>LQNS02278180.1:17782502-17846077 GCA_001587735.2 Parhyale hawaiensis | reverse complement strand
TTTTTTCTATTCTTTTGTTTTCTCCACCCGCTGGGCTGGTTGCGTGGGGGTTTGTTAACCTCATGGAGTTTCTCCGTTCCTGCGTCGCCAGTCTGGTGTGATTTAATATTAATAATAATAATAATTACACTAGACACTATAGTGGTTCGCGTTAATAGGCTGCAAAATAATAACTTCAGTGAAACAATCTCTTCACTTGTGTGGTACCGCTATAAAAAATAACTCTCACCTTGCCTTCGTTTATGCACTGCTCAGCTTGCAAGTTATGAGTTCAGAACAAATAAAACTTAGCTGAGGATAAGCAATTCAGTATCCTTTCTACCGCAAAGAGGTACTCCAGACATCTTCCTTCTTGAAAATGAAGAATTTCAGACGGAAAGTCGATGAATATCATCGGTATCCAAGACACGACGTTGATAGAGACTGAAGAGACCAATCCACAGACTAATGAAAACACCAATCAACCAAAAAGGTACGCGTCCAGCAAACTGTTTATTATTACTGTATACTAGTGGACCCGTACGTAAAAAAATTCACGCAATAATCAATATTAGTGCTTATATTGGCCGGTGCGGAATCTTCTCTTCTCCGACTTACTACTTCATTTCTTCATTGATCCTATATCGTGCTCGCACTGCCATCAACTAGGATGGGACTCCAGTCAGTCAGCTTATATGCATTGTGAGCGCACCGTAGCCAAGATACCGCAAAATCTTCAAAACTCCAATAGCTATATGCTTCATTGAGGTGCTCAAATTTTGGCTTATGAAGAGAAAACTACTTCGTCAGAGAAAAACAGTAAGCTAGAAGAAATAACTGTCTAATACCCGAGAAAAATCATCGCATCGTGAGCGCTCCGTAGATCATGTGTCAAATTTATACGTCGTGACCTGAGAGAAAAATGTTATAGAATCGGACTCCAGAAACTGCACATATATTGTTCAGATTTCAAGAAATGTTTCAAGAAAGAAGTGCATTCAGATAAAGGGTTTCGCCTTCTTCTGCAACCAGGTCATCGATCTCTATGAAAACTTAACTCAATTACAAAATCTACAACCTGGCCTATTTTTCGCTTTCTTTTTACTTCAGAGCGGACACGAAATAAATAAATAAATACACGAAGCGTTTTATTATATAAGGATTATATAGTCAGCTCAACCAACAGTATTATCACTCCGAACCAAATCGATATTAACTATACCGAGCTTATTGCACGAACAACGACAGCTGAGCCAAATCCAACTTTCAGGTACATGAATGATATACATTGTGACTGCGATAGTGGGCCACTGCTGATTCTTCTTCATGCTTATTATACAGTAAGCACCTTGAAATAGACAAATGGAGCAGGACACGGTGCAGGAATCAGAGAGTGTAACGGGAGGATTAAGTGGAGTCCACTGAAATCTCCAATTTACCAGTACGGAGTAAGATTGAGTTATTGGAAGCCTCACAAGTAACTGATTAAAATTCAACGACTGGAAATTGAATACAAACGTGAAAGCCAGGACAAACTTCAAAGTCTGAATTTCACAGTCCAATCGAACGTGCCCTTATATTCCTGACGCAATAAAAACCACAACGACAGTTATTGCTCAAACTTCACGTAACTGACCCAGCCATTTTACCGCGTTCTGCAGCTCAAGTAGCTTGCCAGTCAGAAGCGGCAGGGTGAATGGATTAAGTTGAAGAAATACGGCGATATCATAATAATGTTTTGTGAAGAGCTGCACGAATTAAATATATATGAAGTGTAGACAAGGTTTTGCTTCAAGTTAAATTAAGGCGTCATACCAGCCCAGATTTTGCTTCTGATGCTGTATAGCTTCGACCAGTCTCTGCTACAATTTTTAATTCTTAATTTTGTTTACTGTTCATGTAGAATATGTTCTGTGCATTTAAGTATTTACGGGCTTGAAGTTTGCTGTTGACAATTTTCGGGCGATTTCATATAACATGCTTGTAGGCTGCTCAGCTGTACCATTGGTCGATGTGACGTCACTGACGGAGTAACTTTCCTATGCAGGTTTCACGTGCGTCCTCCCATTACGCTCTTTGCTTCATGGCACGGAAGGCTACATAAATACGGTATGCCAAATATCACTGTCATAATATAATACGTAAATGCTACATGTATCAAGTTCACTGAGCACTCGAACTTATTCGTATTACAACTGGCCGATTAGACGTATGTGACCTATATTAATGTTCGATGAAATTCACGCAAGGCTTAAGTTACTTCACAATTAATTCTATTTTTTTTAACGTTTTCATGTTTTGGTTCCTTGGATCCCTCTCAAAATTTTTACGGATCTTCTACACGAACACGCAAATATTTCGCTATAACGATGAGGGCGCTCCGAAAGTTGGACTTGAGACAACTCTGCTCTTAATAAAAACTAGCTGGAGCCTGTAACAAACGCACTGTTTTTCAGTGATATCTTAGACCCGTAACATCCTAATTTTCTACTGTTTTTCAATGACATCTCAGACTCGTATCATCCTAATTTTCCCTATCTAATACTCAAGGAACCTGAGAAAATTCTACAGAACAAAAGTAATGTTCCTCAATTATGATGCCATCGGAGCCGCATCATACATAGAGGGTGAAAATGCTCCAAGTCAGGCCTTAGACCTGCGAGTAGTAGCAGCTGAAATTAAAGCGCGACTCTTCCTATTGATTCCTTCCCATGTTGTATCAAGGATACTTCAAAGGTGTCCTTATTTTCCCCGATTTAATACAAATGAAAGCGTCACGGTCGTACTAAGCACCAGTTGCTAACTTGCTAACGGAGAGACAAGCAGAATTATAATTTGGATAACATTATTATATTTTTTCATACACATAGATACTATACGTGAAATGAAACACATTTTATTTTTTTGCGACGAGCTTACTGCTGAATGGTCTGCGCTGAATTGAATATGAATATACTCCTGCGGTGGAATAATTACAATATTATGAAAAACAGAAATGAATGCAAAACAGGAGCATGAGAAGAAGCAAATTAGCTCAACTCCACAGACTCTCAAGTAGCTTTCACTAATTAAATTAGAGTTCAGTGGTTGCCATCTCCGCACAAATTAGATGAGATAGAGCGGATTGCAGCGAGATAGGAATACTAAACTCCGGCTGCCTGATTACCAGATTAGGCAAATTTGCACTAATTGGTTGGATGTTTATGTTTTTTTTTTTGCCGAAACACAACTGACACAATAAGACACATTACAGTCGTCAATAAGTCTGTCGCAGGCTGTTACTATATCGAATATAATTGTACGTGTTCGATAGTAAAAAGGGAATAATGTTTAATGCTTAAGCCTAATATAAATGCGAATTTTACATTGTTCGACTTTAATGTACGAAGAGTAGCACACTGTAAGCAGCTTAGAGTAATAAAAGATATTATTAGGAAAGACATCAACAGTGAAATACTCGCTATCACGAAATTACAGTTTCGGTGAGTAATGCAGTCAGTAGAAAGGGTTTAACCAGTACGACAGGAGCCAAATTCTCTCTGGGAAACCCGATATCTGTTTCGCTGGAAATTAAAATAAAATGATTTCAACTTAAAATAAGTTCATATTCAAATCAATTCAATGCATTTATTGATGAAGATATGTTAATTTCAACTTGAGTTATTACAATTTGTAATGGATCTATTTAAAGTTGGAGCTAAATAGGTATCGTTTATAGTTATGCCAAATGGAAGGTCTGTTTTCTTCAACGAATTAACAGTGAGTCTCATGTGACCTTTACAGAAAGAAATTGGTAATTTTTCTTTCCCTGATTTCATTTCAATTTCCTAGATCTTTCCAAGTGGAAAAACCTTTGTCGGATCGCCTTAGGAATTAGTTTGAAGTTAGGGACAGCATAACATTTTACAAAATGGAAAGCGTGGCACAGACAAGAAACAAAAAGTTTCAACTTTTAACTTCTCAATTGAATAAGTTCATTGAAGGGAAGAGCACGATATTTACGAGCCAAAGAAGCACAAAGGGCGCAGTAGGGCTTACTAGCTGGAAAACAAGTAAATAGAACATATAATTACGAAATAAATTTTATGAACAAAGTGCAGAAAATACAGCAGTGCACCCATAAGTTTAGCAAAATATGCTTTGAAGGATGGAAAGCGTGTTACTTTAGTACAAGCGATTAAAGTTTACTGAACGGCCGGATGATATGTTCTGTTTTAAATCACTTAGAAATAAAAAGAAACGGGTAGCAAGTCATAAACTGAACCAACAGACAACTGCATGTTCACCTCGCGCTCAGACAATAAATATATGAATATTCAGTATTTTCAATAGTTGCAAAATTTGAGAAAGGGAGCGATTACGGGCGCACACTGCAGAAAGACTTCGTGAATATTACGAAGTAAATACCCAGCCAGGCGCACCATACTTTGAAGTTAACGAAGGCAGAAAATATCAGAGTATGGAAAGCAGGGCACTGTCCAGTTACGCCCTGTAAACAGGCAGTGTGGAGCTCTCCGTACACTACGGGCGTTTGCCGGAGCTAGCAGGCACCCTGTACTCACAGATACAATACTGCCGAGCACGCGATATCACAAGAACTGAAACGCACTATAGTCGTGTAACAAGCACGGCTGTACACAAGAAATGCCAAAAATATGTAATTTTTGAACATTTAAACAGAGGTGGGCATGTAAAGTAGCAAATAAATATAAAATTTGGGGCAATTTAAACACTCCGGGAGACTCGACTGCTGCGATCATGACACCGATCGTTGCAGGGTCGAATACCAACCCGCGCAAGCGTGCACTCCCAGCTCTTGACTTGCTTACCTACTTAGTATTTGATATCCGCACAGCTGCCGCGGAGGTACTGACCTTTCCCTGAAGTAGGGAGAGTCGAGGTGGGGGAACGGATCGTTGTATAAGTGCCTTCCGTCGATGGCGCTATAGTTTTTCACGATCCTTAGTTGACCGCAGCAGTACATTTCTCTTGGGCCAGTCGGCCTATGGCTACAGGACGAACAGCTGCGAGTGGGTTTTCCAGGATAGGAGGGAGCGCTGTCGAGTTCAATGCACCTTTACTGCTGGACGTGTGACCTATTCAAATGATACAGTAACATTGCTATGCCATTAATGCCGGCGCCACAACATAATTATGTAATCGGATGTACAACTTGATGCGTGGATGTGCAGCTCGCACGCCGTCCCGATACATATTTAAAGCCAGTAGCATAGATACGGTAGCAGGAACGACGAACGAGCTACACATCCTCGCATCAAGTTGTGCTCGAGAATGTACAGTGTGGCTCAGCATAATCCATAGCTGTTAATATGCACGCGTTGTACAGCGTAACTAAAAAGAGGTGTATTTTTGTTGCTCTCCGAATGATGCGACAGACAACAAATAACCACAGTTGCAGCAATACCATCGACCCTTTCTAACATAGCATTGTTGCAATTACCATAGAGTAAAGCAATTTCGCGGTATCACGCAATTAATCTGGTAGCTACAGACAATCCTCTCTAACTAGCAATTCTTGTAGCATTTCTGGTTACAGCAAAGCGCCATGCAATCTCTACAATCCCTGAAGGCATATGCAATACCAAGGCCCCTAGCTTTGTTTCCGTAAATTTAAATGCACAAGACTTTGGAGGAGTTATTCCTGCCGCTTAATTTGGAAGCACGACGTGGCTCGAACAAGCCTCACATGATCTTAACAAATAAAAAACCTTCAACAATTTAGTAACATTCAATGAAAACAGCAAATCGCGGTCTAACGAATATCCCAGTACGGTACTTCATTACCATAACCAAATAACTCCCGTGAAGTCCTATTGGCCAGTCACAACAATAGCATAGACCTCCTATTAGCAAAGCAACACGAGACTCTGCATTTCACAGCAATGCAAAAATTCCACCCCAAACATTTCATAAATATTCAAGAGAAGATGCACGCGAATGCATCGGCTGCTGCTGCTACTCCAAAGCAGCAGCTGCTCTAATTAATAAAGGTAAATGATGAATGGCGTATACAGTGGAGACTGGAGCCCTGGGTGAAAATTATAGACTACTGAATTGCAGAACCAATTGATGTTTTGTTTCTGGGTAAAATTAAAATTCACAAAAAATTCGAGGACATAACCGAAGATGTTTTCGTTAAGTCAAACAACAATATTGAATGCATAAGATTGTCGGGAGGTTGCGTTTGGATAATGCAAGTACCGAGACACAAACGTAAATGGAAGTTCATGACAATTCACACACCTACAAATTAAGGGTTCACTGTAAATCCATCGTGTTGAATTTAGAGCGGTAGACTGATTCATCGTCTGGTAAATTCATTATGTTGTAAGTGTATCGAATATACACAATAAATTTATTTGAGTTAACATATTCACAAGCATATAAAAATCTCAAAGGGATGAGACACGGGCCGTAGGGTCACGTTAGCATCGCCTAGCCCATGGTAGTGTTATGGGGTAAATTCCAATTTTGGCTCAAGATACAACACGTTGCTTTCCCTTTCCCCTCTTGAAGGACCGTCTTGTGTCTTGGTAGAATTTAACGCATCAGCTGGGCAGAACAATACAGAGACAGGACTGCATTACCTAAGTGGCCGAACTAACATCTTCTAATAATCACTAAATACAACACTAATTGAATTGGTTTAAACTCACATTCTCTTCCGTCTCTGAGGTGACCTCGTACAATAGGCCCACTAGTAAAGATACACATGTTTTTAACTTCACTGATAATAAACGGTATAAACACTGTCAGACTCCAATCGGATTGAATGTACACTTATATTACTGCCTAAATGCTTTCCGTTCTCTCAGCATATAATATGGGACGTACATGAAATTACTAAAGGATGTGTTTCCATAATAATATACACATTACAGTCAAAGAAAGCAGGTGTTCAGTTCCCTGCGGAGCAGACAACGATGACTATTTCTTGAATCCAGGCTTGTGCTCGGTACTTTTGAACTTACCACCATTTTTAAAAAATTTAATGCCCAGAAACCTTGGAAATTCACATCTTCTTTAAGGTGAGGTAAGAAATAAAGCGTAATAAACAATGCATCAGAAGTAAGTAATTTAAAATGGAAAATGAGCTGCCACGTTAAACATTAGATCGACAATTTTGAAGTTTCCAGGTAATGCTTTCACAAGGTGACATATTTGCCAGGAATTAATTTACAAGACGGTGATATTACCAGGCAATGCATTTAGTAAGCAATGAATTTTCCGGCTTTTCCTAGAGGCTATTGAATCGTGAGCGAAAATTCCAAAACATTCACTTGCTCGCAAATCAGGTTGCTTCATAAGTCGTGAGCAAGAAGTTAATAAAATTTAACTGGCTCACAGGTGTTGACAGAACTGTAACGCTAATCAATGTCTGGCTCGGGATTAGTAATTTGCGTTTTTGAATTGTTAAATCGTGAGGTAGTCGCTGTGCGCTGAAAATGATCTTGTGAATCTGTCCCATAGGAGAGGAGTGGCCACAATCTGTATGTTTTATAAGGCGTACAACAATGAGAGACATTGGTTGTATTCTTCTGTCCCTGCCCTCAAGGTCTTTAGAAGGATTACACGTGCTGCGGTTGACACGCAATTTTACTTTGGAGAATGTTAGGTACCGAGCTCGCCAGTTCAGTCGGTGCTTCGTGCCCTGGTCTGGTTAGGTTTGGAATTTATTGCCAGCATCGGCTTTCGGCCGTGTTGGCCTGCAGGCGTTTAAGTCAGCTGTTAGCAGCGTTTCGGGCTTCACAGTGTTGCAAAAACTTAATTTAAGTTGTACTACCTGTCTGTGGGGGCCCAGTCGTGAAGCTTTAATAATAATAATGATAGTCTTTAAAAATTTTCTGAGCGATTAGGTAAATCGTGAGTTAAAAATTAAGAAAAGTTCACTTGCGTAGTTACAGATCTCCTATAGCCCATCAAGTAGAAGCTCATCCATGAACACTCACGTGCTATCCCAAGTCACTAAAATGTCATGGATGCACTACAGCCACCTCACATAGAACAATAATTGACACTGATAAAGCTGAACAAACAACGCACACGGAACATGTCTCGCCCAAAGCTTTCAAGTGAACTGATACAAATAGAGTGTACTCGATCGCGCCAGTTGCAGCCGTGCTCGCTTCCACTCGCCGCATCGTCAGCGCAGACGAAATTCAATTATGAACTAAAAAATACGCTCACGCGAATGGATTCGCAGATGAAGTTTCAGATCTAAAGCAGTTAGCAACATCCCCACAATAGAAAACTTCCATTTCTGCGTAATGCAAAAATATACAAAACGCACATACGTAACGATGCGAAATATACCAGACTAGCTAGAGTGGCAGTTGCGTTAATCAATGAAACATCGTTAAGTGAATGGAAACGTAACTAATGATATATAGAGACGGTAGATTAGAATAAAAACATAACATATATAATTATATATGAGGGTCATATGCTACTCAAGAATGTACAGCCCGCAAGCCGGGCCCCGTGCAGTATAATGAATAAATAAATGTATTTACATATACATACGTACAGTCACTGACTATGAATGCACGCAATGCGTGAGCACATGCATAACTGAATATCTATATGTAATATGTGAGTAAGTGCATGACATACATTAACCTGGCTTGTAAAAATAGAATATGTGAGTGCGTACAGACACCCAGACATGCATACCTGCAAACTGCGAGTGAGTAAAGTATACAAGTAAATACCAGTACGTATATGTATAAAATGAACGTGCATGGGTATAGCACCCGACACATACCTACACTCGGGTCAGTATGCACTGCAGTGCACCCATGCTATAGCACAACACCAAAACAAGAACTTTTCAAAACGAAGTTCGGTAACTACATAATTTCACGCACTGAAGTTGTTCATCAAAGTTGGTCAGATTTAGGCGCTCAGGATTGCAGCTTTCAAAAGCGAAAGTTTGCTAAAAATATGATTACAGAAGACGAGAAATAGCGCAGCACTAGACACACCTAGTGTGTTTTGGTACTCGGCGCTTGAACTGGAAAACAGGTGGAGAAGAAACTGGAGAGGGAAGACAAACATTCGATTGTATGATGAAAGGGAATCCAGAGGGCGGATGGGGCAGCAAACTCTTGTCGACAGGAGAAGCAAAACTTTTATAGAGAGCTAGACAAGCCGCAACACTAGTGGGTGGATATGAACAACATAAAACAGAGCATATTAGCAGAAGAATATCCGATTGCTGCCTTGACACTGCACTCGATTAAAGGAAGGGACAACAGGCGATGATTGCAACAATAGGTACAGCATCAATCGATGGCACGAACAGTACAGCGGTCTATAGTAGTACCTGAGCAACATCATAGGCTAGCAAAAACAACTATTGAAGGTAGTAACACGGTAACACTCTGTAGCATTTGGCTTCACAATCCATGCTAGCAAACAAAAAAAAAACAGAACACAGTTAAAATACAAGATTCGAACTAACATGTAGGCCTACAGCACAGCAAAACCAGAGTACTCGATGATAGCATCAATACAGCACTAGATGACAGAAACAGTAAAGTAGTCGATGATGGCAACACCACAGCACTCGATAAGTGCAACACCACAGCACTCGATAAGTGCAACGCCAGAGCACTCGATAAGAGCAACAACACAGCACTCGATAAGAGCAACACCACAGCACTCGATAAGAGCAACACCACAGCACTCGATAGGAGCAACAACACAGCACTCGATATGAGTAACACCATAGCACTCGATAACAGCAACACCACAGCACTCGATAGGAGCAACAACACAGCACTCGATAAGAGCAACACCACAGCACTCGATAAGAGCAACACCACAGAACTCGATAAGAGCAACACCTTAGCACTCGATAACAGCAACACCGCAGCACTTGATGATAGTAACAGTAGAACACTTCATAAAAGCAACAACACTCGATGAAAGAAAGCAACAGCACTTGGATACCAACAAGACAGCACTAGGCGATAGCAACAGCACAATAAGCGCAGACAAAGAAAGCTACAGCACTCGGATAGCAACAAGACAGCACCAGGCGATAGCAACAGCACAATGAGCGCAGACAAGAACAAAGCTGCAGAACAAACCCGGGGCCGGACAGCGACCAGGCAAAGCCGCAGTGGATCAAAGGCCCCGGCCGTGCCCCCCAGAACTGACACCTCGAGCCAATTGCGCCGCTGATGAGTGTCATGGTGGAGTCCAAATCGCAACATTACGAGGCCCGCAGAGGCATCAGCGTACCTGATGATCTCATGCTCACGGAGTTGTGCGTCCTGCACTGCAACGAACAAGTGTCATTTGCCTTATGATGCCGTGTGCTCTTACGGTAATGAAGTCCTAGACGTAGCAAATGCGAGCCATTACCTAATGATTTCGTGCTTACTCGGAGTTGTGCGTCCTGCACTGAACAGACAATTGGTATTTTAGTATTTACCGTATAATATCGCGCGCTCTTACGGTAACGAAGTCCTATAGACAGAGGAAATTTGTGCCATTACCAGATGATGGCGTGCTCTCTGCGCTAGAACATACTTAATGAATTCGCAAACTGAAGAGCACAAAATTCCTAGACGTGAGGAATGAGGAGAGCGTCGTTATATTTTCACATAGTGCTTGTGCTACACAAAGCAAAGGTATATGCCATTAGCAAATCATTTGGTGCTTCCAAGAGCAATGTAGGCCTAGAGATAATAAAAGCATGAGCCATTAGCTAATGCTCTCATCTTAAGGAATTCTGCTTCACTACTCTCACCGCTCTTAAACACTGTTTTCGGCTTTCATGCTAAAACATGTCCTAGTATTTGGAGGCGGATACAACACATTAAAAATGAAGTGCGTAAGACTATAACTTTTCCTGCCTGTTAGATAACAAGTCAAGTGATTCAGAGAGTTCGATAATAGCTTTTGGCACGGGAAGACCACAGGCCACGTAGTGAAGAGCATTAGCTAAGAATCCATAGGTACTCTCCGAGCATAACATGCTAAATAATGTGCAGCGTTACGTACATATGTCTTTTTTTCACGAGAAGACGACATGCCGTGTTCTGAAAATTACCTATTAGGAAATGCAGTCGAAGTGTTAAAGCATCAAGTAAAGAACCTTTTCTCGCTGAACACATGTGTTTACAGCGTTGCTGAAGCCTTTCAGCGTCGGAAGACAAGACGCAAAAAACCTAAAACTTCACCAAGCTTGGTAGGAGGTCACCTTCGATAACCGATGAATGGCAAGAGCAAAGCGCCCAATTACCATAAAAGCGCACGGATATCGCCGGCATGCCATTGACGATCCGACAGAACGGAAGCTAAAGGCGGCATTTGTATGTAGACGGCGCGTGTTAGTGGCATCGCGCCTACATACCGCCAGTGCAACCGACCTGTTAAGGAGGCCGATAAGCAGATCCTGATGCAGTCCAGGCGTAGCAACACCTACAGTGGGACTGGGGGCACCACCCACGCACTCAACCGACACACTCAGGCACTGTGTACTGCCGCTCGCACTCATTTGCTGGGCACAGCATCGGGACCTTTCGGAGCGATTGCCTTAACTTAGTGGTTGTGGGGTAGCTAACTGATGATCACAGTGGGATTGCTTCCACTCACTGGTTGTGATGCTGGCGATGATCACAATGGAGTATTTTCTACTCAGTGGTTTTCGTGCAACTGGCGGTCACAGAGACAGTTCTTTAATTTCCTGGTTTGGGTGCATCTGGCGGTTACAGAGGAAATTCTTCCACCTATTGGTTCAAAAGTTAATGTTTCATACCCTCATCTGAAAACATGTATGAAAGATTCGGAAAGTACGTGACAAACGCAAGCGGCATAACTAAATACTGATGTATCATGCTTCCTTCCGCTACGTACGTATTATGCAGCTTTAATTTTTCAAAGAAATATAGAAGTCTCATGAGTGTCTCATGAGTTTATGGCTCGTCATCCAAAGAGTGGTTGAATGACATGAAGATTATTACCTCCGCCAAAGATCGAGGTTATGTTTTTCTCGAGTTGCAAGCTTGTCTGCCGGTTAGTTTGTCTGTCTGCCTGTCACCAAGATAAGTCAAAAAGTTATGGACGGATATTTGAGAAATTCACAAAGATTATTAGGTATGTAACGAGGAACTTTTGGTGAAGATCAGTCTAATTATTTGACTGTCTGCCTCTTTTTTTCTCACTAGCATAACTCAAAAAGTGTTGGTCCGATCGTTACAAAATTTGCAAGAATTACTGGGGCTGTTAGTAGGAACAAATGACCATATTTTTGTGTTTCTCTGTTTGTCCGTTTGTCTGTAAATTGTTTTTTATGTTTGTCAGTAACATAACTTAAAATAAGTAATGAAAGGATCTTCATGAAATTTGCAGGAAGTGTTAGCAATGTTAAAAGACACGAATGACTAAACTTTTGTGATTGGTTTGCCCGTTTGTATTTTAGACTAATGTTTGTTATAATGTAACTCAAAAAGTGAAGGATCTTCAAGAAAATTGCAAAGGCTATTATTTATGTGAAAAGGCACATATGACCAAAATTTGGTAGGCTACCGATTGAAAGAAAATCTTAAGTTCCTGAACTACTTTGAATTTTTCGTTAACATTCCCTTGCTTAGGGGAGGTATGCGCTCTCAGCGTACTCTAGTATACGGTAGAATAGTAGAGTTGCCATAGACGAGACGTTACGTCCTCTTTGTACGCACGCAACTGAGGAATAATCCTGTCAATGCATGATTTTAATTCTTCTATCTTCCCGTACACACAAACAGTCAATCGATTCAACTATGTGGCAAAAAAAAAAAAAACATCAGGGAATAGTAGGTACTCGAAATAACACGCTCTTCAGCGCTTCACATGTCGCTGCAAGCACAAAGTATCCTTGCGACAACAGAAACTCAATGGAATCTCATAAAACACTCGGCTGGGCCCCGCACTCTTACTCTTCATGATCAAAGACACGAGACACTGAGGCAAGAATGCAGTTCTCTCCACTTAACAGTGAGACAAGAGACCCACCTGAGCAAGCAAGAGTTCACATGTACAGGATCGTGCCTTACGTGCAGACAAGAAGAGAGTCATAGCCCATAATGTAACGTCGCCCACACTTAGCAGCACATAAGAGACGGCGCAGATGCTTGTTTGCTGAACACTTCAGAAAACACTCAGTCTGACTGTCGGTATGCTTTAAACTCTAATATCGGCACATGAAAATGGCATGTACATCAGGTTAATTGTATATATAATGCAGCTCTCGGTGACCAAATGGTTTATCACAGACAAAATGATTTCATTGGGTCATGAAAAGCGGGCGACTAACTACCTTTCCCTGAAGCTCCGGCTTGATTCAATACTGTAGCATTCAGAAGCAGCTAGTGAGCAAGACGACGTTCATTACTAAAGTGGTAGATAAATCTGGCATAGTATATGATCGCTCTGAATACGTACGTATAATTTTTTAGTCCTACAAGTAGCATATATGCCGTTCGCAAAAGTGCTGAGGTTGTGAGCTAAACTAGGACTAAAGTCAACCAAACCAACCATTTACAAAGAAATAAAGCAGGCCTAACTTCAGCTAAATTTAGACTCACAGGGACTAATAGAATGGGGCCTTAGGGAACAAAAGAACAAGCAGAGGGCATCAACAAAGAGACCATTCGAAAGAGCGGTCAACACTTATAGAAGGCGCCATTTGTGGTAAGCGCACTTGTCCTGACTCTCAAGTGCTTCAATATCCTCTTCGTGACGATGCATTGGAGTTCATCATATGTGTGTGTACTTGACATGTTTTTAGTTCAATATTGCTCTGGCCGTTATTAACATGTCTTTGATACTTCACAATGAGCCAGAAGCTGAGTTTGTCTTGCATGGCATCTACGTAAAAATATACCAGCGTAAACATTAAAGCATTGCAACAAAGAGAAAGAGGCACTGCGCGTGTTTTGGAGAACACTAACAGATAATATTTTTACCGACAGAGGGAGACAAAAACACTGAATTTAGCTATGCATAACGCCGGGGCGACAGTATGGACTCAGACCAACAAACTCGTGTGAGGATGAGCATCTCGCACGTCGTTCTGCTCTACAGTACATTTGAAGTCGGTAAAATAATATACACTGAAAGAAATTTTGCCGTCTTTGGATGCACTTAATTAGATCCATCAAAATTACATGCATTATTGTCCCAAAACCAAAACACGCAAGTGCATCACAAACATGCTAAGTGCATCATCATGACACATTTCAACTAACTCCACTGTAATTATAATAATAATCATGCATTATCTTGCATACAGTAAATACAACTAACGATGTATTCCTTCTGCTTCAATTGTAGAAGAAAAAAAGAAGCCAACGCTGTGTGAATCCGATAATCGAAGTCAACAGGCGAGAGATATTTATTCCTCTGCAGCACAGCTTTCATCTTCTATTTGCGCACTACAAGAGCCATATCGCAAAATTCTTAAGTAATTGGGGCAATATTAATCTACTTCACGTGTATCCACTGTATACGAGATAATAAATGCTTATGATCATCATAATAGTAAAAACTAATTAAAGTGCATCATGATGATGCATAAAGGGTCTCACGATGCGCTTAGAGCGCTGATGATGCACGTATGTGCTTCGGTTTTGTGACAGAGCCGATGCTGCACCTGTATGCATCAAAAACAGGTAAAATTGAGGCACCTGAAAAGACGCAACTGAGAATTACAATAGAGATCTGCGTGTTAGGACGAAACTGCGTCTCGCTTCGCACGTGCAACAAAACAACGAACCTTGTTTTCACTTTTTTTTTTTTTGTCGAAATTAGTTTTCCGATCGCTTGCCTGCCGCGATGACACACCAGGGCACGTCATGAAACACCTACGTGCATCTAAAAGCTTGTCTGTGAAAAACTTACGAGCATCAAATGCTTCTCCGTGTATGGTAGCATGAGCGATATGCTAGCTCCACATCCTCGCATCAAGTTGTAGTCGCGAATGCATAATACGGCCGTAGCATAACAATCATCATTTACTGTCTGACGACGCATATCCCACACACTAGCGTATCTTGCTTCAATTTAAATAAGGTCCTCATTTTGGGTTGTCCGGAAAGTTGGTGTCAAGTTTTAGTAAGTTCATCTTTCGACTTATTTTGAACATGAATGAGCATAAAAACTAGGATTTGAATACACCTTCATTTAGGGCGCAGTTTGAGTTATTTTTATTACGGGGAAAAGGGTAAGAAGGTTTGAGATTCTATAACTTGTGTTCATTTTGTAACCCTTTAAAAGGAAGATAACAAATTCATTTTCGGCATTTCATGCTTTGTCTCTTACCATAAAGGAAAAAAAAGGGCCTCATAAGCAACAACCAAAGAGCAATGCACAGTTTACGACGATGATTCTTTATTCGAATGATTGTACGGAGAAGGTTCCTAGCTGCAGATTGTAGCAGCCTCACTTTTAAGTATAATGAGCGATTCGGCAGACCAGCCCCTACAGATAATAACCAAATAAAGTCATTAATTGAGAATGACCCAGATTGCACAACCCGAGACTTAGCAGAAAGTCTCAACCTATCAAAAGCGGCCGCTCACGAGCACCTGGTAAAGCTTGGATTCGCAAATCGCTCCGACTTGAGACAATTTTTTGGATCCATTTCCATTTGTGATTTGCCTTAAAAACGGGATTAGGGCGAGACTTTTTTAAAGTAAATTTTGAAGAGATGAAACGATCCCGAAGTATGCGACAGCATCCCTTAGCTACCACAAAAGTGGGTCTTCACCATAAGAAAATATTGCTTTGTGTGTGGTGAGACTGGAGAGAAATTTTCTTCTGTGAGCATCTCCCAATTAACCAGACAATTCTGAGAAGTATTGCTCACAACTGGACGAGTTACAAGCGGTAATTAAAAAAAGTCCATAATTGGCCAACAGGAATGGTGTTTACATCAGGACAATGCAAGATCACACATTTTCTTTGCAAACCAGACAGAAATTGCTGCAGTTTGGCAGGGATCGATGTGCTGCACCGTACACATTCACCAGATATTGCTCGTTCAATTTCTACTTATTCAGGTTTCTCCACAATAGCTGTAATGGTAAAAAAATTCAATTCCTTGGATGATTTAAAACGATACCGCGATGAATTCTCTGCCAGAAAACCGCCACAATTCTGGGAAGAGGGTATATTCAAGGTAATGGAGGATGGAGACGGAGTGTGCAACAAAATGGTTGATTAAAAATGTAATGGCTTCTACTTAGTAACCTTTGCCTGTCCTTTAAAAAATTGGCACGAACTTTCCGGGTAACCCAATATAGAAAGAACAACGAAAACAAACTTTGACAATGCAAAAGCGTAACAGCTTTTGTAGCTTGACGAACATCCTAGGAGCAGCATTATAATGCCACAGAATGGGACACAAAAGAGCGGGAGACTATAGTGGAGGCACCAACCATATAGCGAACAGCTAAACCAACCGAGCTCGGCCATTGTTAGCCAAGAGGGCGGGTTGACACTGCACAGCCATATGAGTGCATTGGCAGTACCATAAAGCCTTCGGACCAGAGTTCAGCTTAGTTGGGATAAAAGGCGAAGCCGCATAACTCACGCTAGTACTGAACGCTGAGACGAAGGGCCGTTTTTGTAAAGTGGTGCTGTGCCTACGGGCAACGATGCGCTATAGGGTCAACAACCTGCATACGTACAAAGCTGTAACAGCAAGTGTCAGTAGGATTGCGATACGATACAGCACACTTACACTGGTTGGTTGCAGGGTTGTATGGACAGGTATACAGCCGGGAGCAATGCATGCATTTATGATATTGAACGGTAGCGGGTGATGTGTCAAGATAGTGATGTACCGTATATGCAGCGAACAGTAAAATGCATTGAGTTGAATTATGGAGTTAGTAGCCTATGCAGTGTGCACAGTCAAACATACGTAAAGATGGACAACAGTCAAAGAAACACAGTCTTTTAGCAAGTGACGAAGCAATATGGGGTTATCTCTGAGCGAGACAGCGCAGCGTTAAGCGGTGACTCAAGACTACCGATTTTAAACTAAGATTTGTAGGTTCGACAGGGATGTATAGCTCAATATACTGTACACGGTTTCTTGTCCTGTGAACACCTAGCATTATCCAGACAGGGGGTGTAGAGTAAATGCGTGTAACTTAAAGCAATATACAACGGAACTATCACAAACTATCACAGCACACGGAAATAACACTAACGGAAGTGATCATGAATCAAGCATAGATCGCACCACAAGTCCACAACAGTACCTAACTCTTAGGTCTGACGCTGGCGGCCAAAAGTCGGCAACTGGAAAATGGGATTTTCTCAAGAGCTATTCTTTTCTCCCTATCTAATACTGAAGAAAAAATTCCAAGGTACAAAACATTTTTCTTGCGGAGAAGGTATCTTGGATACGGCGGGGATGCACTAGGGCGTTTGCCTGCATGACCTGGTCTGGACATGTTCTTAATAGCTGTTGAGAAACTCCAATTTTTCCCATTTGCCGCCAGCGTAAGAAGCCACTTGCACCTAAGAGTCAAGTACTGTTGCGGTCTATGTATAGAGCCATAATTTTTATACACCAAAATTAAAATAATTTGTATTAGAGTTCACCCTATTTTAAGTTAGGCAGTACTGCTTCACTATACACTGCATAGCTATTTGTGCCACATAAAACAATACCATAAAATAAAGAAACCTTGTAGCGAAACAACACAGCCTAGGTGAACTAAGGCGAAGCTGAATTTTCAGTGTCAGAAGTGGAACTTGCACTATAACTTACTGGTCAACGCAAGTGATAACTACCGTACCTAAGGAATAAAAAACAACTATTACTGAAGTTTAGAGCCAACTGTTATTTATTATGTTACTACAGAACCCAGCTCTAAAAAATCACGGCAATAATTATGTGACGAAGCTTGTTTTTACTGTTCTTGCTTGCGGTACCGAACAGGTTGTACTGCAGTTCATGACTCACACCTGTAAACTTGATCTTCCATTAAAGTAATGAATGTTGTGCTGCTAAAATTTTACCATGGCAAAAGTTCCCGCCTGCAAGTAAAAGCGCGAATATCAGTTTTGAAAAGCTGGAAAGTCACAGAACCAAGAAAATGTAGTTCCATCAAAACAATTCACAGAAATTGCTCAGTTCTTACTGAAGGAATTTTAGCAAGTCTCCGGAGTATTCTATTTATTAGACCCTAAGCTGTCGAACTATTAAGCACAAGACTTTCTAAAACTCCTTTAGTATGAAGAAACCTGGATGTCATCGAAGACTTCAAGAAATTCAGTTCTTAGTGTATGTAACCTGAATGCCAGCAGTAGAACCATCTAGATCGAAATTTGGCTGCAATAAAACTTTAAAATGTTTTAGCCTCTGCTCAGCGTGAAGTTTTAGGGAGAAATTCAGCTAAGGCTTAGCCACAACAGGAACGAAAACTCTATCCAAGATATAGGCTTTCGCTTACCACGCTCAAAAGGATATCAAATAGGACCTAGCTACTTTTCTAAGCGATGCAAGCTTCTGCAATGCAGTAGCTCGAGCATATCCCATGAACAATATCATCTACAATATCCTAGGACTCGAATTTCGTGCCACCCGAGGAGTTTTAATGAGAAGGAGGTAGCAACGGCTGCGGAGATCTGAAGCTGATTTTTCTGGCATCCAAGAAATCTGGCTGGCGCGATGATAGGCTGCAGGAACGGCTGGAAGCCTCTAATTGGCGAGAAGGGATGGCTGAGAGCTTGTGATTGGTGGGAAGGGAGCAGCCACTGAAGAACAAAGAACGTCCTCGGCCACTACAGCGAACTGTGGCTGTGCGGCTGTGCACCCTCCTTCTATCAAAGCTTCTTGATCCTTCTATTCAATCTCCTTGCTGCCACCTCATCTCGTTAGTAGTAGATGAATTTGATCTCATCTAAATCCTTAACATCGTGAGGGAGAAATGGACCAACGAACCAAGCGAGGGAGAGAGAAAACAAAACTAACACACTGAGTATTATTATATAGCGGACAAGAGTGTACGCTAATCTGAAAGTAACAGGAACTTCGTCGATTTAGAGAAACTAACATCAATAATATTTTCGGCACAGAAACCTTAACAGTAGGGGGCGAATGTCTTAATTTAGAACCGATTACTCCACTAGTTATATGTTTAGAGTTCAACATTTACCTAACACTATCTCGAAGGACATTTCTAAAATGCATAATTACACATCTGTAATATAATTTATTGTTATATGATTGTCCCATGTAATTTTCAGCTATTCTGCGACAGATTTACAATCCATCGGAGTCAGTTTTCGTGTCTTCAGCTGATATTGACAGCGTCTTTCAGAGTCTTAAAATTATCGGATAACGCGTCGATAATTTTATTTGCCCCAGGGACGCAAGCACCTCATTAAATTCTGAGTTTCAAAAATAGACTAGAGTAAAATTATATAATTATTATACTCACCTAACAAAAGGTAAAATTTGGGTTGACAGGACATATGGATCAAAGCATCGTATTTAAGAAAAGAATGAAGTAGCGTAAAACAGCAGCACTTATTCCAATGAAAAGAGAGGAGGGCTCCAAGTTATAGCTGGAGAGGATTGAGGATACATGCACTGGATTTGTTGCTGATCGAGCATCAAACATAATCCATAGTAAAATAATTAAAATAGAACCAGCAAATTCATTGAAGAAGAACAACTTCAGGGCGATCGACTACCTATAAAGGCAGTCGTAATAAACACGTCCACATATATGTTGTTGCACACGTTTATACATGCATTAGTACTAGTTTAAACGTGTTCCGTGACAATAAAAGTTGCGTACAAAAATACAGAGAATACGTAGGCCATATGGGTCATTTGAAAAACAATAATAATGCAATGTGAAGAAATTAATACCTAGCACTTTGCACTGTTTGAAGTTTAAAGATATCTACAGGTACATCATCAAGTTTTTAAAATAATAACGTTCATTTATTATCTCGCACGCAATGGATGAACCTAACGAGGTTTTCTTCTGCTTTAACTTTGAAATTTTGAAGATCTGGTAGTGTGAAGAGCAGGAGAGGTAGTCAGTTGGTAGAGTCAATTTAAGAATCCCTCGTCGTACTTCCCTCGCCTCTCGGTGCCGGAATGCTCCACAGTGCAAATCCGCAGCGTTGCGTCCGAGACTTGAACCCGAGCCTCCTAGGGTGAGACATATCAGGCGAAACCCATTTTTTTATGTACACTACCGTCCACTCCGCTTGCGAGGCATCACACATCGAGAAATGGTCCGTTTAACTTACCAGCTGCGATATTAGATTTGGCATAGAACACACCATACACTGACTGGACCCTGGCCCCTGAGGCAGATTTCGGTCCCGCAATTGGGCCTGACTGCACGATGCCACAGACGCATTTATATATGTTCTCCCATTTACTTTTTCATACTTCATTTAGGCTATTTGATTTCTTTTTACATTTAGTAGCTGGCAAACTGACAAACCTGTACACATTTCTAAATTTTCTATACGCAACAAATTCACAAAAATATTAAGGCTTGAAGCATAACCACGTACAGCAACTGCTTATGACATCCTTTGATATTTGCAGCAAAATTATTTCGCTGTAGTTAGTGACATAAACAGTCTCAGTTTGAGGAATACAAGCTTCTAAAATTCGTGGTATGCTCGATTTGTAATGAAATGCTAAGTAAACAGCTAACCACAGCTGTTAATAAAATATATTTGGTATACGCGCTAAGCGAGAAAATCAAAACAGACAGCAGAGCTGAAAGGTGAGCTGGAGCAGCTGGCACCCATAAAGTGATGGAGCCTGACCAGCAGTGAAGTGATGAAGCACTGGCCGCCAGGAAGCGATCGAGCATTGGAAGCAGTGAAGTAATCTATCATTGGAAGCAGTGAAGTGATAGCTATATATAGCATTGACAACAGTGGAGTGATATAAAATTGGTGGCCGTGAAGTGATCTGAATGATGAAGCACTGGCCGCCAAGAAGTGATGTAGTCCGGTATATATTGATAGCAGTGAAGTGATTCAGCATTGACAGTCGTGAAGTGATATTGCATTTTCAACCGTGAAGTGACGTAGCTTTGATAGCTGTTAAGTGATACATCATTGGCCGCCCTGAAGTTATATAATGTAAGCCTCCTTGAAGTGATTGAACTCCGGCAACCATGATGTGTTTCAACTTAGGCAACCAATAAGTGATGCAACATAGGAAATCATGAAGTGATATAACGTAGGCAACCACAAAGTGGTGAAATATACCTACGCAGTTAAGTCAAATGATATTGACAATCATGATGTGCAGCTTTAGATGGTTCCAGTAAATGGCAGTAATGAAGGGATGTATCAGCCATAAATTGTTGTTTTAATTCATTTACCGGTTGTCTTGGTACTTTATCTCATAGTTAAACATGTATTTTTAGTTCATTGGTAGGTACCAATGTAATATTACAGTGGTTTTACTTCATTTTTTTTAACATTAGTAGGTTTTCTTAACCTCACTTATGTTGCGACGATTGGCATGAGGTCTACCGAAAGTTCTACATACATCAATTTCTGGGGTTATTGCTTCAAATCCTTCATTGGGAAAAAAACTCAACTGAATGTGATAGGAAAGTACATTACGTGTAGTATCAATGAGCCAGTTTTTTGTATAAAACTTTAATATTCCTCGAAATTATGGTGAATTTTCAATTTTTCTTGGTGTCCGAAGGTATGATGTACATCGCCTACTGAAGATATATGATTGTGACTTTAGATTCCCTGCTCTGCAACGCATTCCTTATGGCACGATAAAGAAATTAATCTCTGTTTGAGGTTAGACTCGCAGACTAAAGCTTCTGACTCTGACTCTCAAGGCCGCATGTTCGTGCCCCGTTCCCTGCTGGACATCTTGGTGGAGCTTGATGCGATCGGTCAGTATCCGGTATGCATACTGCTGCAGGTTTACTGACCTTCCCCAACAATGGGGAGGGTTGGGGGTCGCAGATAGTGTCACATGGAGTCTTCCGCCACGGGCGCCATAGCTCTACACAATCTGTGATCGACTGCAGCCGTATACTCCTCTGGGGCCTGTTGGTCTATATCTGAAGCACAAACGAATGCATGCGGGTTTCCCAATTGGCGAAACGGTCAAGTTGACTTTACCTTTACCTCTGTGATTATTAAAACTCATTTTATTAACACGAAAATCGGCCTCCAGGCGCAATTGCGAGAGGCCCGATTTCAGTATCCAGTCAATGTATGGTGTGGTCTATGGATATGACAAACAGGTCACAATATTACAGAGCAAACAAGCATACAGCCAGCTTCCAGGTGAGCTGGTTGAACTAATGTCAGACCAACGTTTCAAGAAACTGTCTAGAAATAAATGTATTGGTCAGTAAATTGACTTTTAGTGACAAGTGACGAATAAAGCATAGTTTTAGTTGATTTGAATGCAAGTGTATGTATTGAGAACAATAATAGAGGTAAGTCTAAAGGTGTAATAAAAATAAAATCTATGCAATATCGGTTTCAGTATGGGAGCTGCTAGCTGGAATATCAAAATGTAGTGCTCATAACCCGCTGTTTTGGCCCCTAAACAAAAATGTATCGACCCGTCCATAAGCTTTACATTGTCATTCAAACAAAAAAAAAACTTTGAGATCAAATATTTAGGTTTTTAACATCAGGAAAGATGATCCTTCTAATTAAATTAACATGAATTCAAGAACTTTATTCTTTTATCCATCATGCTCCCAGTGGAAGAATGGTTACAACGCTGTCAAAAGTCAGATGTCCGGTTCCAAGCCAGAGCGGCAAAGTCTCAATGTTGCAATGTCAACACTTCTGTCATTCATGGTCCATTACGAAGGTACTGACGTAAGTCACGTAACGAGCATTGGAGATTGTCAGCAATTGCAGTTACCACGTGAGACTACAGTTGCTGAAGTCACAGCTCCGACAATCTTTGGTTGACTGCAGCTGTGCAGTCCTCTCGGCACCAATAATATTATTGCTGACGCCATAGCTCTGACAATCGACGAATGACTGCAGCCGTGCAGTCCCCTCGGCACTAAGGGCAATTATCTGCAGCATGAACAAGTGCATACGTGGGCTTTTTAGTCAGTATGTATGTGCGGTCAAGGCGACTTTACTTTTAAACCAATAAGATTCCAGCTAATGTATATGAAGGGCTAGGTATAGAAGTTGAAAAAATAACTACACGACTCAACTATCACCTTGTCGGTAAAGTAGAATCACTGAAACAACACTAGAGGCAGTAACAGTGTTACTGTTAGTTTATAATCCTAAAATTAACATGAAGCTACACTAGATTTCGCAGTTTTGCTTAACTTATTACGTGACTTTGGTGTATACGATACGTTAGGTAAAATTATTGAATGCTTAAGTTTTGGCCGGAGACTGACCCACAATCGACGATTTTATTCTTTCGTAAAACATTTGGTACATCAAGAGTTTCCGTGAAAGAAACGCTACTGTGATAATTTCACCACACACGAGGGTTAGCCATAAACTTCGTTGTGACCAGAGTGGGACGCGGCTGACCGTTTCGTCTCGTCGCTTCAATTCACCGCGCACCGAACTTACGAACGCCAATAACATTTGCATGCGCGTCAATTCCACAGCAGCTGCAGCAGCAGCAGCTCGGCAACTCGTGCCAATGAAGCAAGTTTGCATGAACGAACATCGCCTCCTGTGATCCAGCGAACGACTCAGGGAGTCCAGCTCAGCCTCGATGCATGTATGTATTACTTCCTTGAATTTAACAGGCAGACAACAGAGTCATTTCTCCTATCGAGACGAGCTGCTGCAGACGGGCAGAATACAGGGTAAGTTGATGGAAATGTTTGTCTGGCCAATATGGCTGCCGTGACTGAAACACAGGCACAGAAAGTGAAATAAAGGTTATTAATTATGTTGTACTGATGCCTATTCTATCAAACTTGTTGGTGAAACTGGTGGCCGGTATTAATAGTCGCTCCAAGAAAATTGTTGGGCTGCTATTACAGGTTCAACTTTCTTATAGAAGGCACTTAAGTTATCGTGACGCTCTGTTGTCTATGCCACGCCACATGCAATTAACGCTAGATCGTCGTTGTGAGGAAAGTTTTGCGCAATAGGACTTTTAGCGCAGTCATTGCTTCACGAGTCTGCGTAGTACTGTGGCTTGACGTTGAACAAATTTAGAACTTGGTGCTATGCCTAAGTACTAAATAGATGCGGGCAAGGCGAAATCCAAGAGTGTCAGTGGATCTCGAACGCTTAAGCCCAGCATCCGTTTGAACTATTGATAACAATGTGTTGCAGGGATCCAACCCTCTGGAAGTACTCGGTGTCCCGTTTGAGGTTGCGTATGCGGCTAATATAAGGCGCATGGTTCCACGCGCTGATACTAGGGTGGGGCTCTTGCGTAAGCTCACACCTATACTTGACGGTACAGACGTACTCCGTAAATGCTTCTTTGCTGTTACCTTGCCTTCTTTGAAGTATTGATCTCCTGTTAAGGGCCTCTGCTGCTGCCCGTCACCTTGGTTTATTGAACCGACTTGTCGGCAGTCAGGGGGTGTTATCACAGTTCGTTTACAGAACATAGTTGCGTCAGATTTGAGTGTAAGAGCTACGCCCTTCAATTTTCAGAATTGTGACGTCAAAATTGCGTCACGCCACTGTTGCAGCGAAGAATCTTGGGTATTTCCACAGTGGCGTGACGTAATTTTGGCGTCACAATTCTGAAGATTTCAAGGGCGTAGCGCATACAGTCAGATCTGACATAACTACTATAGTAAGTGAATTGTGGTGTTATGCCCAGGGCCATTAGCTGATCCGTCCCAGAAGAGAAACGTTGCTTACCTCTGCTTGTTTAAAAAATATTCAACAACGAGAGATACTTTCTTCATTCCTCCAATCCTTCCCCCAAAAAAAAAAAAAAATCCATGAGAAGAACACACGAGCAGAGGCTCATTACCGTAATTACATTAGTGGTTGTTCAGTTCCAAATGCTTCAGATCAGTGTTCTGTATTTTTGTTCTTCGATCAGCTCGATCAGGGTCTAGATTCTATGCCTGGATCTGTGTGTGTTCAGCCATGCAGGGATGCAGAGGTGCCAGATAGCTGAGAAGACAGATAGGTGCTGTGTGAAGCGTCAACCTCTCAGAATTCTTGGACTGCTACTTAGAGGATAGATAAACAACGTAATAGTGAAGCAATTAATATTTAATGGGAACTAGTACTGTTTTTCACGAGATTAAGCGAATAATTAGAAAAAGTAAATTATTGGTCGCTGAGGCTCACTGAGTATATTACTTGACAGATTTTACGATGAACGCAGAGAAACCATTTACATTTCCGGGACGAGTAAATAAAAATAGCAGGATTAATAATATCATCTTTGATATAAAACCCATCTGCTAAGCAGATGCCAATTTAGTGAACGTATTATAGCTGACCTGTGCGGAATTCTTAAACGGATTAATAATACTCGTAGCTGGGCACGAGGCATTTGTCCTCTCTCAAGACGTATCGATGAGACAAAATGATAACCTGTTATCAGCAATTTCACACTGACTGCAGTAATGCAGTTAGGCATGGTGCAATACCTACTGAAGGTAGACAATGATTGTACACTAAAAAGTGTTAGCAAAAATATGTTATTATGCTTAGCGCAACCACATAGTGAGACTCGTGTACTTTCCACGTGGTCCAAATCAATTTCTAGCTGTAGAACATAAACTGACTAAAGAATTTGAATCACTATAGGCTGCATTTCCAGCCCTCACCCCCACGAATTGACCTTCATAAGGCATGAAAAGAAGACATAGTGCAAAACACTTTTTTTCTAGTTGGGCTACAAACCGCAACCGCTTTGTACTTTAACTGTGTTTGAAATCGGCGGTACACATAGACTACCATTTTCTTTTTATTTTCTGGAAGATTGGACGCCTTGGACCATCGTTGTTTAATGAATTAACAGGCATCATCAAGATCTTAGTTTTATTGACCCAAGCTTTCGTTTTGCTCAACGCAAAACGTTTTCAAGGGTGAAAAGCAAGAATGCGAGAGGATATATACACCTAGCAGTCGTATCCTATGTACATTGTTACGTATATATATAGGATACGACTGCTAGGTGTATATATCCTCTCGCATTCTTGCTTTTCATCCTTGAAAACGTTTTGCGTTGAGCAAAACGAAAGCTGGGTCAATAAAACTAAGATCTTGATGATGTCTGTTAATTCATTAAACATTTTCTTTTCATATTACTGTCGTAAGATTTTTGGGCGAAGAAATATATTAACTTTGGAGGTAATTTTTGGGCTAGCGGCGCCACCACTTCATATTTTAACAGAGTGATGATGGAGTCAAGAATAAATAGCTAATGGTATTCCTACGACAATGCTTACCACATCTGGTACATATTGCGGTCAAACTATTGAATAAAAGATCAAGCTGCAGTCATGGCAGATGCAAAGTATCCTCCACACTACAATCAGCATCGCTAGCATGAATTAGTCATTACAAAATTTTCACAGTCACTTTTTTCTGCGTTTTTACATATATATATATCTATATATATATGATTAGTTCACCTTCGCGAATTAGTTACAACATGTAACATAAAGAAATATAAGCTAGCAATATAAAGCGAACAAAATCTCCACAGGTATAGATTTCCGATCAAGTGAAATGATGGATTCAAGGCCGGCCGTCGAGGGCAGGCGGTGTAAGCTGTTACATTCAATCACAGAATACGAGTCTTTCCAGACATAAAAATCTGATAGAAGAGCATGAGCCTCAACTAGTGTGATCGTTCCCTTCGTTCATATTGCATGGGATAATATTATTACAATAGAGAATATTCCTATAGCCGGCCATTTATGAAAGGGGGAAACGTACAATTCATGAAATTACATTATTGATCATGAAAGCAAATTCAAAAAGTTAACAATCAAATTACAGGAGTGGTAGCTAAAATACGAATTTTCCGCAGAAGCTAATGCCGCATCAAATGAAAAAAGTTGCTAATGATAAAAAAACTGGATTTCCCGTACATTTGAATAACGCATCAATCAAAAGCAATGGCTAATGATAAAAAATGGATTTCTTGAAAGAACGAATATACGCATTATAATAAAGAAACAGCAAACCATAAAAGCTAAACTTCCTACAAAAATGAACAGCTCATAAGTTACAGCAGTGGCAACGACATATACTATGAAATTAACATCGACAACTCATAAAATTTTAGTGATGGTGATCATAGAAGACAGATTGAGCTTCTAGTGGGCCACTTAACAAAGTAAACATCAGCTGATGGAAGACAGACGATATGGTTTTCTACAGTACAGGTCGAGAACTCATCAATCTGTACTAATCATCGACTAGAGTTATTGTAACTACCACAAAAAGTTGGATTGAACAATTTAAATAATTATTAGCTACAACACAGCTTCCTACATGGACACTGTTATGTAGCAATTTCAAAGTACCCTTTAGCAACCACCACTGTACCAGAGAACATAGTGCCACGGCACCTAGTCAAGTAAGCGCATCACTGAAGAAGTACATTAGTGATAGGTCAAAATTTTTAACAACACTCGCATGAGAATCAACTGGATTTTTTTCATTAATCGTACTTGCAACCCCCCCCCCCTCCCGGGAAAATAATATAAATATATACAGTTTCTATGCTTATCACGACTGGCTTTCAACATATCAACAGTATTTCAGCGGGAAGAGAATAAATAGCACCTGACAGGCAGAAAATTACTTCCGTGAGATCAAACCAGTCCATTTCTGCAGTCACGCTTGCATCTGCCGGCACCAAGCTAAAATCGATACGTCACTCTAAGCTCATAAATTTCGAGGTCCATTCCTTTAGTCAAACGTATCCATTTAAAAATACCAGCAAAAAATAACTTGAGGTCGGCAATTTACCGCCAGCATCGCAGTGGCTGGCGAGTGATCAATATGCAGAGCTGAGGACAGCTAATATCATTATCGCCATTATTTAGAGCCACGCAAACGATATCATCTGCCACCATAATTCTCTGCTTCACTGACCACAGCACAGACAATCTTCTTCGTCGTCTGCACAGAGGCACTGCCGCCAAGCACTCACGGACAAAGAATATTCTGGAAGCTGAGGATCAGAGGCATCATAAAAGGACGCGGCCATACGGCAGTAATTTCTTATTTCTAAATTAGCTCGCCAGGAAGCAATTCTTTATCAATATTTTTGTAGATTTTTCCCACCCAGGAAGCAATTTTCTTATCAATATTTTTATAAATTTTCTCACCCTACTGCAATTTCTTATTTCTAGATTGCCCGGAGTTACAAAAAATTCTTATTTCTAAATTTTCCCGCCTTACAGAACTTTTTATCTTTCTAGACTGCTCCACCTTATACATAGTAGCAATTTCTTATTCTGAGACTTCCCCGGCCTGAAGTAATTTCATATTTCTAGATTTCCCCGCCTTGCAGCTCTTTCTCAGCGGCCAAAGAGTCGGTGGTTGTGACACAATTATATTGCATGCGTTGCGGTCAGCAGCCCTGAAGCCCTTTAGTTTTTACAAAGATATGTCGAGCTTCACCGGGTACGCCGCAACTACCCATCGCTGTTTCCTAGTAATTATAAGAAGTTTCTAGGTCGCGCGTTATTAGTTTCGGCCTGAATACGGCCGAAGGACATCTAACCGTAATCTTTCAGCAGAAAAGGCTTGCACTCAAGGCCAGGACAAGAACGCAGAGGTGCCGTAAAAGGGACGCGCCCAGCAAAGCTAAAGTCACAGCAAAACCACATCGAAAGGGAGGGATGAAGGGAGCAAAATCAACGACAGAATATATCAAAAATGCACAGACAGCACAGACTCGCATTCAAGGCCCAATCACACACCCGATCGCATAAAGTTGGCTTGTGCGTGATTGTCAGCGGAGCAATTCACCATTCAAAGGGGTGTGCGCGGTCGAAAACCACCGGCGGATTGCACATGAACTATGAACAAATCAATGACAATGACTCTTAAATCACAAACACTCCACGCATAAACTGCGTATGAAACACATTGGGTCAATTCTGATCTGATTCGCTGATGGCTCGCGAACAACGGGCGTCACTATCCCATCCGTTCCGTGCACCATGAGTAACCTGCACTGACGAGGTTTTGCTTGTCTCGTTCCAGCAGCCGAAGGCTGTTCTTGCGAACAACTGCTATGGATCCACGCATATGTCGCGCAGTGTCCGCGCGATTCATCGCTGCTGTACGTAATTCATTAAGTTTTCTGACGTGGAGCATCGGTAGCTGTCAGTGGATTATTATTAAATCACACCAGACTGGCGACTTGGGAAAGGAGTAACTCCATGAGGTTAACAAACCCCAACGCAACAGGCCCAGCGAGTGAAGAAAAATAAAAAAGAAGAACTGAGATCACTGAATAGCTTTGTGTACAGATCGTTCAAAGCTGCCAATACCCGCACCAGCAAAACAGAGCCATCAAAACCATTCCAAACATCCACACACGACGGAAAAAACGAACGAGAATACTGGCCAGTATTTCATCGTAACGGTTGGTTTCAAGATAAACTCATGAAGAGCACCAGTACGCCGAGTATACCTCACCAGAACAAATGTCCCCGGAAGAAAATCAGACAGTGGATGACAATGGCAGTTATAAATTTTATACAAAAGGCAGACCCCACCAGCTCTACGACGATGCACCATATCACAAGGTACAACACCATCCAGCATGAACGTACATCGACGTACCACATAGCCTAGTCAAGCAAACACAAATGACAATCGGCAGCAGAACCCTAGACTTCGGAGCCGTATTCCAGAAGAGGGAGGAAATAGTAATTAAAACAGCGACGTGTCAATTCTACCGAGCCAAACACCTTCCAAGCACGCCACCAAAGACCCTTTTTCTGCGATGTATGGGAGGCAAGCAAACGAATGTGGGGCTCAAACGTCAACTATGGATCAAAATTGACACCCAAGATTACCAAGTCATCAACTACAGGAAGTGACACGCCATCCAGTATGAATGCAGGAAAAAGATGTCCCACTGCACGCGACCTGTCCACGAGCATGGTTTCAGTCTTGCCCGCATTTTGCCTCATCCCCCACCTAGAACACCAGGAATCAACCACTTCCAAATCGTATTGAATGGATTCTGAAACCTCCAACCTATCACTAGGCTTATCGCAAACAGCCAGCAAAGTAACATCATCAGCGTAACCAACAAGAAATTTATTAACAAGATGAAGCAGGTCCGCTGTATATACAATGAATGACATAGGGCCCAGAACACTACCGTGTAGGACACCAGAAAGCATGCCCAAAAACTCATTTCACTTCCCATTAACAACTAAACATTGACGTCTGTCAGATAAAAACTGAAAAACTGAACCACCAATGGGCTACCTATCAATCTCAGATTATGGAGCAGCCCAAGATGATTCACACGATCAAAAGGAGCACTGAAGGCCAGCTGTACCAACCTTGCCTCATGGCCACCATCAAGAGCCAGCTGCAACACATGAGAAATATGAAGTAACGCATAACAAGTTCCCAAGCCCTTACGAAAACCATACTGCATTGGGGGAAGCAAGCGGGGCTGCGAGCACACCTGTCACCCTCCAAAGAAAGAGAGGGAACATATCCGATGGATCAGTGCTCCCATAGGGGACCAGGTCAAGAAGAATGCGCTGCACTTCAGAAGATCTGAAAGCAAGACCGGAGAACCTCGACTCAGGATCACACGCTAAAGGAAAGTGCACCCGGTCCCGGCTCTGCTTCCCATCAAAGTAGCGCAACAAAAGGTCCGCAACAAGATCACCACTAGCACCAATTAAAGGGGGGATAGAAGAGCTCACACCAAGCACAGCGCTCTTCAAGGTGGACCACCACTCATGTGCGCTAACAGACGAAGCTAATAACTCCATGGGCCTCAAGTTATGCTCCCTCTCATCTTCCCAATAAGTAGCACCAGCCCGACGCTGCTGTTCCGTGAAACGCTGAAGGTCAACAGCAGACCGGCTAGTACGCCATCGGGCATATGCCTTCCGCTTCAACTGGTGCGCCCTCCTAAAGGCATCATCAAACCAGGGCTCATCGCCTGTCCTGACCGTTATGAAGCTGGAAGGGACATAGGCGTGCACCATGTCAGAGAAAAGTCCATCCAAAGTAGACCCAGGCTCAGGAAACTCTCACAACATTCCAAGATATCGCAAGGATGGCACCAGAGACGGCATCCCAATTCACTCTGGACCTCAAAAATATTTCACGCTTAACAGTGACTCTGGGAACCCGCTGACGAACTTGCAGCGTCGCAGAAAGGGCACCAGGGTCTGAGGAACCAAAGGGAGACACCACTGACACTCCAACCAAATCAGGAACATCAGTCATCAGTAGGTCAAGAACACCTCCCATCAAATGTGTGGGACCCTCAACCAATATAGCTCACAACCAGAGGCACTCGCAAAATCGAAGGCTGCATGGCCATGGCAATCGGTCCTCCCAGAGCCTTACCATTCCAAATGGTGACAGTTAAAATTACCCATAAAGACAAAAGCAGAACGCCTATCCGACGACTGAATTCTAGCCATTGCATCCAAGAGACAATCAAAGACCCTATGATCAGCAGACAGGCTGTGATACACTTAAAACAAATAAAAGTTCCTGAATGAGCCACAGACTCTAAGCACCATTAGCTTACAGCACGGACACTCATATTCACTCTGCCTAGAAACAACAACACCCTTTCCAACGTAAGTAGCCAAACCCCTAAGTCCAGGTCATAAGTCTCGCAACAGCAGCACCGGCTTTTCAAAGTTCGGGATCATCAGCCCAGAAACATGTCCAGGTCATAATTGGAAGAGGCTACGGCGAGCTTCGCCAAATTACTATATAGACCCCGAACATTAGTACATAAGGTGCGGCAGGAGTGAGACCCAGAAACACGAGGACCGGGGTTCTCCTCCACGTCCGGATATTTAATTATCAGGCACGCAAAGAACAATAAATACACACAATAATCATAGGAAATCATCAAAAAACTTACAAAACAAATCGACAGTCAAGATAGCTACGAAAGCAGCCAGAGAAGGAAAAGAAAAGATCATCAGGTGGTACTACCTGACGGGAGAGAGAGAGAGGAGCAGACTGCGGAAGACTGAGTACCCAGCCATGGCACCAGAATGTTCATCTCCTCTCAAAATCACCTTCTCAGCAGGAACTGCGGCTAGCTGCAACATCTTCTGCGGAGAAGGCCCTCGGGACCTTTGGGATAGTGAGGCCCAAATATATTGTGGCAGGCAAAGGGCGGGCCAGAATATACCCCTGAGGTACCGGTATATTCTGTATGGGTGTGAGACTTCATCACTAGAAGACCAGAGCAGGGCTTGCATGATCGCCTGTTGGCGCTCCAGAATGAAGACCAAAGACCTTTCTAGAACTTCCTACGTAGCCTATGCCTCCTGCCAAGTTTGATGGGATTGTCCGGAGGCTGACCCCCAAGATTACCAAGAAGACAACCAACTGGAGGGCTCCCCTTCGTCCAGGTCTGTAGGTTGCCATTACCCTTCGTCAACTGGATCCAGCTATCATGATATGCAGTATGCATGGAGGGTTGCCCACAACACCATCAGCCTTTTTGTCAGAGAAGTCTGCGAGGCCATCATAGAGGAGTACATTGAGGAGCAATCACCTCCAACCACTGAAGAAGGCAGGCTGCAACTGGCAAATGACTGGTTGCAAGAGGTGGAAGGTCCCCCACATGATTGGTGCTATTGATAGCAAACGCGTGGTATGCAAAGTTATCTTAGCTTCTGGATCCGAGTGCTACAATTACAAAGGCTTCTTCAGTATCATCCAATTTTGCCATGGTGGCGTCTGATTACGAGTTCCTGCGGGTGAACGTGTCCGGTAATGGCTCTGCTTCAGATGCTGAGATCTACATACAACAGTGAGCTGAGAGAATGCTGTGAACAACAACATCGTGGGGTGGCCCCAACCAGTGCCTTTGCCTAATGACATTCAAAATGTGTCCAACTGCCTGGAGGGAGATGATGCCTTCAGCCTGAGAACTTACCCGATGAAGCCCTGCAGCACTAGAAACCTTGGCAGGGAGTACAGAATCTACAACTGCAGGCTGTCAAGATGGAGAAAAGCGGTGGAGAACACTTTTGGAAATGCGACACCAGATGCAACACCCCTTGCGGTAAATCACCGACGTCAACCACGGAGGGGGGGGGGCGAGGCCCAAAGATGTCCTGACAAGGATCGGGTCCCCAAGAATATTCCCCTGAGGGGTTCAGCATTAATTTAAAAGTTCACCACCCTCCAATCTCTATAAAATTCAGCCTCAGAACGCATCCCCAACACTGCCTCTCTGTCTCAATTTCCTTTCGATTTCATCAACATTTTGTCGCTACAGCAGCAAATAAAGTAGATGTATCATCCCAGCGCATTTACTCTCATTACCTGGAGGAGCGTCAGAGCGTTAAATTAAATTCATTACACATAGAATACGGTCCAAAATTAGAGCAGAAATTTGGTAAAAATGTGCGCGGTATGTTGTCTGTCCATCAAAGGAAGTCCCAATGCAATGTTAAAAGTGACCAAGCCATCTCTTTAGCATTTCCTTACTAGTATTAAATTAATGGGAAGTTTTACAAAGACTTACATAATGAAGTGAATTCAAAAAAATCCTGCAGCTTACTTACATCCAAATTTAACCATCCATACAGTGACATTGGGCAGTACAATTATCTGTTAACAACAATTTTAGACATAATTTTGTGCCAGCACGAACGTTTACACATTCGTATGTAAGTCAACTTGACAGGCCACAAAGAACAAGTCCCATCAGGAGAAGATCATTACTGAATTAAAAGCAACGCAATCCAGAGGATGAGTTTAAACCGTGATTCGTCAAGGACGCAGTAATGTCTAGGCATTTTATATTTCTTATAATTTTAACCCATTCAAGCCAGACTGTTATTTCCCTACAAGGGTTCGTCAACCTATTGGACTTTACGAAAGCCTTGGCAGCGAGGTAGCAAAGCCTTTTTAAGAAATAGGATTTAGAAGCTTCCTTTCGTCTTGGGGAAATTTCAGTAGGTACTTTGTAATATATAAATATGTGAATTCAAACAAATAAACTAGTCGCTTCCGATTAATGTGTCCGCATCGGGACCAGATGACCTGACCACTATAGGCAACAGGCTGGTCGTAGAGAGGCGAAGTAAACAGCTTTTGGTAAGTCTGTGTTAAAATATTGTTAATCAAGACACTTTCTCATCTAATGTTATTTTTGTCTTTTGCTCAAAATTATGGAGGTAAATACTAAAGAGGTAGGCAGTTTATAGTTCGAAGTCTGAATGACGTGGTGAAATGGTGGCGATGCTAATGTCACCTGTTGGCAGTAAGAACAGAATTCTGGAAAATTTAAATTTCAATATATAGTGGCATGCTTTAAGTTATAAATGATTCCGAACATGAAATAGTTTAACACAATTAAAACAATTACTTCATTGCCCCCACGAAGGACGTTATGTTTTTGTCGGAGTTTGCCTTTCATCAAGATAATTTAAAAAGTTAAGAACGGATCTTTATAAAATTTAGGTACAGGGAATGGTTGGGGATGTTGCGAAAAGCAACAAACCAAACTTTTGTGAAGATCCGTCGATCCGGCTATTTCTCAGGTTGTTTTTACGTTAATCAGAAAATACCTGCAAAAATTCTAGATGGAACTACATAAATCTACAACAATTGTTTGAATTGTTAAAGGCACAAATAACCAAATTTTAATGACGATGCACTCGTTCCTCCGTTGGACAAAAGAGGTGTAAAATTTGTTTTAGTGTGTCAGACCATAATACTAATAGCTACGGACGGATCTTCAAGAAAAACACTACAGAACCTTTAAGCAATGCCAAGAGGCATAATGACAAAAAATTCGGTGCTTATAAGAAAATCCTGGTTTCAAGACCAATATGAATTAGTCGTTAACATTGCCATTCTCGGCAGAGGTATGTATGCGCTTTTAGACAAATCTGATTTTGAAGGTTTTGCGCTTGGATTGTAGGCAAATTAACGACACTGTAATGTCCCGTACGAACGGAATGTTGTTCATAATAAACGAAGCAGCTTTATACATACTGTAATGAATAGCTTTGGATTTCGTCCCACCAGTATTTGGTCGTATTAACGGCTGAGTTTTTCTAAACCGGTGGTCGGTCCTATTATTAAACAGAATCGACTGTAATACAAGATCTTTACGAAGCAAACTGGCATCTGAACGTTTCTACAAGTAAGCCAAACTGATTCGTATACTATGTATCTGAGAAATGGGCCCCTGCTACACATACCGGTACGTATTTTTAAGACCCAGCTGTGCTTGTAAGCTTTTGGACTCTCCAACAGATGCATGGGTCGTCGTCACTTAAAGTCCAAAAGTCTTTAGGCTTCGATAAACTTATCGTTAAGCAACTAGGTGGTGATTTAAATGCCTCACACAAACCACACGGTAATTCCAAACTTAAGAGCAAAATCTCTTCAGCGCCAACAGCTTAAAACTCTTGCTCTCTTTCACCGGACCTCCCATCGGAGCCGTAAAGAGAATTTGCGGTCATTCAGCGACTGGCGATATTTTCTTCTGGGATTCCAGTTTCGCTAAGCGAAGGATGACAATGCGGAGGCGAGCTGTGTGCGGCATTTCTGTAGCTCTTGTAGTAGCAGTTACGCTTCATGCGTTCCCCGACTGCCATTGTCCGAGATATTGAAGAGGAAATGAAGCAAGGCTGATGCAACGGTCTAGATGCTAGACTATTGTGGCAGCAACAAGCTTCATCTCAGCACGGCTTGAGCTCACATACAATACGACTGCTATAAAAAATCTGAGACGAGCTCCAAGATGAGCAACAAGAACCAATCCAAAGTAATAAAACTCGACGCTTTGAATTTTGGAATGAGCGTGCTCCGAATTGAAGCACTGCAAGATTTTACACAAAATATTAGGCAATAATTGGGCAAAGATAAGAACACTAAGAATGCGATCGACTGGGCGGCGAAAATGATTAATTCCAGGCTTGATTTGTCCAAAAGTTTACATCGAAAGGTCCGCTGGCTTCAACTTGTTGAATTGAGTTTTAGGTGAAGACCTCCCATTCGGTTACTTTACAGACTTCCGCAAGCTCCGTCTTGTACCGTAAAGTGGTGTTTTCAGGAGCTACAAGCGTCACCGGGTTGTTTCTGCCACTTGCAACACAATCCAAAGCAACAAAGCTAAAGCTCCTGTGTGAAGACCCGGGTAAGTTAAATCTTGAAATCTTAATTTTGTGTATGCTTATCGATCTCGCCCTATAACTATACAGCTAGTAGAAGACATGTGTAATAACACATTTGTTCCATAGGATTCACGTAGTATATGACATATAAGCCTATACACGATGCTAGCGTTGCCCAGCGATAAAAAATGGTTAAGAAAGCGCAATAACAGCTCTTAATTAGTGTTAATTGTACATATTCGTCGTAATATTTTCCCTTGCGTCCCACTCGAAACGTGGATGCCCCCGGATGAACGTACTTCTGACCCCACACCGAGACAGAATTATGGCCAGATTTCCATTTGCTAAAAATTTGCAACTGCATGGGGTTGGAGTCTCCTCTGTTTGATGCGAATGGCGCACAAAAATTTACAACGTAGAATCTTTTCCCAATCGCAATTATAAGATCAACTACAACTTGAAATGTAACGCCCGCCGCATCTTCCTTGATTCCATGAAAATATCAGGAGACAAAAAAGCTGTTTTTTTTTTTATTTCGTTAGAGCGGTGCAATTTTCAGTACTGACAGAAAAACCAATGCAACTAAAAATGAATATCACTCTTCAAAGTTCAAACTGGCCAGCAGCTACCATGAATATGTCGTGCCCCAACTGTATATCCCTAATATACCGTGGGAATGACAATTACTGAGAACTACTTAGCCACTTGCTTCGAAAGTTTCGATTTTGACAGCAGTGCAGCCCTGTAGTAAAACTTATTCAAGTGTGGCAGAATATGATTAGATAATCAAATACACCCACACACACGAAAATTTAAGATGGGAACATATTATTAACTTACAGCAGAAAAGGTAAAAAAAAGTAAAACTGAAAGGATGTACCGAAGGCACGCTTGGCACCAGTCTAAATAAGACAAAAGATTCCCTAAATATGAAATCGCATAAAAAGACAGCAGCGGCTGATCTCGAGCTAAGCAATAATGAAGGTACCAGTATCCTCTCAAATAAAACAATTCTTACACAAGGATGACAGCAGCAATAGCACGTACGGCTCATATCGACCTCTGAAGTTCAAAGGTACCCTCTAAAATAAAGCAAACTTGCGCAAGGACGGCAACAGCGGAAGCACGACTGATATCGACCTCTGAATTTCCAAGGCACCCTTTAAAATAAAGCAATCTTACGCAAGGACGGCAGCAACGAAAGTTTATCACGGTTGATATCGACCTCTGAATTTCCAAGGTACACTCTAAAATAAAGCAATCTTGCGCAAGGACGGCAGCAGCGAAAGCACGGCTGATATCGACCTCTGAATTTCCAAGGTACCTTCTAAAATAAAGCAATCTTGCGCAAGGACGGCAGCAGCGAAAGCACGGCTGATATCGACCTCGGTAATGGTGGGTCAATGAGAGACTCTCAGGAGCAGGAGCCAAGCAGCAGTCGATGTGTTGTTTCGGAGAGGGAGCAGCGCCCCCAGCCGCGGCGGGTCGTCCAGCGATGTTAAAGGGGTACGCAACAATCCAAAGAAGCAAGGGGCGCTCCAGCTACGCCGCGAAAATCCATATCACTGTAAGGCCGTCGCCGCCCCCATCCATGCAGTATGTGATGTAAGAAAAATTTTGAGGAGCGGCAGGCAGACTGGCAGGCACCAGGTAATTAAGGTGCGGGCCCTCTTTGCTGATTACAAGGCACAAAACTGCCCAATGTTTGGCTCATGTCAACGCTATGCTGTGATAATGAGACGTGTTACTCAGAAGCGAGGTGGTCTCCAGGGCCATGGAGTCTCCGCCGGCGTGCATATTCTCCGAGCTCTTCATACAAAGCTGTCAAAATAGAGCCCGCCCCGGGCGATGCGTCGCATGAAATGGAATAGCGAAAATTTGGAAAAAAATATTGCAGAGTAACACCAGTAGCGTAAAGGGCTAACATGCTCGTAATTATCAACGTGGAAGTTAAAAGTGCGGCAGTAATTGCTGCAGCCTTGAGGAGTAAAGTAGGGGGTAATTTCACGAAAAATTTCCAGCTTCTAGTGTAAATACCTATCACTGAGAGAAGTCAGGCGTGCTGGAAACGCACGTGAATGCGTGCCGAAAGCTTGTCCCAAAACCAGCACACAGGTGCATGCACTAATTGCACACGTAGGCTCTCTTTAGCCCTCAAATCGGACGCGTGCTTTGGGCAGTGAGTGCTCGCGCATCTCTGGATGCGCGTACGTGCCAAGCAGCTTGGGAAAAACACAGTTTGTTGCCCATGACATCTATAGCGACTTATGTGGGGTGTCTGAAGTATCTAAGCAAACAATAGGCCTATATCAGTTGAAATTCAACACGGAAAATCACTAGTCTTCACTGACTCCAACGCAACTACGTATTTTCTCCGACGATTGTAAGCGTAGGGGCGTGGAACACGCCTCGCGCTTTGGCGTACAAGCGGCAAATATACTAGAAAGTGGAACGCGTGCCCGTTCAGCACGTTTTGCGGTGTAGTAGGTTCAGTGCAGGCCTAAGCGTGCTCATACAGCACGGCGAGATCGTGTTAGTTAGTTATAAACTTTGTTTAACCTCCGTAGCCGCAACTCAGGCGTTCCAACAGAGATGAGTGTGTAGTATTTAAATACCACATAATTTGTCGCGTGGCCTACGTGCGCTACGGTACTACGGGCAGGAAACAAGGCGNGGTACGCTATCTCGATCGACAGCCCACCTCGCGGAACAGAAAAGGAAATAGAGAACCTACCTAACTTTACAAAAATAACCTCGTCAGCAGGAACTGCGGCCAGATGCTACATCCCCTGCGGAGAAGACACTCGTGACCCTTGGGTGAGTGATGCCCAAACATATTGTGGCAGGGAAAGGGCCCGCCACAATATGCCCCTGAGGGCCGAGATCGTGTTCTAGAGCTTAGAGCACGTTAGCAAAATCCAGGATTGCTTCGAGCGATAGCAATAACAAGCACTAACGAAACTGAGATGGTAGTGCATGCAGAAATTGAGAGTTGTTATAAACTGTACAAGGACCAAGACAGCGATGCAACAGAAATTTTTCGCAGAAAAAGTTATATGATGTAAATTGTATGAACGCTGACACTGAGGATATGAATAAATAAAAAATCGCCAAGCACACGAATTAATATTTCATTTAAATGTGCATTCCCAAATAAATATAATACAGCCGCTGCTTCTTAAAACCTTCTCGTAGCACGCACTCTAGCTCACTGAATTTTTACCTGGTGCATTTGCTAAAAAATTATTTGAGACACAATAACAAAAGAGTTGGATGCACAAGCGCGCACACACAGAGAAGCACATTGGTGTTTCAGAGAAAAGAATTTGGATGCAAGTCGGTGGGTCATGCGTAGCGTGGCGTATCATCGCAACAGACACTGTAGTCAGAAAACCTTGTTTTGACTAAAATACTGAAATTAATACCTACTACCATGAAGTTCGTTCTTGTAATTTGAAGTTTCGTTTCTGCAGTTGCATAAATTTTACAGCTCTTCGATGCATCTTGGTGCATCATCGGCTTGCCCCAAAACTGAAACACATAAGTGCATCCTAAGAGTGCCAAGTGCATCTTGAGACCCCTATATGCATCATCACGACACACTTTAACTACAGTAACGTGACTATTATGATAAGGATAATCATTCATTTTCTCGCAGACAGTGAACACACCTAACGTAAATTTCATTTTGCCTCAGCTATTCGAAAATTCGGACTGTATGGCACTAGTAATGTGAGAACAGGAGATGAAGTCAGAGCTGCTGAGGAATGAAAAATCTTTCGCCGGCTTGAGATCGATTCTCAAATTCTTACAACGTTGGCATCTCTTTTTCTTCACTATCAGGTCTTCCAAATTCTCCTACAGTCAAGGGAGAAGAAATACCTCGTTATTTACTGAACGCAAGATAATACATGAATATTATTATAATTAAAGTAGAGTTAAAGTGTGTCATGAAAGCGCATGCACTTAGTGATGTTGCAGTTGCGTGTCTCGGTTTTGGGACAATAATGCATAGAAGCTGGAAGCTGTTGAAGTTCCACAAAACACAAACAATGTTCGTCAGTGATGTTTTAAGGCCCTATTACACGGGCGAACATGGCCCGGTAAACACGACGCTTTGCTCGGCGGGCAGCCCATTTTGCCAGCTGTCCGGCAGACATTCGCTGCTGCCAGAGGTTTACTCACAGCGCGAAGCTTCGCACGACGACCACAGTCTTCATGCAGATGAATACACTGATGAAACCAGGAAGGCCAGAGCTAATTTCGCCTAGCTGTTTCGTTATGAGCGAGAAATGAAACCTATAAATAAATATATATATAAATAAATACATAAATAAATATATAAACACAACACGATAATTCTTAGTGTTAGAAGGTATTCAAATGAAAAGTATGTACCTAGGTAACTTAGAGCTGCCCGACCTACGTGATCTTGAGATTTCCCCGTCTAGTGTATTACCAGCTCAATGTTCGGCGGGCATGTTCCCCGAGATTCTGCACGCTGTTCGCCGAACTTTGCCCGCTCGTGTAATGGGGCCTTTAGACCCGCATCATCATACTAATTTTCCCCAAGAGTTAAATGAAGTAGATACCAAGCGTTTAAAAACCTGCCGCAAAAACACACGGATAATATCGTATAGTTTACTGCGGGTAACTCGCTCTAACAGTCGTCATCTATGTTTTGTGTTACTGTTAATGTATTACACAGCGCGACATTCCCGTATCTTGGCACAGCAGAAAAAATAATATCGCACCATGCATCTCGTTCCAATATACCTACCTGCCTATCTCTCTCGCGCGGTCGCATGCCGGAATAAACTGATGAAACCTGACTCACGTTGATCACAGCTGTCAAAATTTTTGCAAAGGATGAGGCAGATATGTTCGTTATACTGCGGTGGGCATAGGAAAATGCTTATCGGCGCATCCAATGGAATGGTGGCACGGCTTCGCGTAGTGCCATCAGCCGGCATGACTATTAGAAAAGCGATCGCTGCCTCAGTAATTAAAAGCTATGTGTTCTGTGAAGTGAATCTGGAGCACAGAACAATAAGAAAAATAAATAAAATCGCTGTCTCAGAAGTAGCAGGCGAACAAAAGTAATGTTTTCCGTGGAACAGCTCCAAGGATGAATCAAAAATTAATAAAGTGTAGCGAATCGAAGACAAATAGTAAAGAATAGGAGAAAAAACCGTGAAGTAGCCTATTGCGTGCATAGCGCTTAGAGGATAAATAAAAAGTAAATCGTTAAGTATTGCGTGTAGCGGTTAGTGGATAAATAGAGAACTAAATCGTTAAGTACTGCGTGTAGCGGTTCGAAACCTCAGATCAATAAGAAATTAGTGGGAAGGGAACATAAGCAACTGTATTACTGTAACGAGTAAACAAGAATTATGGTATTCCGCTCAGCGATTTTGGGCGAATTATTGATGAAAAGAACAACGAACAATCGGTGCCTGAAGAACGTCGGGTCCGCAAGTCATATATACAAATTTCCAAATGTGGTCCCTGCTACAAAATTGTTTATGGGCAAAGTTATGGGCTTTCTTTAGTGCATTTAGGTCACAAATAGAGGCAAAAATTTTCTGACTCGCGGTGATAGATGAAAAGGAAATTATAGTCACAAGTTGATACTATATCTATGCAAAACATGTTACGATCTCATGAGAAGCGTGAATTATGTCCACGTAGACGATAATCGGCCAATCTAATTTTTTTTAGACAACTGTCCGGCATTAGCAGATGCCGTCGCAACAAACATCACTTAAATTCCTACAATTTTCCAATTGGGCGGAGTTTTACGGAGGACGGTAAAGAGAAATCATAGGAGAATATGCGATGCATCAGTGCCGTATAGGGCCCAGATCTACTAAAGAAACTAGGTATGTTTGCAACTGGTACTTCAGAACTAAACATTGTAGGTGTACCATGTAAACAAACATATACCAAGTAAGGTATGCAAGCAAAGTGCAAAGTAAATTCTGGTCGATTTGAAGAGGAATAGATTCCTAAGGAAAGAAAAAGCTCAAATTGCGTAGCAAAGGTATGGCGGTCCTTAAGAATAAACGGTCACTGTTAAATATAACTACAGTTCAATGTTACAACATCTACACCTTGTGGTCCTCTTACTTTCCGAGGCGAGCGTTCTCATGGCCTCCCGGTGGGCTCCTATAGCGCCCTCTACAATCTACACACATTAATATTTAACTAAATATTTCTTTGTTATTGTCTCAACTCATATATGTTGCCCCGCCGTCAGGCTACTACCATTCCCTTTGGGAATTACACGGGGCTAAACCATACGGAATCGCATACTTCAAAGCAGTTGTCAAAAATTAGTTTCACTGAGCACACAGCTTCCGTTGACTACTTTTTGGATAATTAGAACAAGTACAGCACAAAATTACAGTGAGCAAAGTGTACCTATGCAAAGACTGAAACAAAAAATCTCAATGAACAGTAATAAAAGTAGTAGTAGTGGTATTCTCCTAGTTTAAGCCTCTCTACCCACAGCATACACTGTGATCGAAAGAGAGGAAATAAGAAGGGACATAAAGAATGATAAGAGAAACGTGGAGCCCATGCACGACTCAACGCGCATGGGAACACCAAGTCAGGAAAGAAGAGGAAGAACCGAAGAAAGCATCATCAGTAGGGGTATGAAAGAGGAAAGAAGCAAAGTGGGCACGAAAGACAGAGGTCCGGAAGGCCTAGATAATGGCTGATAGAAAAAAATGTACGTTATTACGCACCAGGAGGACGCACGTTATGTCCAACATCTCAGACGTAGTAGAAACTGAAAAGCGATGTCAATGTTTAGTCGGCAGTTCCCAGCCACAAAAGATGAGAGTTCACTTAGGCATGGAGCAATTTAAAAATAGCAGCAACAAAGCGCCGATCATAAAGGGCAATTAAACCAACTAATAGGGCACAAGCGAGGCACAAGCGGCACGGGAACAACAGTGTCACGACGTCTCCTCTGTTCCCTAAAACAGAAAGGACAAACAAATGCAAAGATCAATAAGCCATCACTCCAAGTAAGAGGGAACAACTGAGGCACAAGGGGCACAGTCCTAAAATGAAAGGGAGTACCTAACAAGTGCAGAGATGAATTAGCCGTTAAAACAAGTAACAGGGAACGAGCAAGGCACAAGCACTGAGGAAGTAACAGGACGACAACGTTTCCATTATTTCCTAAACAGAACCCACCAATAAATGTGGAAATCAATAACTCGTTAAACCAGCACGAGCAAGGCACAAGTGACTAAGAATTCAATAACAGGACGGAGACGTCTCCTGTAATTCCTAAAATATGTAGTAGTGACTAACAAATGCAGCAATCAATAAGCCTTTAAACAAGTACCAGGGCACGAGCAAGACACACACGGCAAGGAAACAACAGGACGACGACGTCTCCTTTATTTCCAGAAACAGAAGGGATTAAGGGGCAGGCAGGCGGGCAGGAGGGCACGGTTCATTGATCGTATTAGGATGCTGATCACAAGGGCTCGTTAAATTGCAGCAGCAAGGACCTACTACAGCACGCAGCCTCGCAATGAGCTATGTGACGGGAAAGAAAAGTAGCGTCAAGTGATGCTCCAGAAAACGAGAGAAAGCCCCTTTGTCAAGTACACAACACTCTGAAATGCTCCTTCAGTTGATGGTAATCAAGAGGTTTCGGTCGAATGATTTTTTTTTTTTTTTTGCATGGGTGGGGAGTGCTTAATGCAAGAGAAGTGTTCGTAGAAATGTCAACAAGTTACGGCAGTGTCTTAGCTAAGAAAAATTATGAAATTAATATACTTTATTTGATTAGAAATGAGAGAAAAGCAGCATATATGAAAAAAAGGCTGATGTTGAAAATCATAGCGTCACTAGGCCTATGTAACTCAACACTCGAAAAGAATGGAATGGCAAAGCGAATGCTTTTTTTCGAAAAGGTAAAAGAAAAAATCTGGCCCTAAATGACGCCATGCCCGCCGATGGGGAGAACGAGGACCCGAAGAAGGCTATTAGCCAGCTATGGCTGAGCTCCCATACCACTAGCTTGGGGAGGGGGGGGGAAATGATTGTCAAAAAATTATTGTCAAAAGCTTCGTAAGGTACAAGTAGCTACCTACTGTAACTATAAAGCTGCAAACACAGATGTAGTGACTAACAGCTCAAGTTTTATAAATTTTTTCCCCATAACATTACCAATTTGGTAGCTATCATTTATAAATTTATGTATGCATTATTGGCAGGTTAAACCTTGAAGTAATCACCGAGGTTAGTAATTACTTCAAGGGTTAAACCCACTTTTATCATAATTTCGGTAAGTTTAGCAAATAAAGAAGGGATAAAATCTAAGCAGTGATATCGATATTTCTTCAGGGAACAGTCTATTATACGTTCTCCGTATATTTTGAAGCTTTTGAAAGAGGAAGACCTAGGCACCAGCCTTCAATACACGGCGCTCTTTCTTTGGAACCGCCGAGGTTGTGCAGTTTACACTCAACAGCGAAATCAGTACACGATCTCTTCCGCGAGGCTACCTCCAAGTGTACTCCGCTCGCACTAGCACTCGTAAATAAGCACGTTCTATCTTTGGAGCTCACATTTGAAAAGATCTTCCAGTTTTAAAAAAATATACCACGGAATTCAATCAGTTCACCAAGATGATGCGATCGTATTTTGAGAAGTCCCAATAACTGTGTCAAACAGTTGCTCGGCAAACGCAACAGACAGTTTCTCTCACTGGCGAAAATTTTTAGCTGGTCTGTATTATCTCTCACTTTGTAACATTGGTCAATATATTGTTTACATATCAATAATACTTACCCTAAGCTTTAATTAGCAGGGCGCACTGCATTTCTAATTCTAATAATTTCATTTTAACGTTAATTTTTTCACATAACTACAATAAAAAAAAACTTGTTAAAGCAGCATCCCATTTGGTGTAATAGCATATTACGTGCATCATTAGGGTAGACACTGACTGTCCATAGGAGTAAATCTAAGGACAACTATAATTTTCTCTCCCCATGTTAGCTCAAGACTGAATACCTCATGCAGGGTGCTACACCTTCAATATGCTAAGCATTGCACCCAGATGAGATAATAAAGACTTCTTTCTGTCGTTGCTACACAAAACCGTAAAAGAATTCTTAGGGTGCCCCAAGGGCTGAATCAGCAAATGAGCTTCAGGCCTGGATGGGCCAAATTTTCTGAAAGGGAAGTGAGGGCCTGAGGTACTTACTAACACACAGTTCGCTATAATAATGGAAGTTTCGTCTTACTTGTTTTTGATGCATCTAGGCGCATCATCGGCTTTGTCTCAAAACTGCATCATAGGACCCTATAACCATTATCATGATGCACTTTCGTGTTTCGGTTTTGGGACAAAAATGCATGTAATTTCGATGCACTTAAGTGCATCAAATTTTCTCGCAGTGCTGATGAAGGCAATCCCTTCTCATTCACTGAAAAATGGCGGTAGTTTTTGACCGGGAGAGCTGTCTTTTATATCTAACTTTCCATAAAGCATCCCTCCTCATCCGTTGAAAAACGGCGGCCGTATTTGACTGGGGCATCTGAATATTGTGTCCTTTTTTTATGGAAATCCTCATAATCCGCTGAAGAACGACTACCTACAGCATTACATAGTGTAGCAGTGCTTTGTACTCAGTTTTTTTTTTGTATGAAAATCCATCTTAATCTGCTAGGAACCAGATGTAATTTTTTATTGGGGTAGCTGTAGGCTACTTCGTACCGAATTTTTTTAGAAGACAAATCCCTCACCTGTCATTGAACTATTGCCTTATTTTTCAGCAGGGACAGCTACATTCGGTAGATCATATTTTTGTAGGACTATCCCCTCTTCCCCCTAACGTTTCAAGTTTATGCTGCAAGAGATGTACTGTGGATCGTATTTATTTTTACGTCGAGTAAGACCCTGCACTAATTTTCAACGGGGTATAGCTATCAGCTATAATCTCTTTTAATTTCTTCACTGGAAATCCTCAGGGAACTATAGATTGGGATATAGGCCATGATTGCGAGTAGGTTAATAATAATATGCTTCATTAATAATATCAGTATTAGTAAGTCGCCATAGTCTGACGTATGAGGAGTACATTACTTACGCCTTTCTTAGACCTATACAGGACTATTTTTCTCTCTTTTTCTATCCCGATTGATCGTTCTGTGGCCCCGCATTCATCCGTACTTCGTTCTTTCTGTTTCTGGAAATAAAGGAGACGTCGTCGTCCTGTTGTTGCCTTACTCGTGCCCTGTTACGTGTTTGAAGGCTTATTGCTCGTATCGTTTAGCAGGTGTAACAAAAGTACAAAGCTTTTGTTCACTTTCTTTTTGCGGAAATATGTTTTTCTGACTGAAATAGGTTTTTCTGTTTGCTGCGATGACACACCAAACTACGCCGTAAAACACCTACTTGCATCCTGATGCTTCTCTGTGAAGCACCTTACTGCAAAGAAATTTTCATCAGTGAGATACTGGCTAAAAGGTACAGCTGTCCCCAGCTCAAAATCCACAGCCGTTTTAGTCGATGAGGATGGATTGCACGAAAGAAACAGTACGCAATTAAACTATACACATAAAATTGTCAATGCATTCAAATTGAAAGAAATATTCGCTTTTCCAAGCCAATGACTTATCAATGAGAGAATTGGACTTGACGAACAAAATACAGAGAACAGTTCAGCATGATGTCAGTATTCCATAGTGATTAGGCAGACGATTTTAAGGTATTTATCAACTCTTAACCATTAAAATAATAAAAGTATTCCGAAATACTCATTATACTACAGTACATGGTTACATCATCGATTAATAACCACGGGAATCCGACAATTTTTAAAACAAAAATGCTCATTTGGGACAGAGTACCTAGCAGCCAACTAAGAAAAAGCTGAGAAATTGAGAAGAAACCTCGCGAAGTTGATTGAACAAAGTCCGTCAGATCTGAAGCATTCAGAAAACTTTGAGGAAGATCCAGCATTCCAAAACTTCAAACGAATGGCGAAGTCTTGGAAGCGATGAAGCGCTAAAACTACAAACTTTAAATATCGTGGTATTATACTCCAGTTAGGCCTATCTTGTTACATGAAGTTGGGCAGACCTTCTAATTCAAATATATGGCATAGGCGGAGATTTTTACTCTTGCAATATCATTGTCGACTAAATAACTAAATAACTCCAGTACTAGGAATATGCTAATTCATCGTTATTAAGTCATAAAAAAATAGTATAAGTTACAGGAGCGCGCAGCTTCGGCGTAGAAGAATCGCCAAAAAACGATATCTGCAAAACTTATGATGTGAAAGCTTAGCATCTCGTACCCCCATATACTTTATGTGGCTAAAAGCGATGGATGATGGAGTTGTTCCCCTCACCTACAAGCACGCAGTTATTTCACCTATTCCTACAACTGGAAATAGCTTGGAGCCAGCCAAGTATAGCAGGTCTCCATATCTAGCCACGTAGGCTACGTAGTGAAAACGTTTGAAAGGGTCTTTAGGAAACACATTGTAGCTACATCATTTGGAGACCAATCACCTGCTTACGTCAAACCAACATGGCTTTCGCCAAAAACGTTCAACCACTTCGCAGTTGCTTGAGCATTACATATGACTCTATTCTCGACCTACTATGGCAAGGCAAAAATGAGGACGTGATATATTTAGATTTTGCCAAAGCCTTCGATAAAGTAGATCATGAAATACTATTGCTCAAACTCTTCAACAAGGGCATCCGTGGAAAATGTCATAGATGGATCGAAACTTTCCTGAAAAACCGAACCCAAAGTGTAATTATAAATAATACAGTGTCCAAACGACGGCCGGTTCTCAGTGGAGTCCCACAAGACACTGTGCTTGGTCCAATAGGTACTCTGCCTCATCATGATAAATGATATGGGACACTAATGTAAGTTTGCCGTTCCCTCATCGTTCGCTGATGACACACGGATATTAGCAGCGGTACAATCAATGGCAAACGTACGTAATGTACAACTAGATCTAACCAACATCTTTCACTGGACATCCGTTAACAACATGACCTTCAACGGATGAAAATTTGAACTATTACGGTACGAAAAAAAAAACTTCCCCCTTACTGAATCTACGTGGTACACGACGAGAGATGGGAGCGAAATCGAGAGAAAGCAATATTTCAAGAGCTTTTGGGGTGAGAATACAAGAAAATGCCACTTTTGAAGATCACGTGGCTCGAGTTGTTACTATAGGCAAGAAATGGAGCGAATGGGTGCTTCAAGTTTTCTATTCACGAGAGGCAGACACAATGCTCACCATATGGAAACAACTAATACTACCGAGGATTAAATACGGTTCACCTCTTTGGATGCCAAGCAAACAGAAAGATTTAGAGCGCCTTGAGGCTATCCAGCGATCGTTTACTGCCAAAATCCGAGGCAAGCAAGATTTAAACTATCGAAAGACTTGTTCAACTTTAAATGTACTCCATTCAAATGAGATCCGAGCGCTTTACGATTATATATGTTTGGAAAATTCTAGAAGGAATTACTGTCAACGTCACTTGGCGAATCCAGACCAGACACTCAGACCGTATTGGTCACACTTGTGAAGCGCGAATTCCGATCAAAACTGGTGGTGACGCAATGGCCACAAAGTATTCTAATAGTTTCGCGGTTCGGGGGGCGAGATTATTCAACAAAATGCCACGTCACATCCGAAATGTCACCGGTACAGAGACTGCGAAATGCACCACCGTCCAAAACTCTATCTTCCTAGTAAAAGGATATACAGTTTCGAAAGGGAAAACCCTTGAAAAGAGGCATCGATCATCTATACAGTAACAGAATGTGCGGTTTGCTGTGGGAACGTCCACAAAAGAGATATATATATATACATACCGAAAGAGATATGTACATACCTTAATAGTAGCAGCAATGAACAGCTTCGAAGTGTGAAAACCATTAAAACAGACATGGTGAATAGTAGGTAACTGGAAGAAATCATGCCAATACTGAACAGTCGCCTAACAGATACCTCAACAGGAACAGGAGTAGCTATAGGGTTTCGAAATAGAAAAATCGACAAAATAGACATAATTTCAGTAGCCATATGTGATCGGTTCAACGAAAGAAAGTCACAACATAGACATCTTTCCAGTGACATGGAAATGTAGTTTAATAGCAAAATTCGTCAAGAAAAAGTCTTTCCAGTAATAAACGACTGTGATGTAAAACAACTGCAAGCTAGACGAACGTATAGTTTTGATATAAGGAAATGCTAATAATGGGAATATTAGGTTTCTAAATATGATACGATTTCGATTTACGAAACGGCAAACCAAACGAACGTATGGTTTCCAAAAAAAAAAAACTGAGAACGACAGGAATACAAGGTTTCGCTAATTGAAATTGCAAATTCCAAAAAAGCGGCTTAGACACAAGATATTCAGCCACATGGGTGCTGTTCAGTTTCATCATCAGAAGTTTGCTCTGAAATGTGCCAGTCCAAATATTGCAGTTAAAAATCGGAGAAGACACATGACAAGTTCAGTAAGCTTGTAAATTTCACGAAAGATATCAAAAATATTAAAATAATAACAGAACGTGTGCTATTTGTTCTTCAAATAATACTCATTATACACAATTGGTACAGGTTACTCTTATTGTGGCGCACAAAAAAGTCAAGCATATTACTTAATGTGATACATAATCCGTGGCATGCACCAAACACATGGTCCAAAAGTTCAAGAATAAGGAACATTTACCAAGGACTCATTCGCAACATTTTAAGAGGGAAAGATAATGATTTTTGCTATACGTGAAAGTGATAGCTATCGAATGACTGTTCACTAGGGAGTTGTATTCGCAATGCAGTATAATAAAAACAACGTGAAATTGAGCTGTTGTATGGCTAATCATTAGCATAGCTAGGAAAGGACAATTATATTACAAATCTATATGTAACATTTGTTTAAAATGTAAAACCACGAACGTTCAGAACATAATAAATCCATCCTCAGTCCTGAAAGAAATAGTTTTTAGAAACCATCGAAAGAAGCCCAATCGCGTAATTTCAGGCAACTGCTGATATCGTACAACAGAATCAGACGTGCAGATTGGTGCTGTTCAAACCACGATCTACATTAGCACGGAGGTAAGTACACAGATGCACATGTGGAAACATTAGTTTTTTTTCTTCAAGTTACTGCACTCTAAGGCAAATACCAGACCATTTGAAAACAGTCATCAATGAGACTGAAAACAAAGCACATGAAACTGAAATGTATGCAAACTTTAAAAATTAATACAGACACAAAAAGTTAATAACGTATACTAACTATGGCAAAATAATTACCGCAAGAAGAAAAATAAAGTTACATATATATAGCTGTTTGGCATAAAATAATTACGCAATCAGTTTCAATGATGGGTAGAATAACAAAGAATTAAGAACTTTTAACTAAGGGGCAGTAAAACGAAGAATGGTAAAAAAACGTTAAAAAAAAGTAAAATTTTGCGATGGGGGAAAACAACTGAGAATCAATTGCGTGTATTAAATTGAGATGATGAAAATGGCTCATTCTCAAAGAAAAGAAGTCACCGCTCATGAAGCCGTGTTGATAATGCATGGGAATGATGGGATAAAGTTACGTAAGCAAATTAATATACAACTATAACGCATCGTGGCGTTAGACCATCACCCGCGGAGGGGGAGGGGGGCAAATTTTAAGGCCGTCATTTTTGATGGCCAGCTTACTCCAGGGTTTTGGCATTTTTCATATCTAAGTCAACCCACCAGGTCCTCTTAAGAAAATTAGGAACATTGCTCAACTCCTTCTCCCTCACTTTGGGTAGACAGACAAACATATATGCTTAAATCTTAAACGAAAACATTGTCATCGCTCTCGCTTTGCTCGCGGGAGATGAATATGATAAGAAAGAGATCAAGGGATGCGAAAGGAAATAGATTTATAAAAGACTCACACTTGCGAAAGAAAAATTTGAACTTTAATAATATATGTATAATCATGGTATAACGCGCGAAAAAGATGGGTTACTAAAATAATATAAAAAAAACACGTGTCACATACAACATCTATAGAGACAGTATGCAAAACAAATACAAAACAAGACAAACAACAATAAAAAAAATCCATCAATAAACAAGATGGAAAAAAGACGCGGAATTGGAGAAAAATACAAGACATAATAAAATCCGCAATGGGATGAATATCACGAGGCTGAGAGGCAAAGAAGAAACGGTGGTGGTTCTAGTGGCAGTTCTGATGAAATGAACAAGACGCTAAAAGAAGGCGTGAGTGACGACGGTTATCGTGGCGCAATAAAGGACGACTCTTGGCAAGACGCTCTACAATAACTGGCTTTAACCGAAGAGAACAGAATAAAGAGTCTCGTAAATAACGTCTAAAAACCATAATCGGTACTCCTGAGGAGCGGCATGTACGCACATGGACAGCAGGACATCCTACTATCTATTGACTATTGCCATTCGTATCACATCAAGTGCAGCTACCCTACACTATGCCATTTGTATGCACATGACAGCGTACGGCGTGACTAGGGACACGAACAACACCTAACCTCACACGACCACGGCCAAAGTGCCACTAAGTTCAGCGGCGGAGGAAATGGCGAGATCACCACACCGTCCGAGATGAATTAAAGGAATAAGTTGAACAGGCGCGACTCTCGGTAAGTTGCTTATGGCAACCAGTCGCCGCGCACTGTCTGCATTCGCTGTACAAATATGGCATAATCCGTGGCCGCAGCCGCAGTGGCCGCTGCCTACACGGTAGGAGTACCATGGATAAACAGACTCCAAAAGGCTCGATACTAAACGAGTCAGTGCAGTCCTCGAGTGACCCGCACACATATACAAGTCCTGTTGAATTGAAACACTGAGCGGTAACTTTTTTGCTCTTTGGGACTTGTCAAGGTTTTGTTAATGATCCTCCAATATCCAAAGGTCTAGCTGTGTATTTCAGACCAGTCCAGGAGCTGCCCGAAATCGAGCACTGCGTTGCAAACCAGTTTATGAATTTTCACGGATCGGCAAGTAGATTGCAAACAATCCACGAGTTTTTATGGATCGGTAAGTATACTGCTAACTAATACTGTCCACGAGTTTACATAGATGGGCAAGTAGCTACATTGCAAACCAGTGCATGAGTTGCCACAGATCGACCAATGGATATACACCAAGTGAAGGAGTCTCCACCAATAAGGAAATACATTACAGATGCTCCACGACTTTTTACGGATTGGCCAATAGAAGTATAGTACAAGCCAGTCCACGAGTTTCTACTCCCCTCAACGAATATAAATCTATCGCTAAATGATGTTTTATCTCGTAAACCAGCGAGAATTCCACACAGATCAGTCGGTAAGTACGAGATGGAAGCGCCAGATCTCGAGTCATCATCTGCATATGATTTCTAAGTAAATACTCTATTATAAATCATTCATGAAGCATCTTAACAGATATTTCAACTTTCCGAAAATGTCCACTTCATACTCCAAACAGGCAAACTTTTTCCTATCAAAGGCTGTAGGGATTAAAGTTCAATGAAGCATACCTACCTAGAGTTACCTTGAGAGTCTTCGGAAGAAGTCCGGGTGACGTAGCTCACGTCACCCCACGTGTGTGGAGTCACTCTGCTGGGTGTCTTCTGTGGTGCCGGAGTTTGCGAACTAGCACGCCTCGTGGCGTAAGACCATCAACCGCGGTGGAAACAAATTTCATCGCTGTCATTTTTGATGGAAAGCTAATCTTAGTTGTTTGGCATGGGTCACATCGAAAACAGCGCACCAGACTCCCTGCGATAAATCGTGAACATAGCTAAACTCCTTCTACCTGTCTTGGGGTGGAGGGCCAATTTCATCGCCGTCATTTTTCATGGCCAGCTATTCCTAGTTTTTTGGCTTGGATCACATCTAGGGCACCCCACCAGACTCCCTGCAAAAAGTATGAACATTGCTCGGCTCCTTCGACCATTTTTTGGGTGGACAGACAAATTTACAAATATACATCTATACGTAAATCTTCAACGAAAGCATGATCACCTCTCTCACTTCCCTCACGGGTGATAAACATTATATTCGCGATTATTCCTTGGGGCAGCGAAATGGTACAGTGAAAAGTAGTATAGGGACTGCGTTGTTGCAAACCTATTTCATTTTCTCAACCCATTTCTGTCTCCTGCTCATTTTTCTGGATAACACGAGAGCTATTTTTTATGAAACTAATAAAAAATTTTTCTCCCCTACGTTAATGATAAAGGTGCTGTTATTACACTGAAACCGAGATAACCCATCTGTCTAAACCCTATCGTAAAAAGAAAAATGATCAGATCAGAGAGTATAACGCCTACCAATTTTTGATTGGGAACCTCCACAGTGAAACAGTGAGCAAGACAAAAAGCAAGAGAAAGCTAAAATGTTAAGCAACTGTGGGGAGCTCGTGCACATAGGATCTGCGGACACAGAAATCGTAAATCGGTGAAGACTGGGAATTAATGTAGTAGCCGACAGTAGCACAGTGCTGAAGGTTAACGAAAATTCAAAGAAGAAAAGTGAATTTGGAAGAACGTCCCGAATGTCTTAAGTGCATGGAGTGCCAAATGGAGTCACTACTCTCCATACAATAGGATTGAAGCTTCATCAAACGTCAGGGAAGAAAATAATTAATCGAATAACACGATTCCAACAGCAATTCTTCATGACAAGATTCGCCATTACGTAATGCAAGATTTAACGAATTGATGTGATGAAAGGAGCAATTTCTTGAGCAAATGGGGCTGAAAGAAAAAGATGTTGTCACGTCGAACACTCAAGACAACACAAATGATCAAAGTGTTTAGACCGGTCTGAACTAGCACTAGGCTCAATAACAATAATTAGCTACTTCAGGTGCAAACTAAAATATGAGTTTAGCTTCTGGGACACATGGTACCGGGGCAGCATGAAGCTATGGCAGCACATAATCATTCAGCATAGCCGAGCGTTCATTCCTTGATGTTTCAAACTACGTTATTTCTACGAAAAGCCAATTGCGTCATCGTACGGGCTTTACTAGTGCAATTAAAAGATGCACTATACCAACAAAAATCAAAGTCAACTTCGATTAAATATAAACCCCTGAACATGCTTTTAGATTGCGTACGGATTAGAAAACACAAGAAACTTTGCCCCGCATCCGTTAGAACGACGCAATCCAATTCCGTTATGCGACTTGGAATTTATAAATAACACGACAGGTATTAAATCGAGATGTAAACATGGAAAGCCTCACCGCTTTGAACGTAGGCATTGCAATGCAGATTGCTTCTTAAGGTTTACACGGCATTTAAACCGAAGGAAAGGAATTTTGCGACGCTGGAGAGAGCAAGAAAATGTGGAGAATTTCTAACGGAGCGCGTGAAGTTCTTACCGCATCAGACATGGAGGCTTAATGAGGCATTTGCTTATTCGCGCATCAAGTATAGAGGAAATCAGTGTGAATTGTTATCCCTCGATCGAGTGTGAGGACGACTTTCTGCAGTTATTACGTTTCATCGAATTTAGTAAAGAAACGTCGCAAGACTGTGAAGACAACTTTCTGCTCTCAGTATATTTTATCGAGTTTGGCAGACGAACGAGTTTGTAGTCGCAAGACTGTAATGGCAATTTTTCCCGGAGTATATTTTATTGAGTGGAGTGTAGGAGCCTGTGTCGTGGCACAGAGATTATGCATGTGGCTTTCTTCCTGTAGTGTTTATTCGATCTAGTGGCGTGAAGGAGTATGAAGTATATTGTCCTAATATTATATAAGCGACTTTCTGCCCTTATTATATTATCATGTCGAGTGAAGAAATAAGAGTCATATGAATACAAGACGACGGCAACGACTTTTGTCTCTTACATTGTATTACATAAGAGAGTGAGAGAATGCTGTCCCAGATCGCGTACTAGATCACGGAGGTAGGGCGGTACGTGGAGTGTGAATTGTAGATCAATGATTATTGAAGTGAAATTTTGCTCTTAATTAGCATATAACCAAGTGTGGTGATGATGTGCGTTTTATGAACATTTGCCAGGATACTTATCTATTATACGTTTTGTTTTTGCAAAGGAGGGGAGAGGAGTGGCGACGATAAAACACCAGGAGAACATACTCGGTATTATGCAAACGATGATTAGACACTTTGAAGATACAAACTTGGATTTCAGTCGCACGATAGTAACAAAGTTGGAGCAGCTGATGCCGAGGCAACGCTGTACAATCGCACGCACAATTTATGAGCGGACATTCAGCTCGCGTTTCGTCCCATCACACAGTGAAAGTCTGTAGCATAGATACGGTAGCATGAACGAGTGCGAATTGGGCGAAAATCCGCTCTTACGCATAGGACGTGAGACTGTAAAGTGTGCACCGGGCATACGACGAAACATTTGATCGCTGCAGTCACGGGTCGAGTATCTCGTCCTTCATTAAGAGTTCTATTTGCCTAGCATTGGCAGAAAACTTTGCCATCCATCACAGGGCAGCTGCGGAAATGAACGCATCGCAAGCGAATTTGGTTTGCCCTGGTTAATTACATGAAAAGTTAGGAGGCGAGAAAATATATTTTCCTCATTTGCTTTAATTGACGAATTTCAAAACACTCACACAAAAAAAATCTCTGAAACGCTTGGACAGAAGTTAAACCAAAATCCTTTAGAGCAGCACACGTAACGTACTCTGAAGATGAAATTTTAAATTAAACTTGGATTGGCAATAGCGGTGGATCGACCAAGTTGACAAAATGGTTAATTTAGTGTTGTGAAGGCTAAATAGTATACACCCATTAACCTGCATATAGTAGTTTGGGGTAAAAACGCGACAGGAGTAAAAACGGGAAAGTCAGTATTTTAGGCTGTCACTCGAAAACGGTTAGAGGCATCGGGAAACGGTTTGTACCATTGGAAAGATGAGGTTTTGGGCATACTATCGCGTATAATCGGAGGTCGACAAAAATTTTTTTTCTAATTTTTTTTACCGTCCTGTAATTACCCCCAAAAGCTCGTGTCCCGCTTTTACCCCAAACTACTATATCTTAGGCAAACAAAATAGCAGAAATATCTGATTCAGATATACTCCTCCATTATCATTTAACAATGCAAATCCCAAGATGCATACAAATCTGTAATCCAAATGACAATATGAGTACACGGAAGCGTAATAGAACAGAGCTAATAATGCATGTAGCGGTCAAGCTGGACTGATGAGTCAATGTAATAATTAGTTCCTAGTGCACACTGTAATACATTATAGCGTGATATAACTTGAGCATGTTGTCTACATTCACCAATACAAAAGCAACGTGTTTCCATAGCGTCAGGCATCAAAGCTACCGTACATGAGGAAAAATGAACTGCTGTTGTGAATAATGACGTTCTTCCATTACGTACAGACTGCATCATAAGTGAATAAAAATATTCATTAATGGCGAAGAAGGATACCGACATGATCAAGCCTGCTCCAAAGTCAATAACTGGTAATAACTCGAAGAAAATGTTATGTACGTCATACCAGAAGATAATACGCATTGTTTAGTATGAAAGCGATTTCAGTGAAAATATTCTTTTCTTTAACTATTCATTAGCCATACGAGCTCAGATTGTTAAAAACTGAAAAGGATAGAAACAGAAATAATTCTATCGTACACTAAAAAATAATAAATAATTTGCATATCGAATCCAGAATTAGCTACTCTAGAGATCTTAGTTGTAGTTAAAAAAGCAAAGCACTTGATAAAAAACTACAGAAATAATAGTTACTGAACTGCTCACACTATTCACTAACTCCAAAAAATTCTACGGCGACAAACCTAGGTAGTAACAACGGGTGTCACAAAAATCCTCAGTTTTAGTTTACTGACTGACAATTTAAGCAGGACCGATCTTTGCAAAAGAAGACCGACAGTAAAAATGCCAGGTAGCTTGCTAGTTTTTACATGCTGCATAAACTCAAAATGCTATAAAATTGAAAAGATATCACGGGTTACGACAAAGTAAAAACTATTTCACTAAGCATGACGATTTGTGACACACCTTACGTAAACAACAGGAAAGCAAGATGAATTACTCACTGACTGCTGAACATTGTATTGCTCCCGCTCGGGTTTTCTTACCTGTTGGTGGAAAAGGACATTGTTAATAAAAAAGGACATACAATTATCTGAAAAAATAGGCTTATGCATCCGTAAATAGAACCATGATGTAAACTAGACCCCTCGCGGAAACCCACAATTCCAGCCTATGGCACAAACAAACACCGTTGTCTCTACATCCTCGCCTTCGTTTTCTCTATACAGCATGCTGTAAAGACGCAGTCGAGCATGAGCGTCAGAGAATATCAATGAAAAATGAGATAATCGCAAAAGTGAAAACTAAAAACAGCAGTTGGCGTATGTATATAAAAAAGGGAGAAACTCTTAATATAAATGCAGGAATGTTCCTTTCGATGAAATATTTCGCTTATGTCATACGGTCATAGGTTTGATAAAATATGAGATGAAACAATAAGTAACATGATACATAAGAGTATGAAACAACACTGACTTTTCTTGTCCTGCAGTAGAAAAAAGATTTCTACGGAAGAGGCCCCTAAAAGACTATACAATTCATTAATAATTGGATAAATGCGCCTGGTAAAAAAAAACTTATACCACAAGCATTAGTTATACATTTCCGTCAAGAATTCTCTCAGTTGCTTCGTACCTGGACAACCCCAGCAGCTGCTGCTGCATCACATGCATATTGTATTTGCAGAGCTGGCCAGTCACGAGCTCCAGTCGTAACAATTGAGAATGGCCAGAATTCGCAAGCGCAATCTCCTAAATTCGCAGAGCTCTAATTCAGGAAGGCAAACGCTAACAATATATAACGAAACGAAGAGAGTGAAAAAAAAAAATTAAATCTCGTGCGCAGCCGAGATGCTCGGGAGGCTGCATGGGCAAAAAAAAAAAAAAAATCAAAACTAGTGACTTGGCAATGGCACAGTCAGAAAATGGGAAGCTACAGCGACAGGGGACAACGGCAGGAAGGCGTTAAATATCATGAGCGTTCTTGCTCAAGTGGAGGAGCTCCGAAAAAATTCAAGGGCAAAAGAGAACTGAGCTGCTGAGTGCTGCATTGCGATGCTGAAATGATCGTTGTTGGGAGGAGGGGTGTGCTGCACGGCGCTACCTGCTACATACGTGTATCGACGACACTGGCTTTTCTTTGCGACGGAAAAAGCAAGGATTGTCTAGCGAAGAAGAACTTTAGATAAGTTAGGGAGGGGATAGAGACCCAAACACGTGTACCTTAAATGAAAAGGCAGTTTATAATTATGTCAATTTAGTCAACCCTCGTTTTATTTCTTACTACACACGTTAAATTAAAGCAAAACTGGCAAAGTTTCACAGTAGGCTAGCTTGCTTGCTCTACTTGCATAAAACAATATCTCTGCTTGGTGAACTACCAATTAAGTTTTCGCTACACAGTTTTGTCAGTTACGCAAAATGGCAATGCTGCAATTCACGACAGATGGTGCTGTATGGAGACCAGGTGTCTTAGATTTGCTCAGTTACGGAAGTCTCTCTCTGAGGAGATTTCTCTGATTTGAGAGTCTCTGTTTGAGTGCTGTTGTAATCAAAACTAATTTCATTAGAGCTTAGCAAATCAGACAGCGAACCCATGAGGGTTTTCGAGTGAGAGAAAAGTTTAGGTAAACAGCCGATGCCTAAAAAACAGTCGATCAGTTCAGATTGACTCGACTGTTTGGCCGCTTTCCAGACATATCTCTGTTGGGTATAATAATTTGAACTTGACCTTTTTAGCATCGGGAACGGCTTAGCCGGTTAAGAAGCCTTGTTGAAAATTTTTTTATAGCTGATGGCATGTTATTATTCTTCATCAAATGCATGTTTATAATGAGACATAAATACAGTAGTAACGACAGTTAATTCGAGTAAATACATAATGAGGACACCGATGCCGCACTCAAGCGGGCATAGAACACATAACTTCCATAGACTGGGTAAGTAAAGTGGCTGGTGTCAGAAGCAAATGCAGTTCGAAGCCATTATATCATTGTCCGTGTGAATCCATGAAGAAGTAAATATGAAATAGCAGAACTCTCGAGACACCGAGACAAATTTTAAACGTTTGACTGATGTTCCGGACAATATTCGTCAGATGTACCAACTAGGCCAAGAAACAATTTCACTGAAACTAGGATTGCTGTCCCTATTCTTATGAATTAAAACTAAATTTGCACCCCAACAAAAAAAAATTCAGTATGCATTTTGTTATTGGCATTTAGCCTTGCCAGTTTTTCATATGGAAAAAGATCTGCGTGCAATGTGGCCAAAAACAACTTTTCAAGTGAAAACCACGCATATCACGGTTATGCGCATCAATTCGTTAGGTGAAATTAATCTAAAAATTTCGGTCAACAGGACGAAAACCGTGCCTCACACAAGAAACAAAGCCCATTATGACTGCTATCTCTAGCTGCCAATCGATCGGTCCGGCAAGGTGCAAACCCCCCGCAGAATGGCACCGGATGTACTTTTCAGATCGTAAATAAACAACAGTGCGCAGTGATGGTATGAAAAACTACGGGGCAACTACAGAGCCATCAATAAAGCCCTTGCGTTGGCAATGAAAACAAATGCAAACGACAGTGAGCCAATAAAATAAACCGAGAACTTTTTTGCATCAAACGGCGCATGGCGAAAGAGATCGGGCTCTCATATTGAGTAAAGAGCCCACGGCATTGGAGTATAACTGGGTAGAAGTGTTTGCTCGCTTCGAGCATTGAATCAGTGTGTAATTTGAGCTTCTTTCGACTTCAAGCTGACGATTCGAAGAGGAAGGAACACATAGTGAAACGTGAAACCCATCCACGAGGATGTTTCCACACTGGATCAAAGCGCATAGACTGTTGTGAGAAGAAAACTGAAAGGAAAGCAAAAACAGGGTCTTAGTTACTTGAAGTTTGGGGTCTATGCTTTACTCCACTAATGATTAGCGACCTCGTGGATATCCACAGCCCACGGCATAGCAACTCGTCAGCCAGTCACATTATCACATGCTCGAGCCCTCAGCCCGGAACAGAGTTCGCTCTCCAGGGTGTCGCCGTTACATCACTGCTTTCGCTTCGGTAAAGCGGTCTGTAATAAATGGCATTTCTATCTCCTAACCAGGGTTTGCTGGTTTAAACCAACTAAAAAAATCATGGCTTAAATCAACAAAAAACATGTTTTTTATTCGATTTTTTTTTTTTGGTTTTTATTCAGCAATATTGCAAACTACAGTTTTATTTCGAAAAATTATTAAATTAGATTTACACAATTGAAAGGATGAGTTAATGTGTTTCTATTTATGGAATCCGCTTGACTGTTAGGACAGTTAGGGTCAACTGTTGCTTATGTTTATTAAAAACCTATAACTTATTGAATTTTGTGTTATTTCGTATCAGAGATGCATATATCTAATTATATTCTGGTAAGCTAGCTACTGAAAATTAGAAGTATAGTGGTTATAGTTGCTATTAGATAGCTAGTGCTCTCATGAAAAGTACGTAGGCATATAGATATTTCACTTTCTTCAGTTCAATACTCTACTTTCGATTAGCTAGCTATTTCTGACAAGTTGTGTTTGTAATTTGAAGTGTTTTTAAGTTTTTTCAAAGGATTTTTTGTTGCAATTATAAATCATAGCGTCTCTGCAGCTTAGATATTAAGTGTAGTCATAGCAAATACAGGCACTCTGCTAACTGCTTTTTTTAACCCCTATTTCTCAAAATCATTCTTCTGCAGTAGGAAGTTAAAATGAAGTGACTAAGATTGTTGATAATTAGCTAGCTACATATTTACAAAGCAGAAAATCCTTTCCGCGTTGGATAACATTCCTAGAACTAGAAAGAAACCACAAAATATAAAATATAACAAATAAACAAAAAAATATCTTTTTTTTTCTTTTGTTTTATCAAAAAAAAAAACATTGTTTGTGGTTTAATCCCCAAAAACATGTTTTTTTTTTGCCAACCTAACGTTATAAAAATGACCACAAACCATACAACAAAGAAAATGCGTTTTCATGCACTTCTACGGATACAGGTATAGCTAACAGCGTCGGTCTCTACAGTGCGTGTGTGTCCAAGCTTTACTTTAAAAAAATTCGAGCTTCCATGATCCATCCGTGGGCGCTGAGAACACTCTGACTCAGTGCCTCACCAACTGTTGAGGTGGAAGGAACTGCTGTCCTGTAGGCGCCTCTTCATTTTCTCTCGTGCAAGTGGTACCAACAGTCTGTTGGTGTCCAGAAGGACTCAAATTATGCTTCCATACACACAGCACTCGCTGTGATCCAAAGACTAAGGAAACTAGAAAGAAGGGACACGCAGATTCTATCATTAATAATTGAGTTATTGTTTGTAGTTTTTAAGTAAATTGTGCATTCAGTTTACAGGCACTGTCTTGTAGATATAGGTACGCACCAGATAATATAGATATCAGAATTATGCATAGTTTTGGTTTCTGAACACTTCCTGAATATCAACTTGATATTAAAAATTGAGTTTTGAGCCAATACTGTTTCAGAGAACACCTCAATATCAAGCCCATAGTGGCACAATAATTATCTGATATCGGGTTAATGATGATATTATTATTGGGGCAATATAATTTGCCAATATCAATCTGCTAACAGAAATTGAGCATTGAGCCAATGTCATTTTAGGGGACACCTCAATATCAATTCAATAATAACACAATAATTACTTAATATTGGGTCAATAATAATATTCTTATTGGGTCAATATTATTTTCCAATATCAACCCATTTTTTCCAAAATTGAGTAATACCCCAATACTGGTTTTGAATATTCAGTCAATATTAAAATCGTATATTGACCCAATATTAGGTCAATAAATTTTGCTACCTAGGACGTAGTACAGTATGTGTAAGATATGTGGGATACATATAAGAGGGTGTTCATGCACTGAATCAATCAATGCACATATATAGGTACAACCAGACAGGTAAGAAGAGAGCAACTTACTGAGCATGAAAATGAAACGAAATAAAGTCGGCAAGGACAAAAAATGGCTTAGTAGCCTATAGGTAACGTATGGGAGCAAGAAGTAATTACTACGGAACTTTATAACAAATCTCTGTAAAATTTTTGGCACTACATTAATACAGTGCCGAGGCACTCGCACTTTCAACGTAAATGCGCGCTTCTAACTTGTAAATTTGAGCACTAGTGATCATTTCACTGTCATGAGCCAAGAATTAGAGTCTAACAACGAAACATACGGTGCCGTCCAAAGGAGTGCTTAATTACCTCGAAGTAACGCGAATATGAAAGCTAATGCCTTACCGGCAAGAGTCACATGGCAAACGACAAATGACAGGATGGTCCTCTACATCACCAATACTTTGAAGTCTTAAGTATTTATATGGGGCGGGTGGGTCATTATAATATGTGCAATTGCCCCTCTTATCGGCATCAGTGATACCATCTGAAGCTCATCAACTGTTGACGGACTACCAGCAATTTTCAGCGGTTCAAGCACTACGTGGACCAAATACTGCAGACATTCATAAATATCTCACTCGCACGATAAGTATTCGCGAGGGAAGCTCGCATTCTTCGTAATTTCTTAAGTAAGATAAATATGTAACATTAGGGACTCGAGGGTTCGAATTCGGGACATCAAGTATAACAGGGCCATTGCTGCTAAAATATATATGATACACAGGACGGGTCCATGTTACTTCGCCACAATATTGTTAGGGACTACGCCACTATGAGCACACTATGTGCTGGGATATACGACACATTCGCCACAATAGAACTCACGATCGACGCCACAATCGTCATATTAAAACTTGGGATACTCATCACAATAAAACGTGGGATACTCGTCACAATAAAACTTGGGTTACTCGTCACAATAAAACTTGGGATACTCGTCACAATAAAACTTGGGATACTCGTCACAATAAAACTGGGGATACTCGTCACAATAAAACTGGGGATACTCGTCACAATAAAACTTGGGATACTCGTCACAATAAAACTTTCGATACTCGTCACAATAAAACTTGGGATACTCGTCACAATAAAACTGGGGATACTCGTCACAATAAAACTTGGGATACTCGTCACAATAAAACTTGGGATACTCGTCACAATAAAACTTGGGATACTCGTCACAATAAAACTTGGGATACTCGTCACAATAAAACTT
>LQNS02278180.1:17764917-17781423 GCA_001587735.2 Parhyale hawaiensis | reverse complement strand
GGGATACTCGTCACAATAAAACTTGGGATACTCGTCACAATAAAACTTGACACACTCGCCACAATAAAACTTGGGATACTCGTCACAATAAAACTTGACACACTCGCCACAATAAAACTTGGGATACTCGTCACAATAAAACTTGACACACTCGCCACAATAAAACTTAGGATACTCGTCACAATAAAACTTGAGATACTTGTCACAATAAAACTTTTGATACTCGTCACAATAAAACTTGGCATACTCGTCACAATAAAATTTGGCATACTCGCCACCATAAAACTTGGGATACTCGTCACAATAAAACTTGGGATACTCGTCACAATAAAACTTGGGATACTCGTCACAATAAAACTTGGCATACTCGTCACAATAGAACTTGACATACTCGTCACAATAAAACTTGGGATACTCGTCACAATAAAACTTGGCATACTCGTCACCATAAAACTTGGCACACTCGCCACAATAAAACTTAGGATACTCGTCACAATAAAACTTGGGATCTAGACCACACTCGCCAAAATAAAGCTGAAGAACCAAGCCACATTCTCGACAAGAAAGCCACACGCCATCTCCAAGAACCAACATGGCAATATTTGCAACACTTACCATGGCTGCGAGAAGAAGTTTCAAAATTCAGAGATGTATCACATTCCAGGAGCAACAGCCAGGGTCGTTCCTAAAGGCGCCTTGCGATGCGAGGCAAAAAGCCACAAAATTTGAAATGTGTCTTGCTCAGAAAGTATGCAAAAAGTGAGGCGATTGTACCCGAATATCATTTTGAATAATTGTATTGTACATAGAGACGAACGTTGCATTTCTATGCGCTGTTCCTACAGAGGTTCGACTCTTGCGTGCGTCGCATTTTTAAATGCTTATCAGAAAGGTTTTTTATCGTTATAATAACTCCCATACGGCATGTTACAACTTAAAAACCAGCAAGAACTCGTGAAAAATTTCGGCTGCCAAGGAAAATTACAGGTACAATTTTCAGAGAAGAAACAGAGAGCTGCTGCTGAGGTACCAAGCAACCATGAATGACTACGTCACGCACACGTCATAGCACAGCGGAACGTTAAGCTATCGCATTGAGTGCACTAACGGGTTGCATTGCGAAGAGTATTAGGTAGCTCTTGACGTTCTTTTCTAGGCCGGTACCCGCCTGTTGGTTCGGTTCTCATAGCGCGATCTCTCACACATACATGCAACACACGGTGTTCTTTATACTTTAATCCTTAATCTTTATGTGACATTAACTAACTTGCTTCACCCATTCCTCTAAATCATCATCCCCAGAAGTGTGGTAGCTGGACAGCATTGCAAACCAACGATGCAAAAAAAGGTCAGTCATAACAATGTGCTAGCAGCAGCTTCACACCAGGGCAAGGGTTCGCCGTTTCTCCATTGATGCCACACCAGAACCCGCAGACACCTGCTCAACGCCATCGACAGAGCAGCAGATGTACATACAAACCTATAGCAGCTGACGACTGCAAGTGTCTCCTTTGTATACTTCTCGCGAATCAGGGCACCGCTTGACATTTTATTTTACAAATCACTCCGAGTTTGCATTGATGTGGACTTCTAGCACGTGAAAGTCTGCTCGTCTACCGTGTGAAAACGTTCTCATTTTGTTCTACGAAATTATCCGAGTTTGACTTACGCAATCTTTGGGAATTTGCAGAGCTTGAAAGTTCGTCCCTAAAAGAAATAGTGACATTGACGTCAATATTACTTATGATACAAGTTTACTGGCTAATTAGAAAAGAAATTAGAATAGGTTCGATTTCAGAGTTTTTCGATGCTAATCCTAATATAACGGTAATTGTAAAGACACTCGTAGAGTTTGGGAAAACTGTTCCTGTACTCAGTTCGGAACAGGAGCTTGCTTTCTACAACTATTTTTGCAGCACATGAAATAGTGTAGGTAAGGCAATGGTCCTTTGAAGAGGGGAGAGTGCAATTCAGCGAACTGTAGAAACGCAGCTGAATACTGAACAGTGTTTCACATCCTACGCCCTATATACTACCACCTCGGTTAAACAAAAATCGAAACAGCACGAGAACGCACAGCTGGGGAGATTAGCTGCGTTTAAATAGATCATGTATGAATGGAAGCTTGTTAGAACTTTTCAATATATATCTAGAGTTTTCAGATAAAGCAGCACGAAGGCCTGTGGCTTCGGCAATTCAACATAGATAATGCTATGTGGAGATCGCGTCAGCATCAAAACGATTATAATAATTTTATGAAACCACCACGCCAGAGGGCTAAGGAGTAAGCATACTAAAAATAGTGCGCGAAGCAATCCAAGATATCGGACCCACGAGCTGATACGGAGCATCACTAAATATGTCATTCATTGCTGACTTGAACAGTGCAGCTTCACACGCCCGAACACACATCGTGCCGACACAGAAATGAAAATCCTTTGGAACAGCGAGACCTGTTCGGAACCGAACCCAACCAAGCACAATTTTCAGCCGACCGAGACGATGATTCACAGTTTCAGCGTTGGGAACGGCCCAAAATTTTGTTAGTGAAGTAAATGGATTATAGCTTTAGCCGCTGCACGTGTGTTTCTCCGAAAGGTAATGGGGACAAGAATTGAAGAGTCCTTAGTTGTTGAATATTTCATAAAACATACAGGGACAAGCAACGCTCCGCCTGCGGAAGCAATGCACACAATCACCCCGACCAAAGGTTGTAGTGTATATGAATGGTTACTACACAATCACCGGATAGAAGGAACAGTGAGTTTAATATCACGGCGAGTCAAAAGGTGCAGCCGGCAGCGATTGAGGTTACGCAACCGACAGGAAGGAACAGCGGCTGCGGGAGATGCTAAACAACCTGAGGCTGCTGCACCCCTATAGTTCCATCATCGTTGTTTGCTCAGCAGCAGCCAATATTTCCTTTTTTCTTCCTATGGGCCTCAACAAACCCTTAACAACTCTCCTAACCTATCCATCGCAGTTTCGTTAGCAGTAGTTTTCGTTTTTTCTTAATTAAAATTCTTATTGCTCTTCAATACACAGTACAACATACACAGCACGTAGCAAACAGCGCATTGCGATGAAAATTATATCTTGCATTGCAGAGGTAAGGTCTTTGACTTAGCCATTTCAATCGAGATAAAAAAAATTTGATCCGACTACTTTATTCGGAACTTCAATTTTATGCTTTCAATTTGCTTTTACATCGAGTTTCCGACGCTAATCGCATACAATTTATGCTTCAGACGGCAGATTCAGAAAGAACGACCCCATGAAATGGAGCCCTCTTGGACACATGCGTTCAAAATTCGTGAGAAATATCCGTCCTCGGAAACTATTCACAATTAACCCTACTGTACCTTGAGCGGCGTACCGACCATTCTCGTAGATCAAAAAAAGAAACAAACAAAATTCTCTACCACACATACTACACAACCAGCAGCAGCAGCTGATTCACCCCCCGCGGTTATGGCAAGTGTTCGATATCAGCGATGCAGCTGCCGCCCCACAGCAGCTCTGCCGAGCGGCACAGCAGAGGAGTGACACATGCTCCAGACGTGACTCCGGTGCCGATACTGTAGCATCCTTTTATTGATAGATGCGCAGCACTTTCTACAAGAACGTCCATCAACCACTCAAACTTCAGCTTACTGAACTGACTTAGTATGGATGAGACAGGACGAGTTGAAAAGCCTGACACGAAAGCATAATATTCCGAGGAGAGTCGTCCACTGCGCCGGCATTGTAGGTAGGAGCCTCTTATATGAAAGGTGCGGCACACACGTTCTGCAAGGAACGTCGATCAAGCATACTAATGTACGGTTGCCTATACAGACTTGGCATGGATGAATTACAGGCTGGTGCCAAAATAAAGTATGCAGTGCAGATAGTAAAGTGTCCTTTTACTCATTGTTGCGGGGTACTCTCTATACGAGAATGGTGCTCAAATTTAGAAGAGACATTTACTAGCTTAACCGACAGTTTATGGATCACCTACATCAACATAAATGTATGTAACAATTAAACGTTGTATGCCCCTGGAAATAAGAAAAGGCTCACGAAAATATATCAACCAACAGACAATAACTCCCTTGAACTGTTGACGCCATAAGAAGCGAGTGATAGCGAGTGAAAATGCAATTCAATCAATTAGGTCAAATGAAAAATAATATCTTCAATACAATATCCACGATGTTATCTGGCTCAGTTTAGTAACAAATACATTAATTAGCCTTTTCATTCTCACTGTACCCATGTGTGTGCTGAACAAATTGTGCAATTCTTACAAAATTAATGGTTTAAACACAGGTATGAAGAGGTTAGTGGCTAAAATACAAAAATCTTACGATGCGCTCCTCGTCCCCCTTTGCACATTAACTTACTAACTTAATCACTGCCATCTCATGCTACACAATTTATAATTTTTAAATAAATACCTGCACATTCATATTTTCTTATAGGTCAGTAACACCACCACCAGGCATCAGACGACAACGACACCACGACACAGACTAGTGAGAGTATCGAATATCATAGCATACACTGCACACACCCTCCCTCAGCACACTGAAGACAAGTGCAAGCCATGAGCAGTATCATGTACATGAGCAATGAAGGGAATTACCCTAGCACTGCCGCTCAATTACCCTAGACGCCAACTCGTCCGTCCGGTACCGCAATAGACTTTGCATGATGTCACCGATGGCAGGCTTTGTTTGTTCGGGAAATTTTAAGGCTAAATAAGGTACGAGCTTCGATCGATTACACGGAAAAGCGAAAGCGGACGCAGGAAGGTAATTCTTAGGAAAAAATGTAAAGCTTGAAGTCCCCTACCAAACGACTGAACAAACATTCAATTTGTCGCACTTAATTGCATTGTTTGCAACTTCGATTTCTCCTATGAATAAAATGGCGTTGTTTGCAACTTCGCTTAACTTAGGAATGGTGTTGCTCCGGGCTTTGGTTTTTCGTAGGACTAGCGTTGTTTGGAGCTTCGGTTTCTTATAGGATTAGTGTTGTTTACAACGCTACTAGGTGTTATTGGGTTACAATTGATGTAACGTGTATTAAAATTATTAGCAAAAATTGAGATCTCCCTGTATTAAGTAGCTTGGTTAGTTCAAATGTCTAGATTGACACGTACTCTGAGCGAATCTTACGATGACTATAAAACGGTTTTCTTTCAAATAAAGCACATTTCGAGAACAGATCGTACGTTGATGCAGAATGTATTGTGCTGGTTCAGACGAAGAGAAATTCTGAAAAAATGGCACTAGCTGTCCCGTTCATGTCCGCGAAACTCATGCACAGCGCCATAGGTATACTCAAGAGAGACATGTATCGCCGACAGAAAAAAGTACTTCAAGAAAAGTTGCATCGGTCTGCTTTATTCCGAAACAAAGATGCATGTCAGTCAAAATAGAGACAGAATTTATAGCAGTGCTCAAGACAGGCATGTGATGCTGCCCAGAGGCGAAACTTCTAAGGAAAATGACAATGTGCTTCGCCCCTATACTGGGGCAAACATGTCAGTGACACGCACACAGGGTCCTCCTGCTGGGCCTAACACGAGCAGAACGAACACTTGTGGGGAGCATACACACGCACGCCGCTCCAGTGTTGGTGATGGCATCGACCAAAATAACTGCACACTATCGCATGACGAGGAAATGTAAATCCACGTCCATTGTGCGATATGTACTCTAGTGCTCTCAACAGGGGGTCAGTTAAGTGAACTTCCCATAGTTATTCCCATTAGAAGAAATATCGAAATTTCCATTATTAAGCAAAATACAAATCAATGTGGGCTATAAAAATAAAGAGACTACATGCAATGGCAATCTGTGCTATTTTCATCAGTACTTTAATAACGGGCGAGCTAAGCTTACCTACTATAGCTTTACGTCATAGATCGAGCTTAGTGAAAGTACTGTTTTGGAATCAATAAGAATTACACAATGCACGAAAATACTGTAGATGTAGTGCAACTCCACGACCACCTGGTGCTTGCAATAGCTACAGTATATGCGGCAGGACTCTCAACAGGGCATCAGTTATGTTTTTCCGTTCGTAACAGGCTGAGTTGTTTTGCTGCAAAGCTCCTTTGTCCAATTGTATACCTATAAGGGGAAATAGCATCTCCAACGAGGTTGCGATCGAAGGCTGGTATAAAGAGAGAGTAAACTTTTCACTGCTGTACCAAAATCATGGGGCATAGTGAAATTTTTATTATTGAAGGACAAACGAGGTGTTCAGAGTAGAGCATTTGGCCTCCCACGATAAGAGACTCTAGCAAACAAGGTCCATTAAGGGAACCTTTTTGTGTCCCGGAAATATTCACGCACTTAACATTTTTTTATGTGTGACATCACATGAAAAATATGACAGAGCCGTTGAGTTCCAGTTTATGGATATACAGTAATAACTTTCGAGATATTATAGCGAAATAAACGTTGGACTGAGCCTCGCATACGATTGTTGGTATTTCTAAGAATAAATTTCAAGTTTTTATCTCAATTTCAATCGTACTTTTCGTTGTGAAACCAAGGATTAACTATAAACACAACTTACGTATGGACTTCCCTGCCCGCGACTCACCTGATTGGCGTACAATGTAATAAACTAAACTCGCCTGCTCTTCCCGCCAAATGTAGGATGGTTATTGGAGCAGTAAGACCTTCCCCTCCTCACTGGACAGCGGCCATGCCGCTCAAGAAGGTTTAATGTTTATTAAACCTTAATGCCACTACTGAGCGGCTCTTAATTCCACTAGCAAGCCTGCCAATGGGATTTAGGAGAAAATGCATGACCTTAGGGAAAAACCCATAATTTGGCCAGCCCTGGCTGCCGAAGGCGAGATATATACCGACACACTGAAAACTCTACATCGCACTGTATACCCCGCAGGCTGCAATAATCAGCTGTGTTAGCTTACGCCCGCCTAGGTAGCAATGATCAAACTGCAACGGTAGCTAATTCAAATGAAAGAAAAGAAAGGAGAAATGTAAATATAGCTAGAAAAAGGGGTGGCTGATGCTTAGCAAAAACAGGGGCTAGGAGATACAGAACAAATTAAGGATTATCAATAATAAGAGCAAGAAGGAAAGAAGAAAAGTAGGCGTGGGACGATAATGTATCGAGATCCTATAAGGTTGCGGCTAACTGGGGCCCAAAAAAAGGAAAAAAGAAGGGAAATGTACTTCGAAAGGCAAAACAAGAAACTCGTGTACGGAGGATGATCGTGCACCGTGCTTGTAGACAGGAAACTACAATAGAAGTGAAAGAGCCGCAAAGATGACAAATATTACCACTAGAGCGATAAAAAACAAACAACAACAAATTTGAGACTAATGAAGTAAATGCAACTAAACTCGCAAAAAATAGCTACCATCGAACGAACAATCACAGTGATGGCTGAATGACCACAGAGTTATTACAGCCACAGCATAAAATACATACACGAGAAATTAATATTCGCATCTCAGTGGTTAGGGGAGAGAATATTAAAATAGCTCTTATCAGAGCTCGTCTCCATGAACTCGTGGCAGCTTTGTAGCAACACCACAACTTCAATATGAAAGAATGAAGGGATGGTAAGAGGAGACATGCAGAGGGAGCGTTGCTCACTTGAAGTGATGGTATACCCTCCGACTAGATAATTGTTTGGAACAATGCGTGTTGAGTACGATGAAACTGTCGATAAAAACAATATTATAAAGACTAGTGTACATTTTTTATGGTTTATTTATCCTTTCATACATATATATACTGTATATGCATATACAACATATACATATGATATTTAGTATCACTCATGATGCAAAAAATTACGAAATTATTGTCTTGATTCGACACATTATACAGAAGCTGAAAAGAAAATTATTTCTGATTAAAAACATTTTCATTTGCCGTTTCTCGAATGGAACGGAATCAGAGTTGTATTTGATATTTATAGCCGACACAAAGCTTGTACGCAGTTACCTTAATTGGGAAGAATCGTTGAGGTTTGCCTCTCGGCCAGCACACTAAGTGTCCGCGACAGACGGACTAAAATACAGTGCATTGTATGTGGGGGTTGCTTAGCTTTCACAAGGGAATAATATCAAGAGGGCCCTATCGGATATATCAAGAGAGGCGAATCCTCCAAAACCAAAGTGACCTACCATGTAGGTTGGGCTAACCTCTCGAGTAGTAGTAGTAGAAGTTTTTACTAGCGCTTCAGTGGCACACTGTCTATATCGCGCCGAATTATTCCTGTGTTTAACCACAGGCTCGTGCGCCGACTAGGGCGCGTTTTAAAATTCTCAATGATTTTTGTCTCGGCTTTTCTGCCGGTAGGTCTCAGAGTGGTCAGTGCGCTACTGACAGGAAAAAGGCGCAAGTTAAGCANAAACTAACCTCGTCAGCAGGAACTGTGGCCAGATGCTACATCCCCTGCGGAGAAGGCACTCGGGACCCTTGGGTGCGTGATGCCCAAACATATTGTGGCAGGGAAAGGGCCCGCCACAATATGCCCCAGAGGGCGCTAACCTCTCGAGGGCCGTAACTTATCAGAAGCCCTTCTGAGGGAATGACTGGTACATTGGACAGACCCAAACTAAAGCGGGGCGGAAAATTTCACGTTGTCCTAATTGTGAGGGAGCTCTAGAGATACTGCATGGCGTAGCGAAAATAACTGCTGCGCGCTCTGCAGCTTGGATTTAGAGTCAGCCTCTGTTTGTGGCTTCTGGTTCCGTTTCCTCACATTTGTGGTCTGATATAATATTGCGAAATACAATGAAGAAACAATGCTTCACTTGAATTCAATCCGTCAACCTGTTGACACAGCATGATTAAAAAAAGTCGTTGGGCATTGAATACAAAATAACCCGCTCACGACATTATTGTCTAAGATAAATTTCGTCAAACTCAGCTCGCAAGAGCTGGTTGGTCTTCAGGGGTTGAAATTTTGGAACTCCTGCGACAAAATTTCGCCGTCACTTGTCTCCTACGGTGTAATATATCTTATTTATGCCTGAGACAAATTGTGGTGTGTATTGCTCAGAGTGTATGCAGCGTTTCTTTCAAGTTGGTTCCAGTCGTAATAGAAATTGGCCACAAGCTGATGCGAATATTGTATTTTATTTTTGAAAGCTAAGTATAAGTTTCATTAAATTAATCAGAAAATTCCTTTACAGGTAATATGGTATCAGTAAAACGAACAGGAAATTTTGTAATATTTACCATTTTCTACTGTGTAGATCAGCGCATCCCAACGGGTTTCTACAGCACACCCTCCCTGAATTCTCATGCACACATACGAACATGTACTTTTTCATAACTTGGTAAATAATTCAATTTGGTATTAATTAACTACAGCTTATGCGTGGTGCTCCATCGATAAAAAGCTTAAAATATTTACACGTCCATTAAAGCAATAACTCCCTTCAAGACGGCGCAGTGGGTCAACTAATACGTTAGTTCTTTAATATACGGTGCGACGTCAAGTGCACGAACCCAATGGCATTATTTGCACGGAAAAGTAAACTTAGTAAAACATGCAAGAAATGGTTAAAAGCACTTAATTGAAAGAACCCGATATAATAATTTAGCGGGGTAACTTATTTGGTCTTACGCTAATGGTGTTCAATACTCATCATAGGCTGCATTTAATGGGCTGATTTTAAATCTTTCAGTATCTATTTATCAACAACAGATTAACCTCTGTTATAGTGTACTACAGTAAAAACACAAAAAATGTTTCAACAAATCGATATTTGGGTCTGAAGGACAAAAAAGATAGTTTTTCGTACCAAGCATGATTTCAGTAACTTGACGTCATAGCCTTCAACATGAGTTTCTTCTGGTTTAGTTACTTGGCACCACATTACCTACAAAATTCTCCGTGTGCGCTATATTTTTTATGAAAACTATCTTCTTTAGTACTCACAACCTAATCGGTTTTGTTTTTACCTCCGCCAAGGAGGTTATGTTTTCGTCGAGTTTGTCTGTCTTTGTTTGTCACTCTGTTTGCCACCAAGATAACTTAAAAATTTATGGATGGATCTTCACAAAATTTACAGGGATTGATAGGCATGTTAACAGTAAAAGATGATTAACTCTTGGTGAAAATCCGTTCATCTGTCTGCCTGCCTATCTTTTCTGAAGGCCATAACTCGAAAATTAATGGATGGATTTTCATGAAATTTATATGAGTCGTTAGGTATAGTACGAAGAGTAAATGACCAAACCACTGGAATGATCTGTCTGTTCGTTAGTTTGTCGCTATGTTTGATTTTATGCTTGTTAGTATAATAACTCAAAAACTTATGGATGTATCTTGATGAAATTTACAAGAGTTGTTACTAATGTTGAAGTACAAAAAAAAAAAGAAGATTAAATTTTGATAATAATCGGTTTGTCTCTTTATGTGGTTGACTTATGTTTATCATAATGATTGTCAGCAGTATAACTCAAAAAGTTATGAACGGATCTTCATGAAAATTACAGCAATAATTAATACTATCAAAAGGCACAAATGATTAGATTTTGGTGTTGATATGAAGAAAATCACGGTTTCAGAACCAATTTAGATTTTCCGTTATCGTTGCCTTGCTTGGCGGAGAGATGCGCTCTTAGAGTGCTCTCTAGTTCTTAATGTCATAAGTCGAAAAGTTATGGATGGATTTTTTTGGCACTCACAATTTCCATAATTTGTTGGGGTAAGACGAAGAGTAAATGACCAAAATTATGTGACAATCCGCTCATTTTTTGTTTTTGTCTCTGTGTTTAATTTTTATGTTTGTTAGCAAAATAACTCGAAAAGTTATGAACAGCTCTTTATGAAATGTGCAGAAATTGTAAGTAATGTTGAAAGACAAATGATTAAATTTTGGAGATGATTGGTTCGTCTATGTGACTATAGCTGCAGTATAAGAAAGACCGAAGTGTATTTATCTGTTTGTGTATCTGTTTATCCATTTTCTGTCACGCTTTAACAAAACAGGCGGAAATTAGCCCAGGTTGGAGGCTCTGGTCGTTCTCTCAAGCTCAATTAAAAAGTTATTGGTAGAAAATAGGACGGGTTGCAGAAGATGGCAAACGTATCTTAATTAGGGACAGTTGAAAATCAAACAATGAAGACATCGCAGGCTTAGTCTGATTTTTTACGAGTATTAACTTCTCCATACATCGAATCTACGGTAAAGTATTGGACGATCATATATATGTCTGAATGCACTTCTTGTATTGCCGAAATTGAACTCGCAACACTGAAGATATCTGAAGCTTCCATTGGCTCTCTCATGCGTCTCTACTCGTAGTTTCTTCCAACACATTTCGTTGCTTCAGCTATTCTCCCAAATTTAATTCAATGGTCGATGCAACAGCTTTCGCTGAACAAAAAACCACTGGACGTGTATAAGCTGGCCTACCGTATCCACAATACCGAATCTGAGCTATAACTTTGAGCGTGGTTGATCGAGCTGCAATAAGCCATGAATTTTTTCCATTTCAGAGAGGGAAAAAAAGTTTCAATACTGAGCGGATGTGAAGCCGTAAGCGCTCTTCTCAGGGTGCTTAGGTTAGCAGTTGTAATAACGAATATATTATGATCAATGAAGAAGATCGTCACCAATTCTTCGATGTCATTTTATGACAGCGTGGGCCCTCTAGTGTTCGTTATAGTGTTTGTTAGCACGATAACTCGAAAAGTTATGAACGGATCTTCAAGAAAATTGCAGCAGCTGTTATTAATGTCAAAAGATACAAATGATTATATTTTGGTAATGATACAAAGGATATCATGGTTTCAGAACCAATTTGAAATGTTTTGTTACTGTTGTCTAGTTTGGCGGAGGTATGCACTCTCAGTGCGCTCAAGTATTAATTATAGCTTATTTGTGCGTAGTGTTAAGTAATGAAAACCTCAGCACAATTTGAGAAATAGATCATGTTTGTTTATGGTATCGTCCAGGACTCCAAATTAAACCCATCCAAAGAAATGAATCCAGCTCACCCCGACGGCAATTTTCTAACGCGCTCGGCTGGACACCAGCGAAGAAAATTGCACGTTTCTCGTATTTAGAGGCAATACTAATCTATTCCGAGGACCGGAGCGGCAACGAAACACAGATTACATCCGGAATTAATCCTCCTCACCCCCCCTCCCCCTAAGGTGCAGATGACCACCGGATCAATTTATCGCTTCGGTGGTTTTTTACATACACTTTTTATTATTCGCAAAGAGAGCGAAGCTAGTGCATGTCCTCCAAAGAAAATTTCACCAACAATTGAGAATAGTAGATTTTAGAATTGCCATCCTTACAGTTGGAGCCAAGCTTGAAAGTGCTGGAACTGCATAAAAATTTTAACATTCTGAGAAGAATAGGTACCAGCCGATTGTGCAAGTTCACGATGGAGCTCAAACTTTTGTGGGATGTAACAGTCCTGAATATTTCAAATTCTTATCTCAAAGCATTTCTGAAAGATGCAGAACAGCCAATGACTATGATCAGGCACAAAGACAAAATAACTAAATACTAATTCTATATAGTACTCTAATACTATTTTTCTAAATAAAGTAAGTCATACGCAACTTTATTTTATAGGTCTCAGTTTTTGTCGGCATGCACTGTATGCAAGAATGTATACACATAATATATATTAACAAAGTAAGACACACACACAGTAGGAGGGAGATATGTTGCCCTAAAATGCCGATTTTATGAACTTCATAAACCTGTTTAGACGAATTAGAAATGAAAAATCTATTTGATCTAAACAGCAGGCCAAGTTTGCTTGCAAGGGAGAGCAAATAATAAAGCCCTCTGCTCGGCCTTTATGACAAGCAAACATGGAGGTAATCGGCACAATTACTGAACAGATGCTAAGAAACGAAACTCAAAATTCATCCACATAAAGAGGCAATTTTTGCCCGCGATCTCCGGGTTTCTGAAATCAGATAGTAGTAATGTCCAGCAAAGACATTTCAGCTTTATTATTCACTGTATGAATATTAAATAATATTATGCTGGAACATTGAGGTAAAGACCAGACAGAAGAATAAGATGAATAAAGCTGTATTTACGAGTACCTTTACATGACAACATTAGGGGATATGAAGTTCAGAAATAAAAATCCGAATCATTTAAGCAAATCCGGTGCATTTAGAAGGGTCCTCGAAAGTCCTTCAACTTTTGGAAAAAACAAGATTTAATTGTCTTTCACTGCATACGTTCTAGGAATTCAAGTCAATATTTCGCTGAAGTTTAACGTCTAGCTCAATGAATCTCACTATCAAGCCCGAATAAACTGTAAAATGTCTTTCAAACTAATGCGAGAATGATTGAATAGGGCTAGTTTATATCAAACAATACACGAAAACCAGCAGCCAATGCCAATGGAATTAAATTAAAAACAGCACCGCTGAAAATCCCCCAGTCCCAGAACCATTGTTTATAATACTTGTAGGTTCTGCAGGACTCGTGTCTGTAGCATGCATGTCAAACGAAATAGTTGCAGGCATGTGGTTATGGCATTGAGTTTTCATGTCTTGACGTCTGCGTTACGTACAACTAACTGCGACATGAACGGTCATTGACATTGTTGTAATGAGGTCATGAATGCATACCTCGTCGTCACTGTTACGTTATAAAATAACCCTCGTCATACTCGCACTTTCGTCACACCTACGATACGACCGTGCTCGTAGTCTCCAAGATGTGTATCCCATTAGCTACTCCATTTCCATCACGTCTGCGTTACAACAATGCCTGCACCGTTACAAGCACACAGTATTGAATAGTCCCTTTCCCATACTATGATTTCCGAGTCATAACTATACCATAAAAGCACAACGAGGTCGTTGCAAAGATGCCTAGACAGCGAGGCAGTTTCACTCACAGTGATGCTCCTCACATCGAAACAAGCAAATTTTACATCCGTCCTTATAGCGCCATGCATCTGCGGACCTCCATAAACGAGCAATATTTGCCTGGGACAAAATGTACGGCACAGGGCCGGGTTTAGAGGAGGAGCACTCAAAGAAGGAATTTCTTGTCGCATTATATCAATAAAGCGAGAGGACCGAGCTGCGTTTTTTCTCAGGCCACCACGGCCAGCCTTGCGAGGCTTTCTATTAAGGTCAATTTGCCTTCTAGACGAGACTGATAGAGTCGCCCTGTACGCAACACAGCCATCCATCTTTTCCTGCACTCGCTGAAATAAGCGAGTCACGTTCACGAGCTCCAGACAGTCGTATATTTGGCTGTCCAGGGAACAAAAGCGATTTGTAACTTGTTAGACGTCACTTAAAGAACAGCTGAAGTTTTGGTCATGAGCTGCACGTATGATGACAACAAAGACGTCACTCGCAAGTGGAGTTTGCGAATCTGTGACGAAGTTTCCGCTCCTTGTTTGATTGAAACTTTTAGATAATAATAGTAACTAGCGGGACCGGTGGAAATTACACGGTTGATTAGTGTCTTCACTTTTTAAAATGTGCCAAACCTGGTTACGGTGTTAAAAATTACTTTAGTTTGACCAAATGTAGCTCTTTCAAATTAAGTACATACCCCGTCTACGCTAATACCAGTCGTTTAACCCTAGCGAACACTGTCTAACCCAGGAAGCAAAGAATGCAACGGGAGGACTCAATAGGACTAAAATAAAACTTAGCCGCGACCGCACGTAGTAAATTTACATCAAATCGACGAGTCGAAGTATTCGAGTGTGGGACCTCAGGCCTTCCTAGGTTGCTTTCTTAAATTCTTAAACATATCACTGTATCTTTTCGATTTATTTCATTCAATCTCCCGCTCACGACTGGCCAGCTTCTTGAGCTACAAAATACTATAAAATGTTGTCATCAAGTACAGAAGTTCGAGCAATAGGCTAACTACTACTGTGGTTTCTCTCACGTACAGAATTGGCTATAATGGTGCTTATATTTGTTGGTAAGGAATAAAATGTTCTGCGAAGAGTACTGTGAACTGAATATGAAGTGTAAACCAGGCTTCAATTAAGAAAAAGAAGTTAAATCAGGTCTCCAAAAGGGACCAAATTCGGCGCTAGTGCTGTGAAAGTTTCCACCAGCATGCACTGCAATATGCTATAGATAATTGCTATGTTGTATATATTCTCTTAATTTATTTATACGCTAGAGATGAATTTCGCAATTTAAGACGATTTTTCTGGTTAAATTAGTTATAATACTCCTAGGCTGCTCAGCCATAGATTTGTCGATGATGACGTCACTTTTTGATGCTAATTTTTCGTGAGTCCTCCCGTACGCTCTTTGCTTCCTGGTCTAACCCAACCAGTCTAACAACCCAAACATATATCGTCTAAGCTAACGCCAGTCGTGAATCCCAATGCTCGAAATATATCTTAATACAAACTAACGCTCATTTAAACTGGCCCACCTCATCTAACCAAACGCACCTCATGAACCCAACGCTCTTCATCTAACTTAACGAACGTCACGTAACTTAACGCTTCTCATCAAACCTAATGCTAATCACCTAATCTTACATTTTTTATCTAACCGTACGATCTTCGATGAACCTAACACTTCTCAACTAACCCAAAGCACCTAACGTACCTACATTTCACATTCTTCTTCAATCCCAGCTCAGTTTCCATGCATGCCTGCGTTTCTCCAATCTGCGTTTGGTTTCAGTGTATGATGAATTGTAAGTTTGTAAGTTTTTTCACACATTCAAATGACAGACTTATTGAAATTCTTCGGTAATAACTTATGCGCTAAATAGGCAATAAACACTAACGCACACATGACCAATATATTAACAAACCGCTTTTATTGTTAAAAGTTGCGGATTTTTTCTTACCATTTTCTCGCTTACTGTTTCATGATATAACTCTCATACCCGCAATCCACTATATATAATTAAATGCAATTTATTGGTAGCTTGTTCCCATTCTCGGTTGATTGGTTCAAGGAGGCTTGATAGAAAGAGGGAACACAGGCACATTTTTCTCCTTACTGACCAGGGATTTATTTTTTGTTAGTTTGTTTGTCTGTTCTTCGACGGCTGCTCCTTTCCCACCAATCACAGGCTCCCAATCATCCTACTCCACCAATCACAGGCTCCTAGCCATTTTGCAGCCAATAATCAAATCAGTCAGGCTTCAGCCCTGCCGGAACGTTCAGCTTCCGACCTCCGTGACCGTAACTACCTCCTTCTACATATTACAACTACTAGGGTTATATTAGAGAAAATTCATTAACTGAATAATAAGATGAGGTGACAGGAAATTCGAGTCCTACCTAAGTTACTAGAGCTAATACATTGTTCTGGAATATGCTCGAGCTACTGCATTTGCGAAAGTCCACTTCGGTTAGGAAAGTAATTGCCTCCGCCAAGGAGGTTATATTTTCGTCGTGTTTGTCTGTCTGTCTGTCTCTTTGTCTGTCACCAAGATAACTCAAAAAGTTATGAACCGATTTGGATGAAATTTACAGGGATTGTTAGGTATGTTAGGAGGAACAGATGATTAACTTTT
>LQNS02278180.1:17684907-17764628 GCA_001587735.2 Parhyale hawaiensis | reverse complement strand
AAAGGCACAAATGATTAAATTTTGGAGTTTATACGAAGAAAATTATGGTTTCAGAGCCAATTTGAATTTTTTGCTACCGTTGCTTCACTTGGCGGAGGTATGCGCTCTCAGAGTGCTCTAGTTAGGCACTAGATTCGTACTGGTATTTTATATCCTTTTGAGCGTGGTATACGAGAGGTTCAATCTTGGATGGAGTTTTCATTCTTACCGTGCTTGAATTGACGTTTGAGGCCCACATTTGTTCAGGTGCCTCACGAGCATCGCAGAAAATCGGACTTATGTGACGTACTTGAAAGAAGTTTGGTTCTGTAGAGTTGATACGTCGCTGCTTTAGTCGCTTTGTCCTCCCCTTTTAAAATACTGCTACTTAGTCTGGGGTTCTGCTGCCGATTGTCATCTGAGTTTGCTTGACAGTGTAGTTCATCGATGTGCGTTTATGCTGAATGGTGTTGTGCTTTGTGATGTGGCGCAGCGAAGCAGAGTTGTGTGGTTTGCATTCTCTATGAAATATATTATTGCCGTAGTCATCAACTGGCGGTTTTTGTTCCGGAGTCATTTGCTCGGGCGCGGCATACTCGACGTATTTCCGCTCTTCACGAGTTTGTCCTGGAACCGGTACGATGTCGTACAAGCCAGTATTCTCATTAATTTCTTGTATCATAGGTAAATGTTTGGAAAAACCTTGATGGCTCTGCCTTCGTTGGTGCAGGCATATGCAGTTTTAAGCAATTTGTAACCAAAGTGATTCTGTGCTTTTTAAGTTTCTTTTTCTTTTTTCTCTCGCTGGGCTGGTTGCGTGGGGGTTGAAAACCTTATGGAGTTTCATTTGTTCTCACGTCGCCAGTCTGGTGTATTTTAATAATAGTAATAATCATCCATTTCGCCAATGTTTTTTTAGCTGAATTTCTTCGAGGTGGTTGAAATTTCACGGCGAGAACAGGTAAAATATTTCCAACTCTTATTACCACCAAATTTCGATCCTGATGCGTCACTGCTGGTGTCAAGGATGCGCTACTGAGCGCCTATTGAACTATATTTTCCTGGTGTTACTGGACTTTCAAACATTTACAAAATTAAAATTCGCGATTTTGCTTACAGGAGAGAAATTTTGCTCTCTAAATTCGTGAAGGCATCAAGCACAAACTTGGTTGATTAAGTAGATCAACTAGACTAGAATAGATAGCTGACAAGAGACTGAGCAACAGGCCCCTTCCTAGAGAACAGCTGAGACTCACGCTTCAGCCCTCTATCAGCTATTACCATTAGTTCAGAATCATGGAGAATTCTGGGGGAGAAAGAAGAAGAAAAGATTATAAGATCAGGGAAGGAGACGATAGCGCAAGCACAAATAAGCGCTGCAGATCCGGGGAGCCTGGAGACGTTAATTTAGTTGTGACGTGAAATTTGGATTTCGGGGGCTTATAAATATAGAAGCTCTGACCGTTAGGAGTTTGTTACTCCTGGAGGAGGAGTTCGTAACTGTGGAGGATGTTGCTTACAATATTGTCGAAACAATTTTTGAATGCATTGATTGATTCTGCACTAACAACTTAGGATGGTAGTCTTTGTATTCCAAATGTTCACTAAGAAGTATTGAAAAAAAAACTGCTGACTGAGAGAAGTTCTTCGATCTTTGTGCTTTAGTTTTGTGGCCGTTGTTTCGTAACCGATCATTTTCGTCTCTCTTTGTGATAGTTATTCCCAGGTCGCGTTCTTGGGCGACAGTCGGTAGTTTTAACCATCCATTTTCAATTAGGCCAGGGGGATTTTCCAGCTCTGGCCCAACATGCATGACTGAGCACTTGTCGACATTGAAGCTCATCTGCCAAGTTGCGGACCAAGCCGTGAGGCGGGCTAGGTCTTGTTGGAGCTCAATTCTGTTTCTTGCAGGATGGCATAGTTTATTGTCATATGCAAATTTACTGATTTTACTGCAGATGTCAAGATCATAAGATCATTGATGTAGATTATGAACAGAAGGGGCCGGCCAAGCACGCTACCTTGTGGAACGCCTGATGAGACAGACATCCAGGGGCTCGTCTCACCTTGCAGCTTCACTTGCTGCTGTCTACCAAACAGCCATGCACGGATCCAACGTGGGCTTCTAGTTATTTCCATTTATCGTTGATGGGGAACTTTGTCAAATGCCTTTTGGAAGTCTAGGTAAACAAAGTCTACTCTACAAGTATGCGGCATCATTTGCAATTAAATATGTACAAGATATAAAAAGAAAAAAAAATGAGAAGATCCTTCATTGAGTCATTGCCGTCATTTTGACGGCGGAGTAATCTAGTATGTAGAAAACTATTACATCTGTAACTGCCTCTAGAGAACATTAAAGAAATAAAGAAATAGTGGTATAAATGGAATATGCAATTGAAGTTCGTGTTGTTAGCGGGATCGTATCGTATATTGCTAGCTAGTGCTAGGAAAGATGTGTACCTAACTAAAGACAATATTAGATTTGCGTGAAATCAAAAGCCATATAGTGGGCAGGCCAAATGAACTGTTCTAAATAAAGAAATGGAGAGTAATAAAAAGTTATTTTCCATAGACACACAATTTAACTTTAGGGTGTTGTGGCACTTGCCTCATGTACCTCAGAAACTTAGCAGCGATAACGTTCCACTTAACGGCGGTGTAGATACTTTTCCAACTACAGTAACTTAGTTCAGTGGACCTAAAACCAGATCTAGGAGATAAAATAACACAGACAACTATGTCGTCGCCATCCATAAAAAAATACTTTTTTCACTAGCAAACAAAATTGGCTCCGGCAACTACAGTGTTCTCACTTCGGCGTGCACTGCGCACAAAGGGGCCCGATATTGAAAAGTCTTACAAGAGAAGCACACCTTTAATAAAAGCGCCAGCGAAAGGATCAGCGATCAAACTTGCAAACCAAGCAAATTGGAGAATTTATAAAGGCGCTGGGATAGTGCAGCATGTACCACGGCAGGCACGAAATGTCGTAGCAGTCGCTTCCAAATATGTAATACAACTCCTGAAATGAAAACTGACATATTGTCTCAGTCCTGGAAGGAGTTTTAATTTCGAGATAACAATTTCCAGTGCATGCTTGGTTTATCTACATTCGCAAAACATTTTCTATGGCTAGCACCAGAGGAACCCGTGATCTATAGAGCTGAATATACTACCACAAAAAGTTTTACAACACCTTTTTCTTAGTCACCCAAATACTTCAATAGGTTTTGGTTCAATTTACAACAAATTATTTAAATTATATTGATGTTTAAGCGTCCCTAGACACAACTATGGTGTTTCAAGAGAGGAAAAGGAAGGGACATGCAGTATGTCGACAGAAACGTAGAACCCATGCACGAACGTGGACCAACGCCCATGGGAACAGCAAGTCGGAAAAGAAGAGGAAGAACAATGAGCGAGATCAGCAGGATTTACAACAGATGGCGCTCTATGGAGTCTAAGTTTCTCAAAAGTTTCCCCGTCCTCCTTTCAGGAATAATTTCCATTTCGGGGTCTCTGTTGCAGCAGCTTTACTGCATGAGATGGAGCTAGAGCACGGAGCATTACTCCTAGATTTTATAAAATATATAACAATAACCAGTAAGTATCTCGCATGCAGTGAGTACGGTAATGAAAGTTTCCTCTTGCCTTAAATCTACAACGATGATTGACAGTAATAGTGGTTGATGGTGATAACCGATAGTGTGAAAACTAAGAGGAATAACCAGAACCGAAGGCCAATATGAGTTAGTCGTCGTACTTCCCTAGACGTCTGGATGTCGAAAGGCTCCAGTGAAAGTCCATGTTGGCGATCTTGGAGCTTCAAAGATATATATCTAAACGCTAAATGATTATGAAGCTGGGCCTACACGAATATAAAAAAAATACAAATAAAATAAGTGTGCAATTTTAAAAACTTTTTCTTACCTCATCGCGTGCTTACATATTACATCAATATATATAGTATTGCAGATTTGCACTCGCAAATTCTCTAAATTAAGTCTCCATGCTATTAGAAAGAGGGTTGGCTATATACCAGTAGTATATGAATGAGCATCTTAAAAATTTCTTTATAGTAACACAGGGAACGTGGCTAACACTGCAAAGGTAATACGCAAAGTAGAACACACAAGATCAAGCAGATCGTTGTCCGTACGCTCAAGAGAAGTCAATATTGAGAGCCAAGCTCTTGGAAGGCTTCAATGGCCCTTGAATTCGCCAGATCGCCAACAAAGGGTTGTGCATCGCTGGCTGGATATCAATACAGGCAAAGGCTCGGCCCGTGCAGCGAAACTAGAGACGTTCTTCAGAAGAAATCGGTGCTTGCATGAGAGATGCCGCGAAATTAGGAAACTTATTCACTATCCGTACCTTTTTCGAAATGTGATTGAAAGATGTTGCATTTCCTTTCAACATTCTTGAAAACTAATGACAATCTATTATTCGATAATAATAATTTTCACAAGATTGTGGCTTTTCAGCCTTGACAATGCGACTATCTTCAAAATGTTTCGACATCCGACGATATATTCATTTCGGCAATTTCTAAACTTGTAGATAAAGTCAATAAAAGTTAAATAAGTAAATGAAACAACTTATTAAACAGTCGACGAAACTGGCAACAGCTGCAAAATTGTTACAATCAATTAAAATTTTTCAAGAGTAACGCTCACTGCTGTTGAACAACGTAGTAAAAAATTAATAGCATTAAATACATATACTGTATCTGTTCCATTATTATACTAATAGCTCACCAAAAATTTAATCAGCCGGATAAATTTGCAAACATATAGCCATGCTAAAAATTATGAGGATTACTGGGCACATATTTTTACCACCGAGAAGAAGGATATGTTTTTGTCAGAGTTTGTCTGTTGTCAGGAGGAACAGACGATTAACATTTGGTGAAGATCTGTCCAACCATTTGCTTGTTTGTTTGCCTGCCTGTATTTTCTTAGTAACAAAAGCTAAAACAGTCATGGACGGATCTTCAGGAACCCTTATAGGAAAGTTGAGCATATTACGAGAGGCAACGGAGCAAATATTTCTGATGATTTGTCGCTCTGTTTGTCGGTCTCTATGTTGTTTATCAAAACAGAACCGAGAAAGTTAAGGAGGGATCTTCAAAAACTTTACAGGAACTGTTCTTAATATCAAGAGGCACAAATAACCAACTTTTGGTGATGATAAATAGAAAATACTAAAACCAATCTGAATTTTTCGTTAATAATACCTCGCTTGGCAGAGGTATGCGAACTCACCTTGCCCCTTGAGTATTTTTAAATATTACTATTATAAGCTAACAACCGCGTCCGCATTAAGTATGAGCCAAGAAGTGAAGCTCTGTGAAATGGAATTTTGCGTACACCACAGACGATCGAGTATTTAGTAACACATCATTTGTCTCAAGCCAGCAAAGTGGGTTGCTAATGGAAAGTAAAGAGGCACAGACCAAGCGGGAATAAGAATAATCTATATATCTCACACTGTGCATGCTAACCTTCACAGTAACAGCAGAAGCAGCATTACCTGCATAAAGTCACTCAGTTTAACTACCAAGGCGTGAGCCCCATGAAGTCTTCTGACTGGGACAGACTAGGTCTGCCAAAATATTCCCACTAGGGAAGGGTACGTAGTAATACTTCAAAAAGTTTCACATGGGCGACTCTAGTTACATGCGACAAGAGAGCAAATTTCAAATTTTGAACTGGGACAAATAAGGATTGCTTTGCAATACATGAAAGACGATACTCTGAGTTTAATGTTAATGTTAATGTTAAAAAAAAAAAAAATTACTTCGACGAACCGCCACCACAACCGCTTGGTTCTTGTACAAAGAGCAGGCCCTTAAAAGGTTAGCAAGGACAGGTTCCATTTAACGACCCGAATGAGCTCATTTTAAAGGGTTCATTCAGAACATTAGCGAAACCAGTCATTGCCTCTCCTAACCTCACATAAGGGCGAAATACAGGAGTGAAAGTACCAGTGTCCCCCAAAATTCCCATTCAGTGGATCACATATGGTTCGAAAAGTTTGTATGGACAGTGAAAATATCCATTTACAAAGAAAAAAACTTGAAATTTGTGAAAATACAGTAAAAAGAAGCATCTAGCTGACAAGACCACCAATTGGAATAGCAGGTGATAGTGAAATGCGAGACATGCTCCTCTCTCTCTCTCTCTCTTGTCACGCTCGTACTGGTCTTCCGCAGCACTTTAAATTCCAAACTGGTTTCTCAATCCAAGTATCAGGTAGTGACGTAGGAGCTCGAAGGTCGTGGTGCAAAAATAAATAAATAAATAAATAAACTACGTTGCGGGAGTTCTGGATATGCTGACAGACGGATATATGCAGATGAAGAGCACAGAAGGAGTGTGAAACACAAACATACTAAAATAGAGAAACAAAAATATGCGAACAGATAAAAAAAAACACAATATGCAAAGCATGAACAGATAGACAACGGTAAAACTCGATAAATGGATCAAGAAACTTAGGGGAAATGTCAGGAAGATATATACATATATTCGAGCTCCGTGGATCTGCAATAATTAATCGTGTTTGGACGATCAACTCCTTGGCTGGGTTTATTCTTTTCTTCCTCGGATGTCTAATGATTTTAACAATGGCAATAGCTCATAGAGGGCCGGGGCGTAAGTCCCGGCGTCTCTCTGGGATTGGGCCTGTTGGTCCGTCTACTGCCAGCTGTCTAATCTAATGTAAAATGTGGTACAACCATTAGCACACTCTCGCTGAATTGGGTAACGTTTGATACAACTACTTACACACACTCTTTTTACATAATAATGAAATACTAGAACCATTTATGACTTACACACTCATACCACATATTAAAATAGAAAAAACGTTTACACATTCTCGGTACTTAATGCTAAAATTTCAATTTTGTAGACGCACTTCTCTTTTTTCTGATGCTAAAGTTTCAAGCATTTATAGGGACTCTTATTACCTAGTGCTACAATTGAAAGCATTAACACACACTCTTGCTAGCTGCTGCTACAATTCAAATAATTTATACGGGCTCTTGCTACCTAATGCTTCAACTGAAATCATTTATACATGCTCTGGCTACCTAATGCTACAATACGAAATCATTTACGAACACTTTTACTACCTAAAGTTACAATTTGTAGACATTCATGCTACCCAACGCTACAATTGAAAGCGTTTCTATGTAGACACCCTTGATATTCTATGCTACAATTAAAAACATTTACACACATTCTCGCTACCTAATACTACAACTGTCATAATCATTTTCTTGTACAAAGCCCTAGTGCTTCCGCATTTAGAATTTACGCTTCAATTCTGGCTGCCACATCAACGCAACGATATCGACAAAATATAAAGACTCCAACGCAGAGCCACAGGATGAATATTGATACCTCAACTGTGAAACTACTCATACATGTGTCGCCTACAAGAAGTGGTTTACAAATTTCTCAAGCAAAGACTAGGAAGGACGCAACTAATAGGAACAATGAGCAACTTGAATGGCTTCAGCGATGAGACCATAACGGGACTTTTTGAAACAGACGTTTACTCCTTTATTGTTCTCAAAATATATAAAACATACAAAGTACAGTATAAAATTTACAATATGTCAACAGTTCTGAAAACAAGCCGATTAAAAGTAGATTCACTTATAGGGCACTTGAACACCAGCGAAACAACGGCCAACAACTTGAACAGAAAGAGAACTACACTAATCCAGTATTTCTTCTCGTATTTCAAACCGAATATCTGGAATAGACTCCCCCTCCGAAGTTGTTGGTGCAGAGACAGTCAATCCGTTTATAAACCGTCTTGACAAGCATTGAAGCATTGGGAGCGACACCCTCTATAGCTACGACCACCTCCTCCAAGAATCCCAGACTGCATACGGACCAAGCTTCCGAGGCCGCCTTAATCCATTATTTTTCATGCCCCAAGTGACATAACGTCGTCGAGCTCCACGGAGCTGTAGCAATAAATCGTGGGTTTGTGCGACCTTCTTCGTTGCTCATTCTCTATTCTAGTATTTTTTTTCTTAATTAGATGCCTATGCGATACCGACATAATTGCAATAGCTCAGAGAAGGCCGGAGCCTAAGTCACGGCTACTAGCTATCTTCACTCTTGCTACCTGATGCTACATTTGAAATCATTTATACTCACTCTTGCTACCTGATGCTACATTTGAAATCATTTATACTCACTCTTGCTCCTAATGCTACATTTGAAATCATTTATACTCACTCTTGCTTCCTGATGCTACATTTGAAATCATTTATACTCACTCTTGCTCCTAATGCTACATTTGAAACCATTACACACACTCTTGCTGCACAAAGTCATCGCTAGCATGCCGGGAAAGCTCATTAGCGCCACGGCTGCGCCACACAGCAAATTGGCAATAAATGCAACTGGACGGTGGAGCCAAGCATGCAGTCGACGGTGACAGGACCCAGTCGTAACGTAACAGTGAAGGGTCCGTCAATATTGCAGCATATTGCAGTGATAGCAGTTAATTAGATCCCGCCATAAAACGAAAGTTGCTCTGCCGCGCTGATTCACGCCTTTGACAAAAGTGCATCATTGAGCCCATGAGTTCGGTATCACCTTTATGTGTGACAGGAAGCACGTATATTTCCGAATCTCTGAAGGTTATTAGCTAGAGGTATGGATGACCTCTATTGGGAAGTCGGTTTCTAAATAAGACTGCTCAGCTTTCGCAGCCATTCTCCTCGTCTATGAAAGTGAAAAAGAAGCAGCGTGCGTCAAATTATTCGTTGGATATTGGCTCTGTGAACACTGCACACAGCTACAGCAAGCTCTAACCAAGTGAGATTGAAAAACAGGATAACAATGATAGTTATCACGAAACGTACCTATATGAGGAAGTCTTATTGACAAAACACGTTACTGGGCACTGGTACTTCTCTGTAAATATGAATATTACATCGTTCTTTAATTGTGCTCAGGTATACCTATCATTCATTCTGATCTTCATGACTCCGTGCTTCCGTACGTTTCATTCTAACAAATACTTTTTTCAACGTACTGTATACAAGGCATACGCCAACGGAGATTGGATTCATATGTTTTTTATTGCAAAATTAGAACTAAACGTTGATTGTGTTTTCTATCCATCAAATAGCTGAAAGAATCGCTGCGTTCTAATACAAAAATTGCTTTAAATCATAAGACTTAGTTTTGCTAAAAATGACATACTCTGGGTAGAATTACGCTGGACACAGTAATTAGTGATATGATTTCCTCATTTCAACTCTTAGCCTATAAGTAACATTAACAAACTAATAAAGCAATGCTACTGATTGTTACCATTATAGCAACGTCAACTGCAATTATATACGTTCAAATCGTCTCCTTCAATTTTGCTAAACTAATTAGATTAGTTTTAATTCGTTCGGAACTTCAATCCCGTAGGCTAGATTAGTCATATTAGATTCAGTTCCAAGGTTTATTCAGGTCGAGAATTCAATTGAAGTGAGCAGAAGAAGCTCTAAACCTCCCTATTAACTGCTTCGGAGTTTCAAGAGAAAAATAGGAAGCTACACAAACAATGTCGAAAAAGGGATAATGGTCCAAAGATCATCACTAAAAGTACGAAATTGAAAATGCTGGCATAGTAGGTAAAAGAATAAAGTAGAAATATAATTGCAACAGTAATAACTGTCGACTGCTCTTTCTGCCTGCAGTTGTTCTTCAACAATGGAAATTAAGTTGCATGAATGCCCGCCCGAATACAATTACAGCAATAATAATTCCCGACAGCTCTCTAGTCTTGTGACCCCTCATCAACAACAGAAATGGAGCTGTATAAACGACAGCCCGTGTGCAAGGAACGCGCCAATGAACTCTATGGCCGCCCAGGAATTTATCACCGGAAGAGCGGCACACGTACAAGCTCCAGGCAAAGCAGAGCAACGCATGCAGAGGAAGATTGTCTAGGCAACAAGCGAGGGTCCAGACCGAGGCACAGTTGGTCTGCTGAAGAGCGACCCTCGGCTAACAGAAGAGGAGGTCACTATAATCGAGGGTAAGCGCACATCAGAGGACTGGCAATCTTCATAAAGTAATATGCACTTACTAGTACAGTTCTTCTTATTGTTGTTAACACTACTATTGGTGCAATGCCTTTTATTATAACTAGTATTAATATTTATGGTGCCATACTTCTTGATGACCCGGGTTGACTGCAGCCGCACTTACTCCTCTGGGGCCAGTGGGCCTATATCCGCAGCACAAACCAGGGCGAGTGGGTTTCCCAGGTGAGGGTGCGATCACGTTAACTTTCCATTTACCTTTAGCACGACCAGGCATCGATACGTAAGAAAATCAAAAGGAATCACCGAGAAACCCTAAAACATCCGAAGCGCCACTAAAAAGTACTGCTCAAAAACAATTCACGGCTGGCCTTAACGCCTGCAGTTCCATACCACCGAACACGGGTCCCATAATCTAAACTTCTTTGCCCACTCAACCTTTTTCAATGGTCAAAGGGTCAGAGAGGCGTAACAGCCAGTCTTGAAAGTACTAATCTCAAGCCGAACTTGAATGACTTGTTTATTGTTAACTGCATCACAATTATACAAATCTATGCACTAGTAAATATTACCCAGGATTCAGACGATTACATTACCAACGCTTTACCTCTTTAGAGTAAATTTTCTGATTGAAACAGGATTCAGGTGTCAACCCTCTGCATCTCCATGGGAAATTTTTAGATTATTAGCCGATATCATTCTATGACTCCCTTATTGAAATCTGATTAATGCCTACGATATTTCGCAGCTGTTGTCGTAAAAAGTAGGTGACTACTACGTGCACGATGGCACTGGCTCTTAGGAAAAGTAGTAGTAGTAGAAACTTTACTAGCGCTTCAGTACCACACTGCCTATACCGCGCAGAACTATTCCTGAGTTTAACCACAGGCTCATGCGCCGCTGGGGCGCGTAATTTGTCTCATTTTGTATTATAAAATAGATGTAAGGAGAACTTTATTATCATTATTATTTAATTTTGCGCATAGTATATGTAATTCACAGAACGAAAATTAGAGCCGTAGTTGACGATAGCATTTATCGTAACGTAATTTGTTTCATTTTGTATTATAAAATAGATGACAGGAGAACTTTATTATCATTATTATTTAATCTTGCGCGTAGTATATGTAATTCACAGAACGAAAATTAGAGCCGTAGTTGACGATAGCATTTATCGTAATGGATTCATCACAGTTTGTGCTAGAGGTCACATCTGATAAGAAAATTCTTCAGGGCATTTCTATTGAATTGGCGGCGAGGTCCCTTAGAAAGTATTCATCGGAGGATGTAGTAAGCATCCCGGCCATGCAAGTCCGGGTAGCAGTCCCTCCGCTCGCCGGAGAAGGCGGGACACTCGGCCATCAAATACAAGACAGTGAGGGGTACGCCTCATCCGCAGATAGTCGTAAGGCGACTCGTGTGCCCAATACGTAGGTGGCACAGTACGACGTGCATTCGGCGGTCGTCGATATTTCACGAGTGCCACTGTCGGATGGTTTCTTTAACTGTTAGTAACTAATTATTTCTATGCGCCAGCAACTGGGATTGCCATAGCTCACGCAGGTTTCGTTTGATTAGTGAGTAATAGTCTCGGCAGGGGACTGTACGGCTTGCCGTGGGCAGATCCGACAGGGCCAAATGCCTCGATTCCTTATCAGCGAGCTCATTGCCCGCGATGTCAACATGACCACGCACTAAACAGATACACACCGACTTTCCACCCTCTTGTAATTGTTGTATTGTACTTACTATCCGGTTGATGATTCTCCGACTCACTGAGTGTAGTACAGGCCATTTGACCATATGCCAGCTCTTAGGAAAAATTATGTACATACCTAACGGTGAAAGTTTCGCTGCAACACGAACACGTTCTCAGAAATCATATATCAATTCATCGGCCATCGACACGGGAAAGTTTTCGTTAAGATTTGTTTTAGGTTCTGAAAATCTACGAGTCCGAATTAAATTAGTGAGCGTAATTATATATTTGTGATTTCTGCAGGCAGTGAACATTAGAATATGCCATTAAAGCTACTGAAGAAGAGAACACAAATACAGAATTATAGAAAATCGTTATTTTATCAATTGCTAATTTTGTTAAAAAAATTAGTAGCAAAAGTACAACTGAAGAAAGAAAACTTAATGCTTCACGAAGAAGGACAACTTAATGCTTCACGAAAAAGGACAACTTAAAGCTTCACGATACATAGAAAGAAATCATATTGGGTCAGCAAGTGCACGAAATTCAAACATCTTAGTTTGGACGACAAAAAAAAAAGCTGGTTCGCTTTAGTAATGACAGAGACAGAGAACCATTCCTAAGCCAAAGCAAATGCTAAGGCTCTCTGTGAGCTCTTAACGAACTCTTTTATACGAATGACTGGATTTTTTAGCCATTCAAATAAAAATACCGGTAGCCTATCTCGGGTCAAACTATGCAGCTACACTATCTCAAGAAATTTTTTGTTTTCCGAGTATAAGACCCTGTGAAAAACGAGAACAATTTCCAACACATTGCGACCGGAATTGTCCATCAACTCATTGAATAACCCAAGTACCTTGACGCGAATGAGTACCACACAAACTCATACTGCAGAGAGGGTGAATTAATAAGCTTAGTGACTAAATGAAGTCAACGATAGCAATCCAAAAGTCGTGAGGCAGTGGCAGGGGACCGAATGGTGATCTGAAGAACTGCTTCCACTGCGTCACCGTCTCGAGAGGATTGCATCAAAGGCTGCTTTGTGGTGGTCGGCAACGTGTTTGTTCAGACGACCTTTGCGGAGCACTGTCGCGCAAACCGAGTCAGAACCATGTTGATTGTACCAACATATTTGGTGGGGGAGCTCTGTATCTGATAACTGTTCATGTTCTCTTGGATATGTTACAAATATCGCAGGAGTACTTAGCATTTGTGGCACTGCGCATATGTACGTTGTTATACAGATGTTACTAAAAAATATTAAATACGTTCACGGCAATGCCGTACTGGTACTTAGCTGTGATGCTGAGTATCTTTGCGTTTGTTTTATTTAATTTATAGAAAAAACCCTCTTCATTTTACCTCGATAAAACATTGGAAGGCACAATATAGGTAAGAAGCATGAATGCACAACTGAAACCAGTTAGTACCCATTCCAACTTAATGAAAAGTAATACGAAAACACTCCTCCGCGTGCATGCATGATTCAAATTCTCACTTGTCAAAGATGAAGCAAACGTAGAACGCAAAAACAGGAAAAAACTTAAATCATCTACGTACCTCGTCAATAACAACGGTACATCCTGCTCAAGCTATACTCCCTTCTACGATCGTAAGTTTCCCCGAAGCGCTCAATATATAAAAAATTGTACTTATACATCTATATAGCAGGAACACCCAGGTCAAAGACCGTCAGCACTGAAAGTTTACTCTGCTCCAACCAATACGTTTTCTGCTGGCTTCATAAACCAATCAAAGCGTTGAAAAGTGACTCGCCAGTGCAGAAACTTGCGAGCCATCACGGTCGCCTGGACGGAAAATGCGGGGCAGAGCTCAAGTTGAGGATCCGAAGACCAAACAGCAGTATTACATCGGCAGTTTATACGCGCACCGCTCCAGCAACCGTACGAACTCGAAAAGAATTTACAGCAGATGTTACGTTGGCACTTTATCCGTGCACTGCTCGAGGAGCCAAACGAACTCTGGGAGAATTAACAGAAATGTCAGCGTTAGCTGCTCTCATGAGAGCAGACGGTCGGTCAATCGATGTATGAACTGCAGTCATCTGCATATCCCATGTCGGATAAATTACGGTAGACGGGAGGGCTTGGTGTAATTTCGAACCATCTCTTACAGAGATTACAAGTGCGCAATGCAGTGAATTTCAAGTCAAAGCCTTTGCATAAATTCAGCGTCCTGCCATAGAATTCGCGAGGCGTAAAACAAAGGAACGGTACATTCAGCCACAAAAGTTGATAAAATGCACGCCAAATGGTTACATGTCGCAAAAAAAAATTAACATATTGACAATCGTTGCTGTTTTAGAGCCAAAGCAATGCTGCTATAGGTGCAAGTAAGCTATTTCTGTGTCAAAATATTGTGTTTACAGGGTGGCCATGTCCGCTGCTTGAGCTGTTCGGCAACTACGTTGAAACTAGGAATCAAAACAACTCCTGACTACCAACAGCAGTTCCTTTACTACAATCGTGTCTCCCATTCACTTGATACGGCCTTTCGCGGCGCCTTATCGACATTTAGCTGCTGCGTAGAGTGTAATGCGACACGTTGCGGCCATGTGCGGCTACTTACAGCGCCGTGCCGACTTAAAAACGGTGCCTATTTTTAACTAAGTTTAACCTTAAGTGCAGCAAGAGCTTCCTCGTCAATAAAATCGTTTGTAGCTCTCAAAGGAACCGGAGCGACTGAAAGGCAAACGCCTTGCGTACGGCAGTAATTTGTTACACCATAGCATTAAGTTGCGTCGTAAACACAACATTTTTCATGGTAGCTGATTCAGGTGACACAAAAATACAAAGCAATGCTGCACTGCGCGACGTAAATAGCACGAGGTACGTACGTACCTACATACACATCTGAGCAGAAGTGCGTCACAAGATGGCATGTAGGTACATTCGGATCCCCAGCAAGCCCTCCTCAGCACTGACAGTGCTATCAAAGAACAGCCGAGGAGTACGGTAGCCTGAGTGCCTTTCAATGGCGGCATGCAATGCAAAACTCTTAAGTGGCTGCGTTGCCGAGGCAGCAGTTGCCGAAAGGGAGGGGCTGAATTTTTTGACGAACAGTAATTCATTTTTTCGGACATAAAGGGATCGGTTAAAGAGCGAATTTAGGCAGGGATGAATTCGTGTAGCTGATTTATTGCGAGTGGAACACGGAGAGGAACGAAAGAGTGGCTCTGCTACAAGATGAGGATGCATCAATGATGACATCGTCATCGCATCAGCTACTGAAATACCGGTAAACAAAGAGTTGCTGCGAGAGTAGGAGTTTTATAGGGCCCAATTTATGATTATCTTCATCTTAATAGCTACTGAAATAAATATGCGAGCAATAGGATTTTCACAATACCAAATTTAATATAAACGACGTAACATATGGTTACCGAGATGAATTTTACATAGAATATCGTAGGTCTGAATTGTCTATAACAGTATATTATGTATGTATGCAACTCGAGAAATTCGATAAGCGCGTCGCATCACGCAAATTTACTGAACTTTCTTCTACTGCTTTTACTATACTCCAGATTCCAATCTTTTCATACCAGAACTGTTTTGAGCTGTGGCACAACATTGTTTTAGAACAAAAATTAGGTACTAACTGGAATACGAATGTCATAAATTTTTTAAAACTTTAAGCATTTTTTATTTGTTGTACAAAAAAACTTCATCCTGCGCATCTGCAAGTGGGTAACAAGTTTGTGTTAAGCTAATAGCAAACTTGAAAGAGCATACTAAATTTGGAGGGTAAAAAAATATACAAGGTTGGAAGGTCCAAGCCACCAGGCGATGAAGCGCGTTTTCACACACCCAAACTCTACCATTGGTGAGACAAAGAAGTAATCCAAACTCATACAAACCATGCCAGTCATCAGAAGCATATGAGAATACCCCATTAATAGAATTCAATCTAACATAGATCACAGCATACATACTCGTCTTGGATGAGTAACCACTCGGATGCATCCTGTAGATACTACGAGCTGCTGCTATTTAAGCCCGAAAGGGATTTCTTTTTATTAATGTTTTCCAAATTAGTCGGAATGAATACTGCTGAATACTAGACAACTGCTGGATGGATGTCTCGTAACAGGTTCATCAATTCAAGGCAGTACACACCCCGCACTTGTCACACATGACAACAGACTCTACTACTACCTCATGTGGCTAGACTGCGTAACAATCAATCTACCAATGCTTCGAATCATAAAGAGAGTGAAATGTATTTAATCGGATACTCACACGAAAACATAAACTAACAAAGGTTGAACCCACGGTTCACGCGGACTAGCAGAAGCCCATGCGGAACATCGACTAGCTCTGCGCGCCGCGCCGCCCAGAGCAGCCACGGCTGCAGACCTGTCATCTGCGACCACGCAAGTCCGTCACCGTAAGAGAGCTTTTAGGGCGGAAACCAGAATGTTTTGGTACTGAGAAAATTTACGAGTTTACCTAACGAGCTGTGCACACATACACAAGCTGCACCTTACGCACCCTCCTCTCAGCTGTGTTGTAGAAACGGAGCATCAACTACACGGTGCGCCCGGGGTCATGAGAAGGGTGGCACCTGCCTCGAGTGATTATGGCGCGTGCAGTCTACCGAACAGGTACGCAAGTCACATTCCTCACCTCTCATCGGTTTCCTCGATCTAGGCATTGCTCATACATACCCATTCTGTACTGTAAATTTAGTGTCCTTATTACTGTCAAACAATACCGGTGTCACTGATTCACTAGTATAAATAAAGTCCATTACCTGCGAGTAAATATGCCCTATAAAATTTAAGCATGATTGCGGGTCAACGTATGAAGAGGCAATCGCTCGAAACGTCAAATAGAAGGCAGGCGCGAGCTCTGCATGTAACATGCAATAATTCTAACGCTATTTAGCAGCAGTAAAGTTACAAGTATACTATTAGTCGTCGCAACAATGTGATGACACAAACATATACGAGGTACTTATGTATCTATACACTAATATTTTTTGCCAACTACGATAGGACACGTTCCATGGGCGGCAGATAAGCATTTATCTTAGAGCGAAATACAAGTATACATTCCTCAATTAACACGGTAACCTCCCTTAGTTTTTTCATTCAGAGTATTTATTGTTTGCGAATCAGGAAACAGATTCGTCCATCAGCCTTGAGTCCTTACAAACTTGGAAGTGATGCTACTTTGGTCAAATACTTTACTAGTCTACCGTGTTCAAAAAAACATGTGGTCGATACAAATTGTAAATAGCGATTGAAGACAGGTACAAAATTAATATAAAACCTATGAAGCAAACATATTTATCAATAAATTTCTTCGTAGTACGCAGCACTTGGAGCTGATCCTAAGGGATAGGGTGACGGAACGATTGATAAGTAGCAGGATAGAAAGACAGATAAAGTTGTATACATATATGCAGACTCGCAGACCTCACGATCTACTACAGATTACTGACCCCAAAAATATATACATGGGGCGACTCGAGCGGTTGTGAATCACCATCCCGTGCAGTGAGATAAATGCCAGCGTGATAATAGGGCAGGAAATGCTTCATGTGAGTCGGCTGTGGCAGCACGCACTCCGCGCCCAATGCATCTCTCAAGCAGTTAGCATCCGTAGTCTGTGGTCCGTAGTATTCGATTATTTTCATTTCATTAAGAGACAATGCATCATTCATGTTGTTTGGAGTCTGTAGAGTTCGAATATTTGGATTTCATTAAGTGTTCGGAGAAATAGATTTTATTGAGAGAAAATTTATCCATCAAGTAGTCTGGCGCTCGTAGTGTTCGAATATTTGGATTTCATTGAGAGAAGGTTCTCTAAATGGTCGAGAAATAGCACAGTAGACGAACTAGCGGTTTATATCACCCAGTGCGATTATTGTAACTAATCGAAGATCGAACGATGGAGTAGAAAGAGTGATTGGCAGCACGTTTCAGCACGAAGAAATCCCATATACTATATAGTGTGTTTCCCAGCAATTGAAGAACACAATAAGTGAACGCTGGCATTTTTTTCACTGCTTTTTCAAAATATTTCCCCTGTGTAATAAACACAAGTTATTTGTTAACCTGATCGCTTGCATGATTGCTATCATCGCCAACTATCAGCATTACCTAGAAAAATTTAGATTGTTCACGGTAAAAAAAAGCACTCATTTCGTCAAATTTAAAGTCCAAGCATCGAATAAATATGAAGTATCGATTAACAGTAACATGGATACAAAATTTCACCGCCTTCCCACAGCAAAGCTTTACTTGCTCTAAGCCCACGATACGTAAGTCAAGTAGAATATCGGCGGAGATAAAGAGAAAGATATTCTTCTTCAGAAGAAAAGACTTTTTTTTTGCTAAAATTGTTATGTCTACCGTTACTTCATAACGCTGCTGGCCACCAGAGTATCCCAGTAAGTAAACGCGTCCACGTTTCATGTACTGCATCTTTCTCTCAATTATTTAGGCATAAAAGTATAATAAAGCAACGCTACAATAAATTATATTTACTTAGATTAATGTAAACTTATCGAAAAATGGGATTACAGCAAGCGAACGGCCCAGGGTAAACACTTGCAACGATAAGAACAGAGGCTTCTACCCATTTCCAGCATGCAAATTATGTTAATATTAAGGCACGAAATAATAATATTCCAGGCGTATAGAACCAAGTTTGAGGAAGAAATAACTCCACCAACGCTAGCAGTTCCGCCCTAAAGCTCGCAATTTGCGGTGAATCAAGACAGGGATTTCTACTCAGACTATCGTGCGAGCTACAGCAGCAGGGCTAATATGCCCTCCTATGGGAGGAGTTCCGGCAGAGCAACATCACCACTGTAAGCTGCCCCGACTCGTTTTCGACTATTCTAGGGTAAGATTGAGAAAGCATGTATGTCATTATGTGTGCACATATACTTCTATTTAATTTGATCATAACACCCGTCCGAAAACTGGCATTGAACAAACATTAACTGGATGATAACTATACTGTGTTCACAGAATATAGACTATCGTCAATATGTGACATCGCGGGACTTGATGTTTTCAATGCAGCTTCATTAAACAAGGATGGGAAAGTTGAAAGGATGATAATATAGCACAGAATGCGCATAAGGTTAGAAGCTACTAGAAAAACAAAAACAGAAAGAAACTTCAAGCATTGGTCACTGGACAAAATTTATAGAAATGGGTGAGCGAGAGGAATTCAAACAATTAATAATTATAAAAAGTTAAAAAACTGGGCCACAGAAAGAAAACGAGAAAAACTGTCACCGAAGGATAGTTATATCAACTGGATCATTTAATGAAAAGCTTGAAAAACGTCATTAAGGAAAAACTTCAAGAAATGGAGCATCGAGGCAAAAATATGGAAAAATAATAATTGACCACAGAAACTTAAAGAAATAGAACCCCGAAATAGAATTCTAAAAAAAAAACGGATTACTACAGCAAAGTGTAATCACGATGAATACCTGAAGGAAAATTCGGGATACAAAGGACCGGAAGAAAATTAAAAAACCAGATCAGCGATGGTGACTTCATGAAATAGAGCATTTAAAAAACTCCTAGGATTCGATCGCCGAAATAAAGTTCTGTCGCTGACCATCGGAGAGCAAAAAAAAACAGAAGCTCCCCCCCCCACTACCGAACAGCTGCCCGCGTCTTAGTCACGCACACAAACACGAGAGCAAAGGACAACGGAGGTCTGTACTGAGGGCCCAGGGCTTTGAATAATGGTAATGAGCTTATAGAGCTATACTGTTACGGCAGCTCGGTTAATTAGTGGCCAGCGCTGTAAATGATGCTATTGTGCAAACGCAGTCCGGTCATGAATTATCAAAGGAAAAATATTTAAACGAATGACCAGCAATTAGTAGGACAGCAATGCCATTACCGTAAGTACTGCTCACCGCTCGGAATATCATTCATCAAATGCCTTGTGTACTCGTATAATAAGAATTGTTGCAAATATTATTGGCTATAGACAATAAGCGGGAGGTTCATTTAATAGTTCGACAAGGGAAAGTCGGGCATAAAAATTATATTTTTCTCACAACAACAATAATTATAACTTCCTTTGAGTCAGCGATTTGATAGCATATGTTTCAATGGAATTTTTCTTTACCACCATAGAATTATAGAACTTCAACCCAAAATTCCCAGTAAATAATAGTAAATTGTGTTAATAAAAAACTGTCTGTCAACATTAAGCTACGCGTTAATTTCAAAATTCAATAAAAGAAAGTTGCATGACAATATGTATATTTTTCTTACAAAATTGCGATTTACTCAACAGTAATAATTGAATCTTGAACTTGTCACTATATACCTCGCACATATCTGAGAGACCAACGTTGCTGTAGCAGTTAAATGCTTGCAAGTAATACTAAAAACTGCTCTCAAAGAAGCATTAACCTAAGGTAAAATACGAAGCAGTCCCTAATTTTCAGATCGCATTCGTAGCACGAAAAGACAAGAATATTTCATCGGCGGTTCAATTAGAGCACTTACCTTCAAAGCGTCCACATTGGCGAGTGATGGACTACGATCGAGAGGGATGCATTTAGACGGCGGATGAGAGAGCTGGTTATTGAGAAGCGGCCGTAGAGTGCACGCGCTTCGAGATCGAGTCAGTTTCGACTGATGTAATCCAGCAGCACTGAGAGGCTTTCCATCAAAAAGGCTCTTGAGTTTCTGAACAACGCCACCAGAAATGGCTGGCCCGGACCTTTCCGGCCCAGTCTGGGTGCAGTCTTTTGCAGGCACCGGAATATCATCGCGGTGAGGTGCGGGAGATGTCGGGGTAGACGAAGCTTGTGACTGTTTCTTCAGAGAAGACTTGAGGGGCTGATTTGAAAGATTGGGAATGGAAACCGAGCGTCGAACATTGGGCTCAATATGAGAGGCGGTGGGTTGCTTAAAACTGATTTTTCGCTTAACTGGCGCTCGGCGAACATCATGCTCGGAGAAACAGCTTGTCGACATTACAGGAATGGAATGCAGAATCGTATTCAATTCAGCGATTTCTGGTCCAAGAGCAGTTTCACTTGTGGCACTTTGAGGTGGATGAGGTACTTCCACAGACTCTACTAGAGGCAAAGTGTTGCGTCGGAACTCCAAAACAGGCTTAGCATTATTAGCAATAGCTGTGTCAGAGAAGCAGTGCTTCAAGTTCGAACCCTGAGAATAGTTTTGCACGCTTGAATTATTTTCTAACTTGACGGTTGCAACAAATGCTTCGTCGTCGGATTGATCATCTGTCAGCAAGTTCTGGGAAGGTATGGAATGAAGTGAATCATACACAGAATAATAACTGGAGCTGATATTCCTGACAGGAGGGAATGGTGCACTGCGGAATTCGTTGAGATTTTTGCCATCAAGATCACTTGTGTTGATAGAACCAGCACTGGCGTGTCTCGCGCGATCTTTCTCTTTGAACGACGCAAAATCATTAGCGCTGTTGATAGTCTGTGAGTCCCCATCATAGGATTTTGTCATAGACTGATTAATTATGTTTTCAATTGAAGGATGTTTAGAGAGGTACGACTTGGGCTCGAAATCATGGAAAGACGCAGACCTAGCGAGAAGCCGCGGAGTCGCTGCTGTTTCAGAAATAGAGGAAATGGCGCTCGCAGCAACCTCGCTTTCAGAGAAATCATCCATAAGCTGAGTTGAAAGTGACTGTGCGGTGCAATGTGCGGGAAGAGTGCGTGTAGAATAGCTCATAGGCAGCGGTGCACCAGTGAAGGAAGAAGGTCCATCCGAGCTAGGAAAACTCGGTAGAGAAGTAGTGGAAAAACTACGTGTCGTTTTTGGCAGCGTGTTAATGCGTGAATGCAACAAATGACGAGACGTGTTTCTTCTATGCGTTCGATGGTATTTCAAAGAAGGAACAAAATTGAATTTAATATCAGGAATTTCAGTGAATGAATCGTACAGTTCCGACAAAGAATTATGTTCGTCTTCAACTTCAGATACAGGATCCTTCGTCTTAGTTTCTTCTTTGACATTCACAGTTTTGGATACACGCTGTTGGGACTCGTAGGTATTAACATCATCCAACCGCACACCACTCGATAGGATCCTCGACGGTCGGACTGTGGATGAAGACGCACTATCTGCCGTCAATGACATTTTATTTGATGTGAAAAGATCTTCAGTAATTTTCGCAATTGACTCGTCCTGATTTCCGTTCGTGAACGGAACAGGAGATAATTGCTCCAGATGCGTCGATATGAACGCATCAATGTCTGAAAAATCTCCTGTCTCAGTATGAGCATCTACTGAAGGCCTTGACGAATTAGCCAGACCATTCCAAGGCACTGACGAATTAGTTTTTTCACTTGATGGAGTTGGCACATTTACGTTGGAACTAACAGGGAGCTCTAGATTCAAAATTTCATCAACTTTTTTAGAAAATAGCTCATCAATTTCAGTGTCGGAGAACTCAGAAGTGTGAACAAGAGGGTATTTGTCTGGCTCAATTTCTTCAGAACCTCCTCGGGAGACTGGTACCGTCAGGGGAAGTTCTGGATGCTTGCATGAATCATCGACTGTTTCTGTCTGAGATGCAGACGGAGGTATTTCGGTTTCGATATCAATCGTTTTAACTATAATTTCCAATTTTCCTCCGGTACCCTTTTGGTTGCTAGACGATAGCAATGGCTTAGCGTCAGCAAGCGGAGTGGAAGAAAAACTAACAGTTTGCTCAGATTGCCGTGTTTCAGCTGGGACCACATTTTTCACGTTCGATTCAGACGTATGATACCTCAAATTTACAACGGGAGGTGTACCTTGTTCATTTCTCTTTGCAGAACTGTCGCTGGTGATGTTTCTGCAAGACAGAGATGGCTGTGGTGGTGGAGGCTCCAGCCATGGCGGAGGAGACACGCATGATATGGGCGATGGAAGTGGTGATAAATCTGAAAGGGGAAATCCAGTATCGTATGACGTCGAATCAGCAGGATGAGCGTTGTCAGATATGGATGAAAGAGATAGAGAGGGTGATGCAGTGGCTGAAGACGGTGAGAGTGGAGGAGAAGACATCGAAGTCAAAGGCGAAGATGTGAGGAACAGTTCTGTGGGACGCGTCAGAGCGTCGATGGGCGACAAAGCTGAAGTCATAGAAGAAGGCGGGAGCAGTAAGTCAATAAATGAACTTTGAGAGCGAGAAGGTACAGTTGTGACAGGGGTGTTTAAGCGTTTCAATGCAGGCTTGGGGGGAGGAACTGGCTTCAAAGAAGCAGGCCCCGAGGCCTCAGAACTAGTGGGGGAAGACACCGTCCGTTTGGAAGGAATAGCGCGTTTTAGCCTAACGGGTGGAACTGGTGGTGGTGGAGGTGGAGGCGGACGATTCATTGATGCAGCAGGACTTTCAGCAGTCGAAGGAATTAAAGCATCTGGTGATAGTGAGGGTGGAGGAGGTGAAAGTGGAGGTGGAGGTAAAGGAAGCAATTGGGGAGGCGGGCGTGCAGCCGCAGGGAAACCATGTGAATCCAACGAAAAAGGAAGTTGCAAATTATTCGCTGGATCGACTTCAATTGGGGGCTGCGTGCGAGATTCAACTGTCTGCCGTACAGTAATATGTTCTCCATGTGCGGCATCTGATGGTCGTATTTCACAGCGGTTGCCAGCAGCAGGTTGAATGAAGTGCATAAGTGGGCTGTGAGACACATCAGGTTGGGAAGAAAATTTCAACTTCTTTGGTTTTGGTGGAGGCACAGGAGGTTTCTTTTTTGGCTTGGGTTGAGGACTGACAGTCTGCGGTTGTTTATATAAGTTCGTAGAGTCGACATTTTTTGTCAAAACGTCGAATTCTACTTCATGCGACTTGCGCTGAGAAACCGTTTCGGTGACGTCATCTCGCAGCTTTCCATCTGGGGATTCCGGCTCGTAAAAATACCAGGGATTTTTGTGCGTCTTCTCTGTACTATTATTGTGATCACTGCCACTAGGTTTCTTCAGAATGAACTTATCCAGGACAAACTTTAGTTCAGAAGCGAGAGCTTCTTTTGCCGGCTGATACTCCGGACTGAAAGAGTTCGGCGAAGTCATTTCAGAGCACTCCCGTAATTAAAACCACTCGAGACACCGGCACTGCCACTAATGTAGGACGAAATTTTTAAGACGAACACAAAGCATTAGAGTGCGAGTGCAACGTATTTAAAAATAATATTAAGCGTAAGAAAAGTTCACGGCACTGTCGATTTAGCTCGAAGCGAAAAAACGATACCGCTAATACCTGAAGAAAATATCAAATTTAAAAAGTAAGATTAACAAACGTTGAACACAGAACATGAAAGTTCCGCTACAAAAATATGGAATGTAAACTGATTTATACGACAGAGATGAAACGGTTAGTACTACACAGCGCATCTGCTTGCTATACTGAACAACATAATATACAGTGCCGGCAAAAAAATCTTTACACTTCAATGGCAAGATACAAGAAATGTGAGTGAGTATTTCGTTTGCTCTACCCGACATAATAAAGCGAGAAGATGTTAGTGATGATGCGTTCCCTCCGCCCACACATAGCAAACGTCTATCACCCAGCCAACCCTCAGCGAGGGTTGTGTGCGGCTGCAGTGAGGTTGATAGTGGGTCGCTCTTGCCGACGTGTTATTTTTGCTTTCTGATAAGTATGAAGTCATATAACTTTATACCTGCTGCACACAATGGGTCAAAAATGCTTCATATGATGGAGTAAACCCTTGCGTTAACTATGATAAAAAAGGGAAACTGAAACGTGAAGGGCATGGGTTTCTTTCCGGCACGTCGACTTTGAAGACCCAGGTCCTTCTGCAGGCGATCGTGAATTGTCGTTGCGACGTTCTGAAAGAGCTCAAGGTGTTTGTTTTAGAGTTTAATGGCAGTTAAAGCATGATTTGGAATAACCTCACGCTTCAGAAGCTTATTTGTTCTCAGTATAGTTTTCTTAGGTGGGCTAGAGCCTGACGTCTTCTGTGGTACCGTCCCTGTTGGTCCCTGCGGTACCGCCCCTGTTCAGTTGATAGATTGTCTCTTTTGACATCCCCAGATCTTTGGTTACGGCAATCACAGAGTCTCCCTTTTTTAGCATAGTTAACACAAGGATTTACTCCTTCATTTGAAGTACTTTTTGACCCATTGTGTGCAGCAGGTATAAAGTTATAGGACTTCAAACTTATAAGTAACTATATATAACACGTCGGCAAGAGCGACCCACTATCAACCTCACTGCAGCAGCACACAACCCTCGCTGAGGGTTGGCTGGATAATGGACGTTTGCTATGAGTGGGCGGAGGGAATGCATCATGACTAACATCTTCTAGCTTTACTATGTCGGGTGGGGCACACGAAATACTAACATTTCTCGTCTAAAGTTTTTTCTTGCCATTGAAATGCAAAGATTTTTTTGCCGGCACTGTATATAAGCATATATTTTGCAACAAGAAACTTAGAAACTTTATGCGGTACTGTAGGTAATTTAGTTAAAGGCAATATGCAAGATATTACCACTAGCGGAAAAATGGCGTGCCAGGCATCATACGCGATCACCAGTTTTTACGCCGAGAGCGACTGGAAAAAACTGAAACTTCCTTCTCTAATTTTCATGGGAACGCATAGCATGCCAAAACGTATGCACAAACTTGCAGTACTCATACTTCGAGAGAAATCTTAGAGCCGTTAAGTGGAGAACATTGCAAAATAATAAAAAAAAAAAAACGCTGAGGAAAGATGTTAATCAGCAGGCACATGAACCATGCACTTGTAAGTGGGAATAAGATGTGAACCAAATAGGTGAGTGAATATTATCCTTGGGTGTATGGTACAACCGACGGTTAAAAAAGGAAGAGATATACAATCCCGAAGGCCTAGTAGCTAGTGCCTTTCTGCGTATGGGGTTCCTCTTCTCCTTATAACCTAGGATGGACAAACCTAACGATCCTAACCTGATGAGTGCTGGACCGCCCTTTGCTCACTGAAGGAAGAATAAAATCAATGACAAAAGAAAAATGAATTTTAACTTTAATGCTCGCCAACTCTTATGTGAATATGAGAACTTAAGTGAACAGATATTTCCGTGGGACGCAAAGTAAAGTTGGTGACTGGGCGAGACACGAATAGTTTATATAATGTTACAAAAGCTTCCTTTTATTATAAAACAGAAATTTTATGGTTCAGGCAGTAGCAAAATATTATAATTAAGGTTTTAGTACAGCTTTATACCGCACAATGGATATTATAATATTCGCAAAGCATGTCTTGGAGAAAACTGAACTTGTAACACAAGTAAGAAAATTCTACGGGAGTAAAAGAGCCGTCTGTAAAGAAGTACGGTAACGAGTACAAGGATCAGAACGATGCTTATGAAGTAAGGAAAACATGTATAACTTTTTTATAGAGCACAGGCAAAGCTCAGACTTTGAACATATCTACTAAAACTTCATGTGAAATGAAATTGAAAGCTCATTGATTTAATCAATGGCTTACTAACAGTTTATGACATGATTTACATGTAACTTTAGTAAATTGGGCGATCAGAACGTTGAACTAAGTCATAACATGATAACAATTGTTCATATCCAATAAAACTCGATTACTCAATTACTAGTAACTAGTAAGTAGGCCTTTGCTATAAACTACAGCTTGACATCTGTTGCTACACGAGCGAACTAGAGTGTTGGACTCCTCTACGGATAATTTTTTCTATATTCTTCTTTCCAATTATCTCATAACTCGATATTACTTGGATGCTTATTCTAAGCTCTTTTTTTAAATAACTTTCATGCGTTCCCAATCGAATTCATGTCAGGACTCTGAGTAGGCCACTCCATCACTCTAACATTCTACTTAAAAAAAGAAGTCTTGATTAACTTTGCTGTGTGATACAGACCGTTTTTTGCGTAAATACAGCTGGTTGGTTAACTGTATTGCTTAAAATATGGTTCTTTACCAACTCCCTGTACACTGATGCATTAGTTTTACCGTGTAGCCTAACAAGAAATCCAGTAACAGTAGCTGAAATTATGCTAAACACTCACACACACTTCTTCCTCCAAACTTAACACACCTTTTTTCAATGCATAGAGGAGAATATAGTTCCTTGAGAATGCGTCGAAAGAACCTTCTCCCATCATGGCAGAACAAGTTGAACTTTGAAGCATCACTGAAATTAACCCAATCCACTTGTTCTTCAGTCCATGCGACATATTTAATGGTATTTTTTTGCAACTAGGTTGTTCTTAGAAATGTAGGGCTTCGTGGAAGGTACTCTACTACATAAATACATTTCATTAAGTTAATTAGATTGAGTTCCCTAGCTCTATACAAGTTAAATAGAAATATTTATGCAAAGAAGACTGTTCTAAAAACCATTTTACTTAAAATTCGAACGTTTCGGCTCTTCGGCCATCTTCAGCATCAGTAAACGGGTGGTAAAGGCAGTTTTAAAATCTCCCTTTACCACCCGTTTACTGTGCTGAAGATAGCCGAAGAGCCGAAACGTTCGAATTTTAAGTAAAATGGCTTTTAGAACAGTGGTCTTTGCCTTAATATTTCGGGAAACGGTGTGTCTTGAAACATTGCTGTCGAAGGCCGTTTCCGAAATAGCAGTTGAAGTGTCGATTCTTCTATTCTTGAATTCCGGTTCATTACGTAACTGCACTATCACTTCTCTATCACTCACGGATGTCACTGAGTTTGTAGCCATGTGCAGAGTGCAAGAGCAGGTATAAGGCCCTGATTAATTTTTAGCAGTGAACGGTATTTAAAGTTTTTACGTCAACAGTTACTGAATACTAGGGTAACATATGTCTAGTACCCGTCCACCATGCAAGTAGGCGTCCACTTGGCTTTAAGAACTTCCTGTGTGAAAACTAGCAGTACTAGAGAGCCGTACATAGGCTTAAACTGTAGGGTGCTACATAGCCTACAGTATAAGCCTATGTACGGCTTTCTAGCACTGCTAGTTTTCACACAGGAAGTCTTTAAAGCCATGTGGACGGCTACTAGCATGGTGGACGAGTACTAGACATGTTACCCTACTGAATAATTATTAAATTTCAGGAACTCGTTAAACATACTGATCGTTTTGATCGCCCAATTTAGTTATCTAGAGAGAATGTCATATTTTGTTGATGAGGCACGAGTTAGATCAAAGATCTTTCAGTTTTCATTCCACATGAAGTCCAACAGATATGTTCAGAGTTTGAGCTTTCCGTTTGCTCTACAAAACGTACGGATTTGTTCCCTGCTTCAAATGCATCGTTCTCATTCTTACGGTCGTTAACTGTATCAACCGCTGCAAATAAAGCAATAAGCCAATGCTTTAGTAATTCATCAAAGTTCTACGCAATTTAAACAGTTGAGTCATTGTTTGAATACGTCATGCAGCTTAGTTTTGCTAAAACAAAATCTGTACAGAATGAAACAGTGTTAGTGCTAGAGGGGTACTACTGAACGTAAGAAGAAACAATAGGAGGATGGTATTATTTTTAATATGTTCATTTGTGATCTGGCTCTCAGATAAAAAAGGTACAGCATTTGCATCAGTACTCATTCAGTGACAATACCTGTAGTCACGATTCTATATATATATAATCAATAGATATATAATTAATTCTCTTTACAGTAGCAAAACGCACAGGGTTCTTTTGCTTCAAGAGCAGCCCCAATGTACCGTAAAAAGAGTTTAATTTTGGCTTGTAGTGGAGTTTGGAAAAATAGCGCCAGAAACTGGCTCCTGGTTGAAGCGTACGTTTGTAGCACACAGAGAACTATGTCTGCTCGGCTGCTCCCCAACAAGGCGAAGCCAACCTTAGTTTAAAAAGGAATTATTAAGGGAAAGTGGAGGCAAAACAAAAAGTATTCTGCAGACAGGGTACGCCTGATGAACGATACTTGTATCACAGTTAACAAAACTCGTGGAAGTATTTGTTGTCATTATCGCTGCGAGTACCGAATTAATTGTCTCTACTCTCTGAATTTGCCAGCTATATTACATCTTCCAGACCAGGGCTTCTACTCGGAGCTTAGGTCACTAAAATTTACGTTCGTTAGTTCGACGGCCAAATTTCCGTCTAAATAATCTCTGAAGTGGAGGGGGACAAGAAACATATCTTCATCGAAACCGAAAAAGTTTCGATCGGGTATGATGAATATTTACAGCGGAATAGTCAGTCTTTCTCGAGGACGGGGGACGAGGGGAAGGTGCCGTGAGACAGCCAATGCGTTGCCCACAGTCATCGATTTTGCCAGCCGAAGTATTGAATTAAAGCCTGGTTATCTGAACATCAGGTCGTCATACATCCTTCGTGGGATACTAATATACTTGGCCCGCAATTAGATCATTACATACTCTAGCACAAATTTCACAAATGAACTCAGCCATGCCAATACTCCAATAAGCCCGACAAATTCCAAAACAGTTTCTGATAATGAAGTTGACCTAAACGAGATAAGAAACTGATATGAACCAGATTTTTTTTCTCGTATCCGAACTTTATGAGCATAATGAACAGTACAAGTGAGGGACGAGCCTAGCACTAACCACGATGTATATCGGACCCAGTGCTCTTACAGATGTTTACATCTGAAGTCATGCAAGCAGCATGCAGCAGGCAGTAGTTAAGTGTAGCTCATTAATTCAAGACAAGGTGCGGAGAGTGGCCGAGCCGTGAGGCAAAACAAGCTTAATGCGTGTTAAACTCTCAGCAAGGCTGTAGTTAGGCAGTTCAATCAGAACTCAGAATTAAGGAGATCTGATTTAAAATTAAGAAAACACAAAATACATGAAATTACCCACTCGGAAATTTCTAAGTATTTATCGAGTGCCTACGAGTATATAGATAGTGAGCGATATCGGTCAACATTGAATAAATGCCCATAAATTTCCGACTGGGTAATACAAATGTTTGTATCTTCGGTACTTAGAGGACCACGATTTTGAACAGTTAAATAAAAATTACACAAATAATAGTTATGTCTAAAATGAAGTTTCATATTTAGTTACAATTAAAGCAGCATGAAAAAGTTACACAGAGAGCAAAGTACATAAACGCTAAGACTACCAGGTTTCTCAGTTTTTCTTATTCACTTTTCAGACAGAGTAAAATGACCATCTAAAATTGCACTGCTGAATGAGTTTCCAAAGAAGTCCCGCAGTTCGAGTTACTTTGCACCCAACTGAAGTTAATACTTAGATGGTTCGATAGTTATCTACGAACAACAGACAAATAGAGCGGGTAAATCTCAAAACTTCAATTCCCGAAAAATCGAATGTGTCCTGCAGCTAGATACACTAACCATATTCCCTTAAAAGTCGCGTCAGGAAGCAAAAAACTTGAGAGTTCGTTCAATGACGCCACCTCCAAATATTTAAATCATAAATTGTGCTGGCATCATTCATTCGAGCACAACAACAGGTGTCCTAATTTGATTTTATTATTTTACGAATTACAAGTTGCACAAAAAGATAATTGTAAAGCAGTGAGCTATGCCCATTGCAAACGTACTGAATTACCAACATCAATAGTGTGTATCACAAGAGTAGAATTGTTGATTATATCAAGGGAAATTGCTACTCAGCGCACACGTTGCCCTCATTGATACTGGCTGCAGCGTTATTAAGAAAATACACTGTATAGTGTAACGTATCGAGAACTTGAAATTATTTTTAGCGTGCCACTAATGCTGACATTGAATGACTATACAGGCTCACAACGTCCCATCTCGCTTCAAGAGAAATCCGATGGAAAAATTACAAAAAGAATTTTGAAAGTCACACTTTCTTGACTATCCAAAAGACAGTAATTATTATAAAGGATGATTATAAACTATGACATGACAATAGCGAAGTCTCCCTCAGGAGTATTAGCGTGCACTTGAGTTGGTAGATCACTGAAGGTTTGGGCAGCTATTTCTGACGTAATCCAAATGACGTCACAGTACTACATAAAAACTTTGAGAATAGATTGCTCCCGTTAAAGTGTTTTTAGATTTTTTTAATGCAGGCGCGCTCGATTTGCCACTGCCCAAACTAGATCCAAATCCGGACTGATGTTGGAACTAACGTACTAACGTCACAACGCCAACGGCAAATGGAAGGCACAACTGAGACACACACCACGCCCAGGCCCTGCAGAGTGGCCTCTCACTCCCAGCTAAGCTCGCCGGCCACACCACACAACTGAAGTCATCGGTGGAGAGCAACACAAGGCAACCCTCAAGAGCTTGGCCCTCAATGGGCTGCAGCTCAGCATAACGAGGGGAAATAGTGGTCAAATAAGCTTTAGTTATTTGCATTCTCACGCCAAACATGGTAGTCGACTTACACCATGTTTGCAGTACGGGAAGCTCTCTAGTGGTGAAGGCATGGGCTTGTGCGCTGAGCAAGAGCTGCAGGATAAGGTAGTTAGTGTGGAGCCTTTCCCTCGGAAGACTTTAGCCCTTGCAAGAATATTGCGACTAAAATTTAATAAATGACTCCAGCATAGTGAACGCCAATGCACAAGAAATAGCCTAAGAATACTGCTATTTATTTAATACATACTTCGGCATCGTAAGTGGTATATATATCGCGTCTACGAGTCTCCTACAATGGCCGTTCTTCTGCTCAGAGGGTTCTGTTAATTGTTTCGTATAAAAGTGAAACGTAAAACAAAAGCAATCGAATTTAACCAAATACACAGGTATAGTACGAACGCACAAGTATTGAGTGATCATGTCACATTGACCATGGCAACACGAGTCTCACGTGTCGCAGGTTTGACAAGTATAATGGTAGAAATAAAGTAGATGATACGTACAAGACAGGCACCAGATTACAAGATGGAAGTTACGTAAAAATGACGGTATCGTAATGGCGTCAAAATATAGTGTTTCTAACCTAAAACATAACTATCACGATATTTTTTCTAAGTCTGCACAAAGTAATTCAGCAAGAAAATAAGTCTTCATCATTGCAAAATACAGTACGTAGATTTAAATACGTTTCAGTATGTTGTGTGCTATAGATACGAGAAACTCATATCGGAAGATGCAAGATGCGGAGCTGGAAACAAAATGAAAAAAAAAAACAGGCACGTTGAACTCATTGTCACTTATACTACCTAATTAACTAATCACACACAGGCTGAAAATGGGAAATGGTTGAGACAGTTCGCAAAGTGAGCGCTACTTTTTTGTCCACGATCTCTGCACTACACGCCAAGCAGGTTCTTACCGCTAGGCAAAAACCTAACGCCGACTAGTAGCAGCTACAAACTTACACCCATCTAAACTAGCGTTTTAAATAAGTCAGGCATCTCAGCCCGTGACCCACTACGTCCGGTTCGGGAGCGAAGTTCAATGCAGCAGATGTCTTTGAACGAAACGAAATGGAACAGAGCTCTATGAACGAAACTCAATGTATACGCGACCCACCAAGTTTGGACGGACAGACACAAACACAGACACGCCGAAAACTCTACATCCTTGAGGTTACTCCGCATGCTATCAATATTAAAAAAAGCAAGAAGTAACCCCTACGGCCACAAAACAAGCACAGGAGTGTCAGCAGACGCTATAAGCGAAGCCGCAGCTCTGCAAAGACTCAAAGACCGTCAGAAGCAACACTTGCAGTGACAAGAAGCAGACCATGAGGACCCCCTCACCAGCTGTGGCCTAACAACTGAAGTACACAGGCCTCCTATGGCAATAAAGATGCAAATAACACGCCGAGTTTACTGTGCCTTACACAGTCTTTGATGGCGATAGTGGCTGCAGGGTGGTAGTCTTCTGCACAGATTGAACCAAGGCAGTAATAAAAGCACATAAAGTGCGTAGTATTTGCATACGCAGGACCATGATACGAGGCAGGATATTATGGCGATGATGTTCGACTGATCGATAAAGCTGAAAGGCCCGTAAATGAGAAAATACAGCACGAAAAGCTGGAAGAGACTGCCAAAATTGTACTTCTGTGATAAAAAATGTTAAACTGTAATTGTAGCAATGGAAACTACTGTGTAATTGGTACACATTTACCGCAGTGTTCCACTAACGATCCTAGATACACTAAAGAAATTTACTTCTGAATAAGTGAATATCCATAGGATGTTGAGGAAAGTATAGATAAAGAAAAATGCTTGCAATTTGCAATGCCCGTAAGAGGTTTATTCAAACCATGAAATAACGCGCGCCTTCACCAGACGTATCGTCTGGACTATTAACTTGCACTACAAATTCATAGTGCGGTATTGCCCACTGCCAGAGCTTATTTATTTATTTTTTTATGCTTTGAAAAATTATATTTTCACGAGAACTCAGATTCTATCTCGGCGTAAAGGCCGCTGCTCAAGAGAGCACAAAGTGCAAAACGTTTTCTGCAACCCTCCGCATCACGTCCCGCAAGCACAGCTTCAGTTTGCACACTGTTGCGCTATTAAAAAAAGAATATGGTTGAAAATCTCAGCCACACCCGCACTGCTTGCACTTACCAACACGCAACGATATAGTTTCTAATACTTTATATACGAGTGGAATCAGCGGGATTCAAAAAATTCTTAGAAAATTTCTCTCCGCGCTTCATTACTGAAGCAATAACATGAAGCTCTGGCTGATATAATAGCCTGCCTCCAACTGCGACATATGACACGATCCAGGTCACACGTATGGTGGGAACGGTGGGGTGGTAGCCCTCATTTTATGTTAATATCAGAGTACTAAGAATCATTTGTATCATATTCGGTGTCAAAAGAAAGGTCTAGAGTTCGTTTTCGCTTCATTTGAACCTAACGCAGTTGCCACTTACCACACAAGCAGTAAAGCATAGAAAAATCTCCCAGTTACGAACTTCCAACCATATTTGTACCTAACACGCGCTTCACTTTGATGCTCAAATGAGTAATTACTTACTTGCCTATCTAAATATTGTAAACTTACGTCGAAATTAGTACTATCAATTCGCAGAGAAGAGCGCACTACTCTTAATAGAGCAATATGCTGGCATGAATGCAAGAAAGCTTGAATTCAGATTGAATATTTTCATTAATTCCGCAAACTTTTTTGAACTCCCCTAGTATTTATGTATTTTAATATTGAGCGAGTTTAGCTTCACAAAAAGGTATATTTTTGCTTGATGATCAATCACGTTACTTTTAAGTTATGGCAACTGAAACATTTATTCAAAAAACGTGAAAAGTTATGAATTTTGGGTGCTCATGGACAACTGTTTTTAGGGTTAAATGGGCCAGTTGTGAACATGCGGGACTGTGCGAGTTTCAATGAGAAGACAAATAAGGCTTTCGCTCCTCAGTACATCCCATTAATATTCAAAGTGCAAGTGAAAGATAAACTCGAGAAACGACACACCATTAAATGTAGAGTTCACATTTAGTAGCGGGAAAGCATGCAAGAAAACACACAGTCCAACAGCGGAAATATTTGCCGATACATTTCATGCCAGAATTTAATTTGTAAATGGAGGGAGTTCTATCTCAAGCCACACAAATAGAGGCGTAATACAGGGCGCGATTCAAGCCGGCCTCGGTACTTTGTAGATTAAACAACAACTACGGCGTAATAAAATATGAGCATCGAGACACCATTAGGTCCTGCCGGGTTTAATGATCGCATTTACGACCAATAAACAGGTAATGCATCTCATCTACAACCCGTTAGAAGACTCTACCCAGCACTGGGGCACAGCGCGCCTTTCATCGTGCCCAAAAGAGATGCGTAAAAGCAAAATAATTTCGGAACGAGACTCCAATAAATTCTTGAATATGTGAAGCAAGCTTTTAGGAGAGTGGGGGCGTAGCTTAGCATTAAATTTAGAGTATCAGTAAATAATGTTCTTTGGAATTGAAAAGAGATTCTTGCCATAAGGATATACTACGGAAGTAGGGACTATACGATAGGTAGAGTGAAATTTAAAATCGGATATAAATTAGCTTCTTAATTCGTAATGGAGAAGAAACCTTTAGACCATTGATTGTTTTCAACATTTAAAGAAGAACTCGAGCGCACAAGCTAATGAGTGAACGTTCAGCTCCCGTGTCGCTCAACTAAAGACGTTCCAGAGGTATCGCGACGACCGACTTCAGTTGTGCAAACGGAAGACGTGCGAGTTGATCTTCCGCTCGTAAGTTGAGCGTGCGATTGTGCTAGGTAGCCCCGGAACAGGAGACATGTTACTGCAATACGGGAATTCCATATACGGATCACGCATGGAAACTTAAGTTTCAAGAACGCATTGAGTAGTCTGCCAGATAATTTAGCAATCAGCAGTTACTTGCATTACAGAAAAAAGATCCTGTTAGTTTCACTGCTTATTACAAGTTAAGTAATGACATACTGATTTGATGGACACTCGGACAAGTCTAACATTTGCGCAAATGTGTCCATTTACTGCTTCAATGTGGACTATAAAATGCACTCTTCAACTGCAAATTCAGAGAGAAAATATCAATAACTCTAGTAAAACTTAACCCTAATGGCACTTGCTTCAAACGCTCTCGCAGCCTACAAATTTAGATATAACTGCACATAACATACCCGTGGTAGCAGCGCACCTTGCGTGCTGCACAGTTGTGTTGAAGGTCTTGAGAACGATCCCAAAGCCAGGTGAGGGAACTTTGTGCATGGCGCTCGGTGTGCTAAATTAGTAAAACTGTTTGGTGTGCATAGCTACCGTGGGGGTACTTGCCTTAGAGTGGGGGAGGAGGTGGGGAGCAGGTCGTTGAATTTTCTGCTAAATGCGCTATTGTTCTTAGCGACCCGTGGTCGACTGCAGCTGTACTTACTCCTCTGGGGCCAGTTGGCCAATATCTGTGGCACGAACCAGAGCGTGCGAGTTTTCCAGACTTTATCTTTACCTTCATGGTAAGGAATACTTTTGCTGGACAGTGTACAAACAAAGGGCAGCAGTACAATCTGGTATTTTTTAACGGTGAGCTGTTTACGGCATTTTCTGTCATTGTACGGCTATTTTCTCTAGTGATAACCTACCTCTTAATTTGTATATACCATATAATGTTACCCATATGTACCTGACGAAATATTATTATCATTAGTAACATCAATAACATGAAATACTGCTTAAAATTGATATCAACATCACTTACCTAAAGTGAGTAGCGGTCCATCCACTGAGCTTCTCAACTCTTTGACCAGTAAATGCATAAAGATATAGAGAAATGCAATATGAACAATGACAATATTAATAATAGTAATTTTTAATGAACCTTCACAACTTAAAACAGGAACAGGTGCACATAGGTAATTAGAGAGCAGTACCAGTGCGTTTGGGCTTCGCAAGCTCATGGGTTATGCAAAGCACTACTTGGGCAGTTTTCATGAGGCTATGTTATATCATATACTTTGGAGACAAGGCCCGTACTATCGTGATTCCAATCACGACCATGATTAATTTGGTGTTATATTTTACTCCGAGAGATATAAAAAATACCAGGATTCTATATTTTTCATCCATATCTGCGCCGAAAAATATAGAGAGGAAGCGCGAAAGAAAGAGAAAGCTTTATAAAAAGAAAAATAGAAAAAAAATATAATAGCCTAGGGAACAGCCGAAGTACTGTGAAGTGGGTATCGTGTGAACCCTCCAGTAAGGGGCAAAGGTCAAGTTATTGTTCTTAGTGAGAGGAGTCCAGTGTTTACGTTCTGAGGCAAGCCCCGCTGGAATGGGCAGAAAAGTCCGTGAACGTAAGCTTCTTTAACCACGAGATTAGCGCTCGTGAGTATTAAAAACACACATGTTTCAATATTGTATAAATGGGCGGACCCTTGTCCGACAGCTGGCTAAACAACACCGGTGTAGCACATCATCGTAGGAAGTACCTATATTCTGAGGGAACGCGCGCAGACGCAACCCTCAGAGCGGCGAATCACGGTACGAAGAAAGAACACGTTTTTAGATAGAAAATTTGTACTGGACGAAGTGTTGCAGGGGTTGAGCCCGATCTGTCGAGGTTCAGTCCTGTCCGACTTTAGATAGTTCCTACCTGAGGTCGGTGCGATTGCCGTCCTCGGGTCTGCTCCGTTTGCACTTAAACTTATTAGTGGTGCCGCTCTACGATGCGGATAATTTTCCAACGTCAAAATTAATAGGTCTGGGCCACTGTATCATCATCGTGGTGTGCCCTTTTCCTCAAGTGTATTAACGGAAGATCTCACAATTCATTAATTAAACCCTTCCAATATTCAAATGGCAAGATCTGCTATTTTGGAACGGAACTCATTCTCAGAAGAAGCAGCGATCTTAGATGCAACATCGACATGGCAGTACCTCGCGACACTGTCAGCCATGTAAATTTCGAACAACAGATAATGTGGTACAAAAACCTAAAATTATGAAAAAGAAAGAAATTCATGGACAGATCAAGCCACCATGCACACACAACAGTTAGTCGAAAGAGATAGGGACATGCAGAGCGTCAAAAAAATGCAGAATCAACGTGTTGCTGCAACAACATAGGACTAAGGCGCGCAGCAATCCTTTGTATAATAGCGGAACACTTAAGCCTCTTTCTCCACAACTGGAGTGAGCTAATACATGAAGAAACGTATGGGTGGACGGATCATGGCACACGTTTGATGACGTGCATAACGCCACCTGGACCTCGTCCAAAGATGAGCTACGACAAGTATCTTCATTCCGCTCCAAACGGCAGAAAAACGTCCTATGTAAAGGGACGAAAAGTTGCGCTTTGCTCGCAATATCTTCACCGTCGCTGCAGCAGAAGACCCGACCTTGATTTACCGTCTATCGACCATAAAAGCAGCAGTTAAGCTAGAACTTTCATTGTTCATCTTGATTGGATCATCCAAGTTTGCAATCGACCGAGCTTACGAACTTCTCAAAGGCTCTGAAACTTTGGTTATGCTCAAAATTATAGAATAATTCATAAAGGCGAGCTGGTAATATTCGAAGGCTCTAACAAATTGACCAATAAAACCTATCGACTTCGACCAGACAGGCCGGAATAGCTTGAACGAGGAAGTAAACGCAGGAGATAACAAGTTTATGACCTATAATTAAAACTTAATACTTTCCAAAGAATTGGAACGTCTACGCTCCGAGTACGATGCAGTTTAAAATAAATTACGTCAAGAAATTGGGGAAAATATAATTACTTTGCAGTCAGTGGTGAAAAGTTCGCTTTTGGAGAAATGCAAATAAAAAAACAGCTTCTGCAAAAGCAAGCGTTTCACACAATATATATATATATTTACATGTATTGCACCAAAGCCTTTGTTGTATTACTCGTTACACATACGCTTTTAGAAATTTGAAAAAGTACACATGAGAAAGCTTTACTTGCAATACATTTCCATTTCAGTTCAGAGAAAAAGCGAGAAAAAACGAAACAATAACGCAGCAGCTGTTCTGTAGTGAACTGACAATTCCGATGATACGTATTTAAATCACTACAAATTTTAGTAAATAAATTACTCATAAACTTGTGTTCTGTAGTAGAATTTCAAAGGGAGGGCAAGAGGAATACTCAATATTGGCGCGTGAACCACAATCATTTCTTCCTAAACAATTAGATAACTAGCGTGCTCGTGGAGACCACAGCCTACACATCGCACTACGTCAGGCGGTAACTATTTAACATCCACTGAGCTGTCAACCATAAACTGACACTACCCCTTAGGCCGGCACATATTGCGAATACACATCACGATGTCATTCGAGAAACACCGCCGTCGCGACGCTACAGTGTGCTGTAATGAAGGGAAAGAAGAGGAGAAAAAATAAGTGCACAGACAAGTTTACAAATCTGTAAACTTAGAAAGACAACAAAGCTAAGCATTGCACGCACTATTTTGGAACAAAGGCAATTGAAATAAACAAAATTCGAGAATAAAAGAGGAATAAAACATCGCTTGAAATATAAGAAATTTGTTAAAAGCTAAAAGGCTGGCCACAACAGCTAAGCCAAAGGAACCGCTCAAACGCATGAAAAGCTCCACCCAACACACAGCCCTTGAACCTGAATTGACTTAAACCAAGTCGCATTCAGCTTTCGATTGGCTCTATTGGCTTTACCCATTGGGTCGTCTATGCAACAATTAAAGCCATACAAATGCCGCCATTGAAGCCACTATCTGAATATTGTACGTAAAGAACAAAGGCTTTGGCAACAATGTAAACTGGCGATGGCGAAGACTTCAATAGTTGGGGATGCAATATCGCGGCCTAGCATCGCCAGCGTTTGGGTCGGTATTGCGCCAACTTTCGCGACCTCGCAATCATAATATCTTTTCCAGGCATCAATTTACGACGATATCACAACCTTGCCTTCATATAACTCCATATATGAACTATGGACAATATTTGTGGACTACATCGCACTTGCCTACAAAGACACCATGCATTTGCCCGAGATCGCCGACTGGAAACCAATAATGACAGTCTAACAATATATATATTTATATTTTTAGCAACTCCTTTCAATCTCATTAATGCACGACTTGTTTAACGAAATGGTGAAGGAATTGTTTTGTGGTTTCGACAGGCACTGTAAAGATACGGCGCAGTAGGCAACCGAACGACAGAAAACTGAAAGTTTGAACGCTGTCGTATAGGCTAATATTGATATATATAAATCCGTTAATTTATCCCACTTTTTGCGACTCTAATACCGCAACAATATTTTAAACGAAAATGTCAACACGACGAATTTGTTACATGGGAGCATAAAGAGTTAATCATCACTAGACAGAGACACGCCTGAACGATACACAACACAGCGACAACACCGAAAGAGTGAAGGAGCTGACCCTTGTCATCTGAATGCACATCATCTGTCTTCATGCACACAAACAAGCGGCATAAACGATTCCACTTCCCTTCGTTGCTTCGCACTGCCAACTCAAGAGAGCAGGAGCAGCATCAGCGTGAGAACTTAACACCCTCAGGAGGAAAAACTAACTACTCTCGGAAAAAGAAGTGAACACATAAAAGCTGGGCAGCTGGGACAGCTCGAGTTGCATACTTAGTGCTTAGCGTTTCCCTTCACATGATTCGCAAATGATAAATGTAATTAGCTACACTTTAAGTTTAGAAATTTAGAGAACTTGAACAAGCAAAAATTTTTAAAAAGATTGGAAATCTCTAATTAATGTCAGCAGTTGGTGGTTAGGTTAACCAACTTTTGGTTAATCTATTATGAGAACACATGTTAAGCAGGATATAAAATATTTGGCGTTATTTAAGGAAAGCTAAACATTATAAATGATCACGTTCATTCATATGCTATACATGATAAGAATGTCCATTGTCCAAGTTACACGGAGCAAGACCATATTTTTTTTTACATTAAAAACTCTTTTGCAGTACATCAGGGATTATCGTACTAACTAAACTTGCCATAGAATATAAACATTTTCGAAACATTCTGGAAACAATTATTGTTACAACTCATTTTCCCAATTACGAAAGTATACCTACACAATTTTTTTTTACTTTCGCAAAGACGATTGTTAAATCTTGATTCAAACAGCCGTAGATTTCATGCACGACACTTATCACAGGGATTAAGTTGCACCTTAGATTAAGCAAGTTTGAGAATCTGCAAACCAAGGACACGCACTGCAATTATTGCTGCCTGCTGTGTCGAAGCGACGGTGTGAAAGCCTATAAGTGACAGAGATTTGTTCTCAACGGTGTGTCCGCATGAAGCTATAGGGGACCTCTGTCTGCGCCTGGAGCGCTCCGCTTGTTCGGCCATAGTGGCCGTCAAACCGTTACCGCGTGAGGTTGTGCTGTGGTGCGAGCTGTGGGTCTCTGCTGGGATTCTATGTAGTTATTTTCTTTGGGTAATAGGCAAATTCTAGTTCAAATAAGTGTAGAGTTTATGCTTTGTCTCTAGTCAGTTAAATGCGTGGTACTGTATTGCATGCGCCTGCATGATAGAGCTGGGAAATAAAAGATTACTTCGAGGACGAAGAGTCTTTCACATAAAAAAAACGTATGGGAATTAGTAAGGTGTAGTAGTACTATATTTTTATCAAGGAACGTTTTTGAAAGCTTATAAAACTTAACACGAAACAAGATCCTGTATGCCGCTATTCTAAGTCCACAACCTAGTTACCACTATTATTTCTTATACAAGGGTTATTTTCCGGTTTCACTACATCATTTGTTTGGAGCTCTTTTTTGTTTTTGTTTTTATTATTAAAAGGAAAAGTACATTTTTGGTGTTGTTATTATTACAGCCGTCAAGGAGGTTACGTTTTCATACAGTTTATGTATTTATCTGTCACCAAGATAACTCAAAAAGTTATAGAAGGATCTTAACAAAACTTACAGGAATTGTTAGGTATATTAGGAGGAACAGATGATTCACTCTTTGTGAAGATCCGTTCAACCGATTGTTTGTCTACCTTTTATTTCTTAGTACTATAATTCAAAAAGTCAGGGAGGGATTTTAATGAAATTTACAGATGCATTACGAAGAGGGAAGGACCGTATATTTGTGACGATGTTTGTCCGCTTGTCTCTGTGTTTGATTTTATGTTTGTTAGTAAATAATTCAAAAGTGTTGAAAGGATCTTTATGAAGTTAACAGGAATTGTTAGAAATGTTAAAAGGCATACATGATCAAATTTTGGTGATGGCCAGTTTGCTAGTTTGTGGGTTTCAATAATGTCTGTCAAAATGTTTGTTAGAATATACCGGTAATTGAAAAAGTTACAAAGGATCTTCAAGAAAAGAATTGCAGGAAGCTGTTATTACTGTTTAAAAGACAACCAGATTTTGGTCATGATAAAAAAGAACCCATTTGAATTTTTTGTCGACGTTACTTTACTTAGCAGAGGTATGCACTCTCAGAGTACTCTAGTTAATGATAGAATGCTACCTTTGCATAGCATTTCTTCTCACTGTCACTATTTTAACCTCACATTAGGTACCCATACTAAGATATAGTTGTTACTTATTTCAGTGCCACATTGATCTCACATAACGCATACTGCGCAATAGATGTTATACTTATAATCATTGCCAAGCTGTAACACAATGCACCAATTATATTACATTTCTCTTCATTGTCGTTATTGTAATCTCACATTACCCACACTACGCAATTTACGTTATATGCCTCATCAATATCGTTATTTTATTTCAGACCACATGTAGACCACGAAAAACAGAAGCGCGCAGTACTCACCTCCTCGAACACATCATCGGCGAGCAGGTCGGCGTACGTGGCAGTCGAACAGACGGACGCTGCGTCCCACACGGTGCAGTAATCGCTGGCGCATACGGGCGCACTCAAATTCCCGTATGAACTAACAGGACGGGACGAAGTTCCATTACATCGGACGGAACACGACACGGTACCGTTCATTTCTGGTGCTCGAGAGGCCACGGAGAGTTTTGGACACGGATCCGAACTTGGCCTCGTCATAATAAAGGAACAGACTCACCTACGGCCGAACTATAAGAAGCTTTGTCATTGTACGTAATGTTCACTACATCAACGTAAAGAATGTAATCACAGGTGAAATCTGACCGTATAGAAAGAAAACAGCATTTTCAGACACTACCAAATGTTTTTACATACCGCCTTAACAAAATTGTATTCATAACTGTCTCGCAACATCACTGACAGTGAATGCACACCCCATATCTTTATATATCAATACACCAGTGAAATTCAGTTAAGTTTTCATCAGTTACAGCAGCTAGCCAAATGTTCAACATAATATCATGTAAATGCTGTGGTCGAAGCTGTAACTCCAGGAAAGAAGCTCTGAGGACATCATTTCCCCACAGTACTTGATTTGGCACGCTGGCCCAATTTTTGGAATAACTTCTGTAGAAAAAAAATAGAGTCTGCATCAGGTGTTGGACAGGAGATGCATCCACGGTGCATGGTATTCCCACATTGGATGAACAGCATGAGCACAGCACAAAAGAAAACGTAATTATTAGAAGCAAGAGGGTAGGGTAATAGGAAGGAAACTGTGGATGAGACACAGATGACCTGAAAGCCTAGGTAAGGCTAAGGTAATCTATGGAGCCCCCTGGGAGAGTGACTCTTCATGGCATTATGATGGATGAACCTACAGAAACTAACCCAATCCTCCGGCTAATGGCTCATCCTATGCCCACCGAAGGGTTGCATATAATCAAAACAAGCACTGTGATCCGATGTTACAGCAGAACAAGCACTGAACACAGTTGCCAGCGTGTGAAGCATCAAGCACTCAACGCACAGCATATCGAATGAAAAGCAGAACCCATTTTCAGAGGTCACTTAATAACGCCCAAAGTGATAGAAGTGAGGGTCATGGAAAGAGCAGGCAGTTGTGGCAAGAATTGGAGTAAACTAAATACAAAAGAGCAAAGTTCTTGAAATCAGGAACGCAGCAAAAGACTGCGGTAAATGAAAACACTGATTGTGTGCACGTACCTTTCGAAATTGAAGGAACAAGTGTAAAGTGGTAGAGCCTCACAAACGCGAAAGATTTCACGCTATTCTAGAAATATTTTCAAATAATTGCGCGCGTTGTTATGTTCTTGATGTTCCGTAAATAAGATAGAGGACAAGTATGATTTTTTTAAACACTCAAAACTAAACTAATTTAAGCCTTGCTTTGAAGAATCATTAATATATATATGACCAGAAACGAACACAAATATATGTCTGGCAATAATAAATGTCACAGGAAATAAAAGCAAATATATGAAAGGTGATAACGCTCGCACAAAACGAACATCAAAATATTTAATGCAATTACAACATAGAACAGTGGAAGTAAGTAGATACTGCGTCAGCATGGTACAATATGGGCAGCTTGCAAGAGCGTTATTTGGTGGCAACCTTTGATTTAGGCACCATTGCAAAAGTGTGGGCAGTAATGTTACTAAATGGTCATAAGCATACCTGAGGGCCAATAAGGTATAAATATATGTATGAAGAGCTAAATAAACACAAAGATGCAAGTAATCATGATACATCTAAGCCCAGTAAAGAGCTCAAATACGTCAATGGCAATAAAATACGATGCACGAAACAAGGACAGAAATATAACTAACACAGCAACATACACTAGAACGCCACGTGGCGTAAGACCATCACCCGCGGTGGGGAGACAAATTTAACGCCGTCATTTTTGATAGCCAGCTTACACTACATAGAGCAGAGGTTATCAACCAGGGGTATATTTACCCCAAGCCCAAGAGGATAGAAGATTATATAGTCGAGGGTAAGTACTTGAAGTACCTGAAGTAGGACCTAAACAATAAAAGATTTTTTTTGTTTTTCTGTCACTTTATGATGGCCATAAAACTTTTGTATGGGAGTAAAGGGAGTACGACGTAAATGGTTGAAACCCCTGCTCTAGACTTTTAGTATTTTCCCATCTAGGTCAACCCACCTGACTCGCTGCAGAAAATGATGAACATTGCTCAACTCCTTCTCCCTCTTTTCGGTGGACAGACAAACAAAAACCCTTAAATCTTAAACGAAACTATTATCACCGCTCTCGCTTTGCTCGCGGGTGATAGCCAAGGAATGAAGCAAAATAATAATAGTTGAAATGACACTGTGCCCACAACATCACAAAACTTTATTGTATAAATGATGCTAACACAAGTAGTACGAACGACGAGACAAATGTGCAATTGGCGACCATATTTACGGTACGGACGAATAGAAAATATATCATGATTTACATGGAGCAAAACGAATGTAAATGTACGTATGACCATTATATGCGTACCAAGAAACTAAGATACAAATATTTAATGACAATTATACAAGGAGCGAGAAAAAAGCATTACAAACTTTGACAACCGTCATGTCTAGAAAAGCATTTCCTACCAATTTACCTAATGTGGCGTAAGTTATTGGAAGATGCGGTAATACCAAGCTCTTATAAATATGCAATCGTTAATCCAATCCCCAAAACTAGAAGCAGTACTGGTCCCACTAAATATAGACCTGTCTCATTAACTAGCAAGTAATGAAAACATTCGCAAAGGGTGTTCCGTAAACACAGAGTTCACCACCTAAAGAGTGATTACCTCTTTACATAAGCACAAAAACATAATTTTCGACATGAACGTTCCACTACTTCACAACTGCTGGAACATTATGTTTCCGTTGTAGAATCATTGAGCCCAGGGAACAATGTGGACGTAATATACTTAGATTTCCTAAGGCTGTTGACCACGGAATCCCAATCTTAAAACTTTCCCGTATGGGTATCCGAGGAAAATGCCTTCTGTGGCTTGAAGCATTCTTGTCAAATAGATCTCGAAGTGTAATTGACAACAATAGAATAGTGTCTTTAAGACAGCCGTTCTTCAGTGCAATACCACAAGGCACCGTGCTTGGGCCAATACTTTTTCTTGTCATGATCAGCGAGATGGGGCACGGATGAAACTATGTAGTCAATGCGTCATTTGCTGACGAAACACGAATATTAGCTGCTGTGCAGTCAGTAGAAGACATGCTGTCTGTCCAGCGAAAGTATCTGCGAATAGTCACTAAAAAATATGACTTTTAATGAAACCAAATCGAGCTGCTTAGATACGGCAAGAATTCAATACTTTTCGAGCCCACAACATATAGTACTAATGATGGTCAAGCAATTGCAAGAAAGGCAGTTTTAAGAGACCTTGCAGTGAGAATGCAAGACGATACTACCGCTATGGGAAAGAATTTGCGTGGATAGGTTTTACAAACTTTCACTTCACGCGAAGTAGAGGTGATGCTCACTCTATGGAAGCAATCGATTATGCCGAGAATAGAGTACTGTTCCCCACTTTGTATGCCGCGAGTGCGAGAAAAAAAGCTAGAAAAACTTGAAGCTATCTAACGATCATTCACTGCCAAAATCCATGGTATGCACGAGTACGACTACCACAATAAACGACTAAGTTGTCTCCACTTGTATTCAATGCAATGAAGATTCGAGCGTTTCCCAGTTATATACGTTTAGAAAATTCTAGAATGCATCGCTGTGAATATGAATGAACGGATTGTTGCCAGACACTCAGAAAAGACTGCAAGGACTTGTGATGTACGCATTCCAAGCAGAGATGGTGGCCAAGCCGTGGCTATAAAATATTCTTACAGCTACAGTGTGCCGGAAGCAATGCTATTTTAACTAAATTTGCTGGATTCTCAATTAAGAACACCAGACAGGCCAGCGTTCAGCAGTTACATGCACTGTGGAGATAATTCGCAGCTGGCTCTATCGGTGGTCGCTAACCGCCACCCAACAGAAGAAACCCAGCATCGTGACGTCACACACAAGAGATGAAGTGGGTAACGTTACCTCGATTTCGCCTGAAAACTCACAAGGTACAGAAAGTAGGTAGGAAAAGAAAACGTAAAAATATGAAGCATTATCATATGTGGAACCAGAAACGCACGTTAAAATGCATGTGAAAAGGTAATAATATAGGGAGTGAGTACTGGTCATGAAAATACATGAGGCAATAACAGGGCGGGACGATGCAAGCGAAGCAGATATTGCATCACCAAAACACAATATGAACAGTAAGCGCGCGGCCACCAGGGCCAGCTATCCTTCTCTGTCTACCAGACAGAGACCATGGCTCACTGTCGCACAGAGTCAATTACTCCTCTGAGAGCTCCGCATCCATCGTGCCATAAATATTTCTGTGCTATAGCCTTACTACCTCACAATAACGTGCCTGCGAAACAAATTACTCTTAATATTACCGACCCAATGTGCTAGAACAACCTCTTTCAACTGCCATGTCTGGCACTGACAGTTTCATTTCGAGAAAGTCGTCGAGGTGTCAGTGAAAGAGGTACGTACGTAGTGTGAATTTCACTGCGTGCATTTGCTAGGGAAATTGCGCATCACGGTCGGTGCTCGAGGATTATTGTTACAGGACAATAGGCGATAAGTTTTACAAAACATTCGGCGACTAAATCGTTGGGCCTAGGGCAGTTATTGTGAAACAAATGATGTTGTGTGAGGAAGATTAGCACTATTTTAGGCGCATCAGTGCCGAAAAATTTAAGGTATCGCATCGTTGCATATGAAACGTCTGAATGCGGATTGTGATGGCATTACAGGACAGTAGCCAGAGAGTCTTTTCGACTACATAATGCCATGCAAACGCAGCATCTGGTATTTGACACAAAAATGTCGCTTCATTAATTAAATTAGCAGCTCTATTCATGACACAGAGATCACAACTCATTATAGCAATGCCAAAACAGGGCAACAGATTATCGGGGTTAGTGCATCCTTTAATGTACGATGTAAAATTGCGAGTAAATGCCTCTCATGGCATCTGCACGTATGGTACTGAAAAGGATCATTGTGAGGCCATCCTGCGCATAATTAGGAATATAAGGCATATTCCGAGTAAGGAGGTGTAGCATTTTTTTTTTTTTTTTTTTTGCAGCAGCGGCGAAACTGTAAGAAAATAGCAAAAGAACGGATATGCCGGTGTATTTTTGGTAGGAATCAGAATGAAAGATATCATGGAGGCGTAACTACAATGTATAACAGAGGGTAATCTGTACAGACGTCATATCAATGAAACTGGTTGTAGCCAATTACCACTATGTGACAGGCTTTGCTGCAGAGGCAGTTTTCTTCCACTTAGCTCCTACAAAAATTCAGCAGCCACCCCATCAACTGCGATTCACAGTTCTTATCTATAAATTTAAACTGCGTATTAGTATTAGCATAATGGCAATAGTTCAGAGTGAACCGTTAATTGTTCACCATTTAATTTAATCTAGAATATTTAGACTGTATTAACCAAGCAACTTAAGACCATGTCTTCCACGAACACAAATTCATCACCCTTCAGGAGGCAAACAATATGTTATAATCCTTAGGAATAAGCTGGTTATGTTCCCCATCTTGTGATTGGAAGAGTCATGCCTCCATACAAGTACCAATGGGTAAACTTAGGTCTTTGCTAAGCCTTCGGGAAACGTTAATTTTCTTGACCTCTGTGCTTCAATCTATTTTCTTATTCAGTAAACTATCTCCGCTCTGTTCTACAATACTTTTCTTTCCTGACTTGCTATTCCCGTAGGCGTTAACTCAATGAAGGAATACCTCCTTTCACGGGTTCCATGTTGCTCTCGACACACCATGAATCCCTAGCTTTTCTGTTATGAATTTCAGATCTACGCTCAAGCAAGTTAAACTACTCATAAATTTATACAATGAGACACTATTTTAAAAAAAGTATTATCACGAACAAAATTCAAGGCAAAAGGGATGCTTAGGCACAAGGTGTGTACAGGTTGCTCTCGAGAAGTAAATCTTCACGATGTTAAGTAATGATTTCTTCATAAGAAATGTCAAGATTTCTGAGGTCTCTCGGCCGACTTTCTATCTATTGCACACAGCACTGACCAGGATATATTTCCTAAGTCCTTTTTAATGACTACAGTGCGCAGAGACTCGATGGTATTTCGCTCGTGAAAACGATTCCACAACATTATTTTTCTATAGAGCTCACAAGAACAGAAACATAACAGATGGAATAACAGTAAGAATTGTCTTAGAGGTTAAAACAAACCAGTAATAACGGTGCAAAAAAAAAAAAAACATGAGTGATATGTCCAAATTTAGCTATGCGTCTGCTCATGCGGTGAAATAAAATTTGATTTCATGGAAGTATATCACTCAAGCATGTACGGAGTATATTTTAGGTCTAGGTTTCAGAAAATTCGGTCATTATATAGAACTTGAAAAATTAATTCACTCCAGATTAAACGACTTCCTAGCGATTCTAAATGTAATTTCCAGCTGAAAATATGGCTTTCATGCAAAATCTAATGCTACCATAGCGCTATTTATCTAGTGACTGACTTATTAAAGTGTTTCCACAATGAATCGTATGGGGTCTGCCTCTTTTTAGACATGCGGAAGGCGTTCGATACGGTTGACAAACAATTGTTTAAAAAAAAAAAAAAACTTCAACACTATGCTATTCGTGGGACAGCAAATGCATAATTAGCAAGCTACTTCTCCAACCGTGACCAATATACTCTATGTAATACCGTTAAATTTCAAGTTTTACCTATTAAAATTGGAGTTCCTCAAGGAAGCGTACTCGGACCGCTATTTTTCAACATTTTTATTAATGACATGACTACCCTTGGCATGAAGTGTGTTCTGTTTGCTGATGATGTAGTGTTCTATACTAATATATGCAATTTTCTATCGGCCATAACTGGTACTCAAATTTTTTTAGTAAATTGCCAGAACTGAAAATAGATTAATTACCCATGAGGATAAAAATAAGCTAATGTTATTCACTCCATGTTTTCGTCCTGGATTACCCACGATTCATTTCAATGGTAGAGAATTGGAATGGGTGTCTCAGCTTCGATATCTCGGTTTGATTCTTGATGATAAACTGTGCTTTAAAGCCCACATTGAAGAGTTAGGGCGACAGCTCAGTAGAGTTCATGGTGTAATATATGCGGTGTCTAATTACGTCAATCGTGATTCGTTGGAACAAATTTATTATTCATTAGCCTATTCTTTGTTAATTCAAAATATTATCGTCTAGGGTGCAGCCCCCATTGTTACATTAGCAAACTAGAAGTTGTACGAAATAAAATGCTAAGGTGAATACTTCGTGTTAAACGAGACATTAATAGCATACCGTTAATGAGCCGTAATGATATGTACCGCAAGTTACTAATGTTGCAATTTCAAGATGTGTATAATTATTCGCTACTTCCATTTATCTGTTCACTCATACATAATCATCCTGTTATTTTTTAACAATATTACGGCTCACTCATTCCCAACAAAACTATGAGATAAGACGCTCCATTCTCAATCTTAAAAATGTGCGTGTTGACATAGAAAAACGGTCAACTATGTTTCAAACAGCGTCTCTTATTAATAGAATACCAACGCACTTATTAGACCCTACATATAATAACGCCTTTAAAAAACGGTATAAGGATCATGTCATGTAATTGTACTAGTATAAACATTACTTGTTGCCAAAAAATTTCACAATTTTTCAATGGGTTATGCAGATATATAACCGTATGTGTATTATAATCTGAAAGTCTTCAGTATTGTAATATATATATCTGTGTGCAATAAACCTATCAAACTTCAGCGAAACAGAACGTACTGATGGAAACTTTTGACAAGCTTTTCCCTCATGCATTATTGCAACATCTACATCTTCAAAACCTATTTTATAATTTTATTGGTTAGAGTTTCAGCAGCAAATACGTGTTTACTAGGTCAGAAAAAAATAGTAACAATCACCAAGCACAAGCACGTCTCAGGTTACTCTAATTTTGTATGTAGATAGCGATGTCTGAAAACACGAGCACTACACAAACTTTTTCCAGGAAACACTATGACAAACTTAACTATCTACCCATAAATCACTTTCTTATTCACTGGTCTATCGATTGAGAACTGCTAGAAATCAGCTATCTCAATTTTCACAACGTGCTCTCCTTTTGCTATCAGCGTTAGCATCACCAAGGCTGGAGCAGAACAGACTTTGACCATCGATAAAAAGGTCAATACTGAAGGCAAAAGACACTGCAGGGTTGCGTTCGGTTACCGCCCAAGTTTATTTTAGAGACCGCACGTCTCCGCGGCAGCGCACTCACTAGCACAAAGCGGGACTTTTCTTAAACAGCTTCCCATGGCTGCTATCTCTGGGAGAGAGGCACTCGAGTTCAGCAATTGCCTGTGCACTGTATGGTTCTCCATGGTGGTGGTGTAGAGTATATATGGCAAGCCGGCTCTCACGGGGATGCTGACCTACGTACAGTGCTACGCTTTATGGTGAGTAACAAACTCTATAATGATAAAGAAATGGTGCCAACTTACAGTGTCGCGCTTTATGGTGAATAATATAACCTACGATAGAGAATCGGGCTAAACTACAGTGATACGCTTTTTAGTAACAAACCCTATGATGAAGAATGCTGACCTACACTGCAATGCTTTAAAGAGAGCAGCAAGCATTTATACTCTAGAATGGGGCTAAGTTACAATGTTACAATGCATGGTGAGTAACAAACACTAAAATAAAAAAAAGAAACAGTGAAGTACTGTAGGTCACTTTAGATTGGAGACTTGGTTATAAAAGCAACAAAACAGAACTTAAAGCCATTCTACGAAATATTACAAAACATAAGCAGCACAATAATAAGTCGTGAAGGGAGAGAAAAATTGAAACAAGGACAGATGAGAACCGCGTGAAAAAGAAAGCAATGGTGGAACAGAGAGAATGCTGAAATCTTAAGTATGAAAAACGACAGCAAGGTTCTAGGTCTTTTCACCGCGGGTCAATTCGCCGTCGGTTAATTCGCCGTTAGTCTTTTCGCCGTGAGGGCATTTCGCCGTGATGTAATATAAATGGGGTGGTGCCAAACAAATTAAGCCCAACCACACCTAACCTTGTACGCTATTATTAGCACTATTATTAATAGTAGGAAAAATTTCAGGTCCAGCTTTAAACCCATATAGCAGCAGCATTTCACAGGAAAAAAAAGGATAAAAGGTTAATAATATTGATAGATTGGCTGCTAATACTGACTTAAGCTATAAGTAAAATAAATTCTTCATTCGGGACTGTGTACATCACTATATATAGAAGATATGAAAACGCAGCAATGAAAAGAAATGGTGAAAATTGTATCCAGCAGCTCAAGGGGAATTAAGATCTGATCTGAAGAACAATAATTGGCCACATTCACAAATTTATGAAAAAAATATAGCATTAACACCATCGCGACCGCTGCTGTCGTCTCAGCTATTTCAACGCAATTGCTACAAATACTGATTCTACTAAAACTGGAATGTGTGGCATTGGCTGGCTGACCTCTAGCTGGCGATAGTTCTAGACAGCAGCCCATTTTCACACTAATGCAAATGGTATTTTATACTGAATACTTCATTAACATATTATATTGCGAAAACCTAACAATTTCCAGTTAATACGTAACAACTGCTTGAAATGCAATGTCAACAACCTGTACATGATCTGCGAAACACAAGATATGGCGACGGCAAGACAATCATACAGAATCAAAAGACAAAAGAAGTTGTGCGCTTGCGCCTTTTGTTATTCATACTGAATGGCAACTATTTTTTACTGGATAACAACTTTTTATTTCTTAATTAAATATAGTTTAATCTTAATGATCAACCACTAATATACACCTTTAAATCCTACTGAATCAAAGACAAAAAAGGTCAGTTTTGTTTGACTAAATAGTTCAAACCTTAATTATCAACCATTAATCAACTTCATTAATGCCCTAGAGGCGAAATGCCATCACTATGACATCCTCAAGGCAAAATGCCATCAGGGGAAATGTCCTCACGGCGAAATGCCCTCACGGCGAAATGCCCTCAAGGCCTTAACTGGCTGCCGCTTAACTGGCTGCCGCTTAACTGGCTGCCGCTTAACTGGCTGCCGCTTAACTGGCTGCCGCTTAACTGGCTGCCGCTTAACTGGCTGCCGCTTAACTGGCTGCCCGAAAAGACCAGCTGCGAAGAGACCTGTCACGCGACAGCAAAGCGAGTACACATGGGAGGTACAAACAAGTACATAAAAAAGAGAATAAATCGGGAAGAGAAGAATTATTGATGACAACAGTATGAAAAACCAGCGGGAATAGTATGAACTGTTCGTAACACGAAATAAAACATTTCTTCAATAAAGGAATAGCCGAGAACTCGCAGAGGTCGACCCTTCTGGGAGCATCTGTTTATGCGACAGACGGCGGAGGGCCACACATGGCCGCACTTACCACCTCTTAGATTTCATTGTGAAGCTCGCAGGTTCTATAAAAACAGAACGATAACAACGAGGGCAGCTTCGGATGCAGCCCGCTCGGAGACACGCAATGTAAGTTAAACAAGGTTAGAAAACAACCAGCTGAAAGCAGGAGTTTCCCACCAGAGGTGCAAGATGACCATTTCGGTGGTTTGAAATATAGGATTATGCATTGTAGTAAAATTAAATCAAGTAAATTGGGTTCACAAATATATTACAAGCTACATCCTTTATTATCAGATGAGTTATTAATTTTGTAGAGGGCGCGATAACATATTAAAAGTTTTCTAGTAATGTCAGGCTTCTAAAAAGTTAGGTCCCACTACGTTAACCCATCCCCGCGCCATAATAACGTGAGGTACCTCGTGGCCCATTTTTGAAAGCACGCTAGATGGTCGCAAGGCTCCCATATCATTGAACGCCTGACAGAGGTAGGGGCTCCCAATTTATCATTATGGAAGATAAGCAGTAACAAGCTCGATACTTAATCATGTAATAGCTTCATTTAAATAACAATAAAATTAGATATACTTTGGTAGACTGTGATCAAGAATATTCAACAAAATGATTAACACTGTAGGATTCATCAGATATGCAGGCATAGCAAACCAAGTAAATGAGATAGCAATGCTTTTTTACAATGCACTTTTTGTACAATTTTAAGTAAAAGGCTAGTTCTCAAATTACTGATATACGAGTTATGCTAAAGACCATGACAGGCAGTTACTTGCTTTGATGGAAAATTAAGCACAATTAAGGAATCAATAGGCCGTGTCCTCCTCAAGAAAACGACTGAGGTTTTCTATGATCCTTGAACGCAACGAACGACCTCACAATTAATTCAAGGACTAAACTTGTGCTTTGTAATTTAATTAAGAGGCAAGGAGTGAACGGCAGATCAACTTAGTCGCAATTATTCGTGATGTAGATGTAAAGTGAAAAATCAAGAAACATGTAGGTATAATATCAGTGAATTGACTCAATATATTAGGAATAATCTATGAATTGAGCATTACCTACAGTTTTTAATGAATCAAGCAGATGACAATAAGGGATGCCCAGTATAATACGATAAAACAACGATTGCTGTGGCAGAGTAGGCGATCATGCAAGTGAAGACAGTGTAGCGATACAGCACCGGATGCAACGAGAAGATATGCCTTATATAACACGATAAGTAAAGTTAACAGTAGAAAGAAAGGCGTCGCAGCAAGCGGAGACTGTAAAACTAAACAATACCGAATCTAACGCTAGGCACACGAACCCCACGTGATATGAAGCAGATGACAGTAAATTCTAGAGAAAACTTCTATTGTTAATTAAAGTAGTTCGTAATTGTTAGTAAAATTGTAGATGATTGAGAAAAGTTAGATGATACTAAAATCGTTGATGATGGTAGCGTCACAGATGATCATTATACTGCAGGTGACAAAGGCAAAGTACCACACCCCGACTAGGCAAAACTCATGCACTGCATGGTAGGTACGGGCTGCACATAAATGCCCACTAGGGCCCAAAAAAGTCTATGGAAAGTTGGGCAGAGATTGTCCAAGCTGTGACGCCATAATAGACCGAAGGGCAGATAAACAATAAGTACGCCACCGATCCTAACAGCGGCGCTTCCCTCCCAGGGATAACAAATGACAGCAATCCTCACGTTACGTTATCAAGCATCAAGATTTCCCCGTCCTGGCTTGGGGTCGAATGTCGAGGTCCTGCAGGAGACCTGCAATGTGGTTCAATCCAATCACGGTCTTTCCCACAGAAGGACTCACTGACGATATCCAGGCTTCAAGAGGTTAGCCCAACCCAATAGGTTAGAACTTTTTCTAAATACAACTTTCGCCCTTTTTTTATAATTTAATTTCCATATGAATCTCGAACAGCTCTCGTTCCTACAGAACAGCTTTGTCCCCAGAAATTTGTTAACATCATAAAGCGTAAGTTCCCTTGGCTTGAGCCTAAAACCTTAACCAATTAAGAATACTCGAAACTTCCTTCCGAGCGTATAGACTAAGTAATCTAACGTTTTCGGTTTTCTAAGGAGGGACCACTCTAGTCAAAATAATACACACCGCTGTATCAGAAACTAAGGTGTGATCATTGGACCTACCAAAAAGGTAATAAAAAACCAGTTTCAGCTTGGAATTTGAGAAATTTGAGCACTGACCAAATGAACACAGTTTTACTCAAGTCGATCACGTGACTATGAGTTTATAAATAAACCAAACGCACGATGCATCGAGAGGCGGCAGTAAAACTTATAATATATCGGCGTTTGTCGCCAACGTTAGCCCACGAAGTAGAGCAAAATATAAACTGTTATCGAATAATTTAATCTGAGTAAGTCGGTGATTTCTTTCTCAGAATCACAGAATCCGCGCTCACTTCCTCCACAGAAAGAACTTAAGGAATTTGCTCCGGCAGCATGCGCTGTTCCGCTACGATGCTTTTATAACTACCATAATTACCACTAAATATTCACGATTGAGCACTTTGCAGCGGAAATTTTTTGTTAACAATCAACCTCAAAGCTCACTCAAGTCTGTTTCAGATTAACATCTATCCGGTCTCCGAGCAGATTAAAATTTCCGCCAAACTTTCGTAATCAAAACTAGTTTTCGATGAAAAAGTACAGAACTCTAGCGAATCGAACGCTCTATGCGGCACTTATATATGCGGCATTTGTTTGTTTGCATTTGCATTTGTTTTAGATTGCCATCTCGGCACGACAAAGCGACGACACCTTAATACTTGGAAAACAATTTGTAAAATATTTAGATTAGATTAGATAGGCGGCAGTAGACGAACCAATAGGCCCATTCCCAAAGAGACACCGGAACATACGCCCCGGCACTCTATGAGCGAAGTAAAGGGATATTTATAATTGCATTGAGTGTCGATCACGACACGAACGTCTAACCTCTACATAATGAACGAGTCAGAATCTTAACTACTTAGCCACTGAAGAAAAATTGTACAAGAATTTAAAATCTTAGTTTATAGAAAGGCTAGAATTATTCTAATATCACAGATGATAACAAAGTCCCAAATAATAAAAAATGCATGTACCCCAGCTAGATGTCAGGTAGCATAATTCGAAATGATTGTGGCATGAGATTATCAGTGGCATCATAAGAGATAGGTGCTCCGGGCAGTCTAGAATAGAATCGACTGTATAGGCCCATTGATAGCGCACTATCGCTCATGAATCTATGGGCAGAGAATATAAAACACCGATCGACGCTACAAAAAATTCCAATAAGCGTAGCATGTGGAGCGGCCGCTGTTGAAAGAAGCCAGACACGTCTGGCAGAAGCCGGCCAACTTGACCGGCTTAGTATGGACTCTAAAATACCGAGAGGGTCACAGCAAAATACAGAGAAAGAAGTATAAGGCTGAGCTTATGAAGTGGATATCCGTGCTCAGGTCGATAAGCTCAGGTGATGAGAAGCTCCATGAAAACCCTTCATGCGCAGACCTTATAAGTTACGGAGCCCATCGGGGCCGCAGCTTTATGGGTACAGCAGAGACTGACGTAATGGCCATGGGATGATCGGCCTTTATAAGGACGCGGACATAGAGAAAGAAGCCATTGAGGAAAACTTTCACGGTGTTATGGCAGAAGGCAAATGCGGGACGTCAAGCGTAAGTAATTGCGTAAAAGGTAAGAAAAATAAAGTGTGGGAGTTACCATAATCTTCGGCGGCAAGGCATGCCAGTCAAAAGAGGGGGTGTATCTGGAGTTACCTTGAGTTGCCTTGAGTTACCTTGAGAGTCTTCGGAAGAAGTCCAGGTGACGTTGCTCACGTCACCCCACGTGTGTGGAGTCACTCTGCTGGGTGTCTTCTGTGGTGCCGCAGTTTGCGACCAAAGNCCAGCAGCGAATTATCTCCACAGTGCACGTAACCGCTGACCGCTGGTCTATCTGGTATTCTTCTTAAATGTGAATCCAGCAAATTTTTGAACTCTACAGTTTGATATCAGCGGCGTTTCGAATATGCCGAGGCATTTTGTTAAACTATCTTGATCCCCGTACAGCGAAGCTATTAGAATATTTTGTGGCCACAGCTCAAGAAAATATAAGGTGAATCGAAACAAAAGGTAACTGGGGAAAAACAGCATTCGCACGAGCAAAATTTTGACCTGAATGTATTAGTACACTTGTAGATGTAGCCCAAAGCAAAAGACGTGGATAATTATACAAAGAAATTTGGATAATAAAATAGAAGGAATTTAATGGACAGATCCTTACAATCAAGGTATCTGAATACACACAAAGAAGCGCAACGCATTTTAGAGAGCCAATAAACACAATCGAGCCTTGCTTTCACATGCCAGACAAATTCGCCATTGATTACAGCAGTAGTTCTCAACCGGTGCGTCGCGGCGCACAAGTGCGCCACCATTCATGGGTTAGTGCGCCGCCAGTTACCGGCAAAGTAGCTTTAATAAGTATTTGGTTCTTCAGAAATTTCCTGTGAAATCCATGACTCTTTGGTCTGAGATTAAAAACATGAGATTCAAAAATGCTTAAAACCACTTATGTCTGATGAAACAGAACGTATTACGTTATTTAACTAGGTCCATACACGTACTAAACGAGTTTCAAAAAATCGTAACTGATCGCCGTACTATTTTTCATACTAAATTAGTGTGTCGCCAGTAGGAAGAGGTTAAGAACCACTAAATTATAGTAAAAAAAATCAACGCACAGTAGCCACAGGGCTTGCGATTTGGCAATGAGAAAATTACAGATAGCAACCAGTATATAATAAGGGAAGATTTAAGAATAACAAGGCAAGTCCGTTTATATATAACACACATTGTAACTGCACACCTACAAAATAAATTTTTGTAGAATCTACATTGGGCAGGGCGCGTGATACTTATAAATACACCAACGTTCCCCCCTACGAATGCAGCTAGGACTTACAACAGCACGGAGCGTTACGCAATTAAGCGAACTGTTCCTATGAACACATTTCAATCGAGAACATGTATGGAATGTTATTTTGATAAGAGTACACAAGTATTTTTTACAAATACTATTAAAAGTCAAAACTCGAATAAAGAGCTATCTAGGTCAATAAACTAGCACATCCACCGATTTTGGTCATTCAAAATGACATGAACGCATGGAACGCTACGATCATAATTATAACAACAATAACACGCATCTCAGTCGCATGGACTTCATAAGCTCGGCAAAGCCGAGAGAGTTCAAGAGTTGAGACAAATGAGTTCAGGGAAAGACGCACCGCAAGTACGATAAATGAGCTCGTTTAATTTCAGAGCGCATCACAGCACGTCAGCTGAAATTAAGAGGGTCCCATGCACGCCAGCTGCGATGAGGGGCGCAAGGGGGCCGGAAAATGCGGACCGTCATTATTATTCTCTTTTTGATCACCGGCCTGAGAGTCTTCATTGGTGTGAAATAATATTGTATTTTGGAATAAAAAAACTGAAGTAATGAACCGTTGCGCTCCAGAGTAGACTACGTACGGTGTATTAAAATGAATTTTTCTACCTGGAGTGATTTTCACTATTCTGGAATGAAGAATTAAGCTAGGCTGGAGTCTTTTGTAACACTTCTAGACACAATAGAATGAAACGTAGCATATTTAAATGAATTATTGTTTTTCCTAAGAAGAATTACAGTATTTTTGAATAAAGAAATTTGACAAGCTGAAACCTTCCGTATACTATAATGAATCGAGACACATTTGAACGGCTTATGGTATGCTAAATTGAATTACTTTTCCCTGGAAGAATTCCTGTTATTTTGACATGACTATTGAAGCAAGATGGACTGTTCCGCAACCTAGGTAAATTTATTCTGGCATTCCAGAACAGAAATGCTTCATTATAAAAAATACGTCGCATTCATAATTGACACCATTCATATCCAAATGCAGTACATGACTATTTTGACAGTATTATAATTAAGCTGTGCGAGGTATTGTGAACCATTTCCAGTACTACAGTAGCAGCATTGTGTGTGCAGCACTAATAGCACTGCATATGGCGGGATCGAGTACCAAAGCAGGTGAACGACCTTTGTGGCGCTCAGTACGCTGAATCAGCAATTGCTTGGTATGCAGATATACGTGGGGGCACTTACTTTGCCTAGAAACGAGAGAGTAGGGGAGCGCGGGTCGCTGAACCTTCCGTCGATGGCGCCATAGTTCTTGGCAACCTGTGGTCGACTGCAGTTGTACTTTCTTCTCTGGGGCCAGTTGGCCTATATCCGCAGCATGAACCACTGTGCGTGGGCTTCCCAGTAGAGAATGCGGTAAGTTCACTGTACCTTTACCAATTCCAGAATGCTACTAATGATTTCAAGGCCCATTTTGATATGAATAGCAGCTCACTGGAACAATATGAAGCATGCCTGAATTGGCACTGGGATATGCTTTGGCATAACGTGTACAGATGGCAACACTCTCAATATAATCACGCATTTTGGTATGAATGGTGGTCGTCATATATGTGACGTACTGATGCTCAACAAACATTTCTGCTCAGTTCAAGGAGGGAAAAATATACTACTTAGAAACAGAAGTGAGTAATTAGGCGGCAGATGGCAAAGCAAAATTTACAAAGCACACACCTGATGGTCAGTATGAACAATAAAGCACTTCTATTGAATAAAAACAGGTACGTTTTTACTAGAAATTATTTGGATAATGCATCGCTATTCCTAAAACAAAGAGCTCTCTGGCTTACTCTAAAAATAGACACCTCTGTATAGATATAGCAGCGTTACAGCAAGGATACGTGGAAAATAGCTAAATCTCTTCACTAAGCTGTAGTAAAGTGAAAAATTAGTACATGGAAAAAGAAAATTTGTTGTAGAAGTGTAACAATGATAAAGCGCCAGTATTAGTAGAAAAATTCAGAATTCCCTGTACAACTGTAGTAAGGAATGACAATTGGTACATGAATAATAGAGAGCACGCTGTAGAACAGTAGAAACGTTATGCAGCACTAGCATTTGGAAATTACCCAACTCGCTGGAGAACTGTAACCACGTTTTAGAGTACAAGTATTTTGAGAATATACAGTAGAACTCAGTGTAAAACTGTTTTCGGATATTATTTCTTAAGAAATAATTAATTAATTTCTCCTGTGTTATCTGCTTACTGCCGCTTTTTTTTTTTTGAAGTTGTGTCATATAAACAAAGTTTCAAATAGTGTTATCGCTGCACGAGAAAGTACGTGCGATAATACGAATTTTTAAGACTGACGAGAAATGCTAATCTTCATTATATATGTAAACCACAAGATATCTCCATTTGTTGTTATCTATATCATAATTTTGTAACGATAGTGCATCGGTATATGGAGAAAAGAGTACCTACTCTCTGCAGTATTGTAGTTTTGATAAAGCACAGTATATGGAGCAAAGACAACTCGCTCTAAAACTGTAGCAACGATAAAGCACCAGTAAGTATATAGTGAACAGACAAGTCGCTCTATAACCGTAGCAACGATAAAGCACCACTAAACGGAGAACAGACAACTCGCTCTAAAACTATAGCAACAATAAAAAAATAACCTATTATATGAGGAATAAAGACCCGCAGTAGGACTGTATCAACGATAAAACTTCAGTATTTGGAGAATAGAATGCTCTCTTCATAGCAAAGAACGCTAACGCAAGAGTATATATGGAGAATAGAGAACTCTCTGTAGTAGTGCCACACTACGGCGCGGAGAGGACGAACGACAGATAAAATTGCATCGCCTGTAATGTGGCCAGGATCGGTTTCATCCTAATGCGGACTAAGGTCAGGCGCTCTAGACTTGCCAGCACACTCGCTGCATTCGAGGTACCGCGTTCTGGCAAACTTACAATAAGGATAACGAGTTATGATTATAGCAGGTTATCTCCAACGCTGCATCTACGTCCTTAGTAATACGCAGGCATAATGTAAAATAAGGCCCGGGCCGTAGCCTATATATTGCAGGAAGTTTCTGCAACTTATCATCAATTGAATAATTACTGAATCTAGCACATATTAATTCACCACAATATCTTAATGTAATTGCTATGGTAGACTGACTACTGTTACTGTTTTAGTTTTAGAAAAATGAATAACGGAAAACAGAGAGGCAAAATTTGCTCATACTCCTAAGTGCTAGCATTCTCGCTAGAGTATCTAATGCTATTGCAAAATTTAACATTCAATGATCGGCAACGTTTTTAAGAGGACTTGCCGGCATAAAATATGAACAATCCGTTGTCCACCACTGTTGTAGTAGAACTATGAACGATAGCAAAATTTACACCTCCGTAGATTCTGAAGCCAGACTATCGAAAAATATTCATTCAATCAGTTAAGAGCACTTACCATCAACGACACCCTTGCTATTATTTACAAAAAAAAAAAAACATTGCACTTTCGTTAAATATAATTACTGTGCCATTACGATCATCTCACATAATTATTATCACTGATATTAATCGTTAAAGCTCATACTAAACGACTTGCTACTCCAGATATTATTGCGAATATAATTATAGGCTTTTCGCATTAGCGCGTTTACGCACACTGTACAACATCTTCGATATTATTAATGTCCATATCAGTACCAAATAATAATTTACGTCGTGCTTTTATTTATCTATAAAGACATTTATATCTTTCCTGCCATGCTCTCTGAGAAGAAGATAGAAAGAAATTAAATTCACGGGTTGGTTCAGGGCTAAATAAACCTATGACTTTTTCACGGCTTAGCGGGGGCCTTTTTACACTCTATGGAAATAAGATAGGAAGAAACTCAATTCAAGAGTTGGATCAAGCTGAACAAACCATGAATTTTTCGCGGCTTGACGGGGCCTTTTTAAACTATACAGTGGTAATTATTCTCCTAGAATCCAGACCGTCTCCATACAAAGACTACATCCTCACATCAGTCAGAAACAGCTTGGCAGCCAGCAAAGCACAGCTAACAGTGGACAAAAATTCCAAATGTAAACCACCCAAATTTCACGATAAAAATCACCGAATAAGCTAACCTATACACTGAACTCACTATTTGTAGAGGTGCTTTAGCTTTCACTTCAAAGCCCAATTATCTGCACGTCACCGCTGCAGAAACTTCTCTCATATTCCTACAATTTCAGCATTTAAAACGTAGGCGAAACAATATCATCGCACCACTTACAAGTTTCATGCAGACTTCACTAAGCCCAGTGTATCAGATGTCCCAGAAATGTACGTATAGCATTAACTAACATACACTACCACAGTACCAAGATTAACACAGCACAAAACACACCACAATTTTCAGTATCACATCGAGTACCAAGTAACTGTATAAACTTCACATCACACGTTACTTCTGTGTACCACTCGCTACACAAAAAAACAGTACATATCATTTACAACACAATACATTTTTCCGAATAAAATCAAAATTCAGTTTAGTTTATCTACAAACATGCGACACCGTACACTATACCAAATTGTGGCACTACTTATTTTTAGCCTGCAAACTTGTAATAACGCACAGTACATCATACAAATTGAACGTCACACTGAGAGCAGTTAAAGAGCACACTACCATGCAAGCATGGTACGAGCGCGCGACGGATGTCCACAGCTGCTGTCCGCAGAGCAGTTCGCACAGCCACAATACTGGCGGCAGCAACTACGAGGAGTGCGTATGAGAGACACCACCACACGAGATAGGGAGGGAGAGTGAGAACTTGTTGCTGGTGGTGTGCGTGGCTGAAATCCCACGACGTTAGAGGCATAACCAATGACGGCTGGCTATGCTCCTTATAGTCTCAGCGTCAGTCTGCGGACGTGAACAAGTAGAGGGCCACAGGTGTCGAGAGCGAGCTAAATAACTTCTGAACGTAAGTTTTATGAGTGTTCTACGTCCCGCGACTTTGTGCCAATTAGAGTCAGAAGAAGGAAATACTCACAAAAAAGTGGTAGAATTAATGAGGTAAAATGAATTCGGAGGTATTTGCAATGATTTACATTGCAAATACAGGCATCGTTGCGGCATCTAAATGTTAATAGAAGAAAATGAACGTTAATTATATATGTGAACACTAGAAGAGTTAACGTTGTGCCACCTCATCAAACGGGGTTGGGCCTACACCCCATTCATTATATCATCACTGCTTTTTAATCCGTTCATGTTTTGTTTTTACCGCCGAGTTGTTATGTCTAACGCAAAATGAAAGAATATTTTGCTTGCTCTTAATGCGCGTACGCTTTTTAAGTTTATGAAATGAGAGCCTTGCATAACATTCTGCATATATATGCTCTCATTACATCCCAGCTGTAAAAATATGGATATAAACTAGATATTTGTAGTAACTAAAGTTGAATTATCATCCATTACTGAGCAACGAAGTTCTTCGCTTTAAATTCAGTAAATATTCATGTTGTTTCCCAAGATAAATTTCCATCCAAATATCACCCGCAATATACACTGTTAGCTTCACCGTAATAACCCAGTTTCCAACAACACAGGTTGATGCAATATTTCAAACTTCGACGTTGGTTCGCTTTTACCGGCATGTAACACATGCATCATCAATGAACTCCACGCCTCAAAGGAGCGAAGTTCCTCAGAGTAAAGAAATAATACAGTAGTCAGCCTCAATAATGAAGACAGTGCCATCGGACCTAACAAAGCTCGACTAGACCGAGACAACTTATGCAATGCGGTAACATTTCGGCTCTCATGAACAAAGAACTCAGCAGACAAGAGGACGCGACCAAGCTCAGTAATTGCTGTAGCCTTGAACATGACTAGAATTCGGCAAGGATAGAGTGTTTATAGGAGTCCATTCAAAGGAATTCAAAGTTGTAGAGGCAATCTTTTGGATAATCATCAATGGAGAGCTCAGAAAAATTGGATCACGGCTAATTTACTTTCGGCATTCTGTTTTCCAGCTTGGCAATAGAGGCTTAAAAAAATATCTATGCAATGTTGCTCTCAAGTACAGATCATTAGTAATTGTTTACACGCATGATTTTAAATTAGGTTACGAACATCCCATGGAAGTAAAGTGGAAGAATCAGCAGGAATATTTTACGCCTGCCAGTTCCTTTGAAAAAAACATGCGCTTACAAGTTTCAATATCTAATAATTTTTAGTCATGAAACAGAAGCATGAGCTAAGTGAACCATAAGAGGTCATTCAAGGGCCTCGTTAAAAAACATAACGTTCTGGGCAACGAAAATTGGAGATGCTTCTATCCGAGCGACAGGCCGAGTCTTTTTTCACATTCTTAGCACGAGCAAACGAGTTTCAGTGACATTGTGTTAGCTTACTTAACTACTTTAAAAGTGGGCACCGAGTCAAGATTAGCCCCATATGCAATTAATATTGTATTTACCATTAATTATTTGATCACATAGTATGTATATTTACAATTAAAACTAACGTTGAGTGTCGTTCGTGGAGGACACTTCAAACAGCGTATCCCACCGGTTAATGAAGTTATACGGAATTCATTACTGGACTCGTAAATTAACCCTTCCTTTCGTAAATTAAACTGCTTTGCTCAGATGTATAGCACTATTTGAAATGATGTCCACTGACCACAATATAATTTTTTTTTACCAGATTAAACATTCAACAGGGGCACCATACTGATGCAAAAAGCAATCGATTCTGGAGAAAATCCGAGACGTGAAGGCAGCAGCAGCTCATCAGCTCGTCAAAAGATTGCGTGCAGCACGTCAGACAACATCCGTCACTCCGCCCTGAGCCGCAGGCCCTGATCTTCATTACTGCTGAACAACCTTAAATTTGCCAGCAGTGGTGCAAAAACAATAACGAGCCCGGGAGGCAAAGTTAAACCTACACGGCTCGTATATTTGCTCAGTTACATAAGCAACAAGCTGAATGAGAGAATAATAAATTTTCTGAATCACGGTTGTATGTCTGTAGGCTTAGATATTCTAGCCTAACATACTTAGCTATATTTTCATGTAACGTAAACTATACTGCTGACTAGGCAAGATATACAGTACTGCATTGCAGTGCACCTCAGAGACACAAAACAAAGAGTATATCAAGAAAGCAATATGTGTAAATTGTTGCATTTCCCCGTTCGATGAATAATAACTACTATCATTAATAAACTACCAATAAACTACTGTGAGCTCGACCAGTGGTTTTCCGAGGAGGCATTGCAATCACGACGTCGTATTTGAGCCGAGAGAAAAGAAGAAGGGACACGTAGTACGTCGAGAAAAATTAAAAATCCGACAAAGGAATACCTCTCAAATAACAGCAAGTTGGGAAAGAGAGTTTGTTATAGTTAAGAAGTTGAAGCCTACGTTTCCGAGCAAAACGATATCATAGAGGAAAGAGCATGGGACATATAGTATGCCAAGAGAAACGGGGAACCCATGCACGAAGGTGTTCTCACACAGGATCAACACGCATCGGAACAGCAAGTCGCGAAAGATGAGGAAGAACAGAATAAAGCATGAGCAAGTAGGAGTATGAAATCGGGAAGGAAGCAAAGTGGTCACGAAAAAGAGACGTCCCAAAGGCTTAGCTAATAGCTGAGGTAACCTACACGGGCCCCTGGGGTTTCCTGGCCCCATAGCATAGGATGAGCGAACCTTTGGGAAAGAGAGTACAGGATAAAGATCGTCAGTAAAAATGAGATAAAAAGGAAGGAAGTAAAGCGAGCATAAAAGAAATGTGTTCCAAATGTTTAACTGAAATAAGAAAACCTAGGAACTCTTGAGGGAAGAAACTTATCATTACATAGGATGAGCGAATAAAACTAATATAAGAAAATTTCGGAAACTATTGAGCGACTTCCACTAGCATCAGCTACTCATCACTAACAGGTCTAATAATCCACTAGCCTCAGCTACTCCTCATTATTAGGTCTCACCAGGACTTTCCCGTTCTACGTACGGCAAGCCTTCAGTACATATGTCATAAAAATGGGTCACACCCGGTGCCAAGAGACTTATAAAGGCTACATGACCATGGAGGGTTGGCGCACTATAGCATACAAGGTACAAAGTCTCCATGTCTGTAGGAGAAAGTAACTACATCACTGACAGTGTTATTGCTTATAGAGATGAACAGAATAAACCATTGTTCACCTTCTATTAGTAACACGATAAAAAAAAAACTGATTCCATGACGAACATGTAGTAACATCTGACGAATTGGGAAAACATAATAGGGGAGCAGCATTTATGATGAAAGACAAAAGGAACATTGTCAAATCAAGAGTTTACTACCTCATCAGCACTGCAAATGTTCAAGTATTTTACGTACAGTGATAGTACATACATACATACAAATGTGTACACTCTGTTATAAAGCGGGTACTCTTTGTAACGTGACTTATAAAACTGTTATAGGCCTGTCGCAGCATCACTGCATCACAATTAATGGAAGAAATGTATAGAAATTAAGAGAACCAAACAATTTCCCGATGGCTGAGAGAACAAAAACATTTTTTTTTTTGCGGTAAGAAGGAAGATCAGTGCATCTACCTATGAAAAATAACCATGATATGAGCATAAGTTTTGAGGAGTCATTAAAACAAGTCTTTGTTAGAACCATCGGTGCGGTAACATAGTGCACGAGTAAGATGAAAAGTGGAACCCGTGCTGGTTGCTACGGTAATGTGTATGGCTACGAGACGCTATACAGCTAAGTTCAAATCAAACCACATGCTATGGAACCATATAAGCTTATATATCAAGAGCAATAGACTGCATCTCACATTTGACGTGGCCAAATTTTGCTTCAAGCTATGACGCGATAGGTAAGCTAATACATCAAGAGCTGTAGGCTACATGTCAAGTCTGCCTTTGCAAAATCTCACGGCAAGCTATGGAACCATTATTAATATTACACGCTTATATGTCCAAAGCTACAGGCTGCATGTCAAATCTGACGTGGTAAAATCTTGCTGCATACCATGAAGCTGTGAAAAGTCATGCACCAAGAGCTATATGGGTTGTATGCCAAATCTGACGGGACAAGATCTGGTTGTATGTTATGAAGCCAGATACGCTTACCAATAAATAAAAGCAATACATAAGTTTCAAAACCTGGCACGGTAAATCCAATTTTTTGCTGCATCTGCTACGAAACGAAACACACGGTAACCAAGAACTACAGGCTGCCAGGCCGAGTATCTACATCAGTAGATACTTTCGCCAGAAGCCAGCAAACCAGATACACTTCCTCCTATATAAGCCGCTGAGGCAAATACATGCAGGTCGGAGCCAAAGTTAAGGGGTAGAAAATTGAATTTTGCGAAGCTACTTACGTGTGCCCAGAACCCATGAATGATGCATGCTAGCATCTGATGCTTCACAGACTTAGGCGAATAAGAAATTGAGGATCGAGAACACTAAAAGTTCTTAACAGCGCTATAGCAGGACGCGTATTCCATCAATAACTGCTGCGAGTCATAGTACATAGCTGAGTTTAGTTAAAATTCATCGACTGGTTTCACAAAATGGTTTCAATGGATGGAAATTAGACGAAAGTGACAAGTAACTGACGCGAGCGTAGACGCATTAACCATTAACCTAAAGTGAATAGATGAATAGTTGCATATAATACTAAAACATTAAAAGCGAAAAATTCACAAAGAGGTTAAGAATACTAGGAGTGCGTACTAAACGGACATTTCAATCGCAAGCATTTCTTGCAGAAGCATTGGAGGGAACAATAGAGGGGGAACCATATAGCTCATGGAGGGCCGGAGCGTAAGTCGCGGCTGCTCACTGGGAATGGGCCTGTTGGTAAGTCTACCGCCTGCTATTTAATGTAACCACACCGTGCATGTGGTCGTTACGGACAGCTTAGATAGTAAGTTAGACAGTTAGCATGTGAGTTTTGGTTTTGGTTACGGTTTGAAACTCTTTGTGAGGTAAAATAAGAACGGACGCTGTAAACACGTCGGACTCCAGCTCGCGATCCACAATATCCAACCACAGTTTACTGGACGTAGCATACAAAATACTAAAGATAGCGAGATGGACCCAACTCGGTGGAAGCCTTGCCCAGTATGCCTAGGCATTACATGAAAGCGGTTCTGAGCAGAAGAAATCTCGGGAAGAGAACCGTCTGCCCGGATAAACACTTCCCTGAAAGAGCTTCGGACGGACTGACACACAGACACGGTGAAAACTATACATCTTCGCAGATACTCCGCGGGCTATAATAACCAATCCACGGTACATGCACCGATACAGGTCCGGGCACATTACGAGAGTTACACGCTACTCAAAGTCTGAAAGGCAGTTCAGGAATGATTATGATAAACGGAATGTACAAAAAATCCTACTTTATTTGTTTAGCCAATGCATCAAAAACGTTAAGTTGAATAGTGGAATTTTCACGGGATCCAACTAGTAACTACACAGTCGTCTAAGTCCCGTAATTATTTACCATTTTTATTAATGATATTACTACCCTCAGTATGAATTGTATATTGCATGCGGATGATGCTGTTTTCTACACCAATAGTAGTAATTTTCAAGCTGCTATAACTGATATGCAAACTTTTTAAATGTGTTGTCTGAATGTTGAACTCAAAATAGATTAACTGCCCATGAGAATAAAACCAAATTAATGCTTTTCTCCCCCTGTACTCACCAACAGTTGACACCTATTTTCATTAACAATAATCTACTAGAGTGGGTGCCCCAAATAAGATATCTTGGACTGATCCTGGATGAAAAGCTGTGTTTTAAGTCCCATATTGAAGAGGTGGGGCTCAAGCTTAGCAGGGTTCTCTGCATTATCTATGCAATATCCAATTAAGTTGATCGTGAATCATTAAAAATAGTTTATTACTCATTGGCTGGTCCAGAATATCATCGTTTGGGGCGGAGCCCCACGTTGTCATATTCACAAACGTGAAGAAATATTGAATAATATACTTACGCGAATAATACGTGTTAGACGTAGCGAAAACAATGTGCCTGTAATGAGTTGCAGTGAAATGTACTCGTTTATACAAATGTTACAATTTCAGGATGTTTATAACTATTCCTTACTTAAATTTTTTCGATTTGTGTTTTATAATCATCCTGAAGTATTTCTAAAGTATTTCAGTCCCCTTATTCCGCAACAAAATTACGAAATGAGACGTTCTGTCTCAATCTCTCCATGAGTGTAGACGTTGAGAAACGCGCTATAGTATTTCAAATTGCAACTCTTCTCAATAAACTTCCTGAGTATTTATTAGATCCCATTTCCGATTATGTTTTAAAAAAACGTTTTAAAGAATACGCCATGCAATTGTATTAGCTTTTGCTTAGTGTTACCCACAAAGTTTGTCAAACTTTCAGTGGCTACGCAGATGCATTATTCTACAGTGTATTACTACTTTATCAAATACTTGTAATGTATTAAATGTTTCTTTATGTAATAAACCTACCAACCCTACATAAACAACAGACACCATTCTTTCAATGGCAAACACAGTCGTTACGTTCGATTGGATGAATGAAAAAATTTTTGTGGGATACACGCAGTAACCCAGAAACTTTCACGGAATAAATTACTGCGGGAATGAAGAGGGCTTTTGAACGTGTATGCGCACACAGAGCCCTTCAAATGCAATGATAAATTTTGTGACGTGTCACCAGCCACTGGTATCGTCACTTTCGTCATGCATGCTGAATTGATGGAAGCAATCGAGCAACAAATTGAGTTAATCGAGCTCTGTCTCAAAAATCATGGCACTTATTGTTCGCCGTACCTGCCAACCATTTTCGGCAGCTTCCATCTAAAACAGGAAGGTAGAATTTCGAAATCAGTTCCCTAATTGCCGAAGATTTTCTCACTGAAAAGAACGTTCATCGCTGCTTATTTTCCCAAAATTTTCTTTTTTTTCTAGCATGATGCATTATTAAATATTACAGTCAACCTAGGCTGCGATAGTTGTCGCTTCCAAGTCTTCTAACACAATTAACATTCGTTCGCAAAATAAGAAAACGATCCTTTAAAGGCTTCGCAAAATTCACTGCTTATTCTCGGAAGTGAAGTCGAAAACGGGTCCGTAACCTCGATAAGAGCACAGATGAATGAAAACCTACCTACACTTAGTAATAGGACGTAGAGTTCACGCACCCTAGCTAGGATCAAATAATATGGTAAACCGGTCGGTAAAACTACCGAGTACATAATATTATTGCCTCATGAGTCCATACGCGGTGACATGAATAGAGAGTGTATCGATCGATGATAATACCCATAGCATAAACAAGGAAGCAAGTACGTAGCTACTCTGAATCACGGAATTCCGTCACATCTCGCCTGCTACTCAGAACTGGCGTATAAGCTTTGAAACATTAACTGCATTTACGACGTACTTACCTTAGGTTCACAGCCCTTGTGCACCAGGAACTTGCAAACTGTGGAAAAAAAGAGAAATTTTGTCAGTTGGGGCAAAGTTGTGAGCGTTGGAGAGACGCGGCGGCTTCACAACTTGGGTCGAGGGAAAGGCTCGCCAAAAGTTTACGGGCGGCTTGCCAAAACAAATTCAGAGAAAATTCATTATTTTTGGAGCGAGTAGTTTGGGCCGATAGAAACTACCGTATAGAGACTGACGTAAATTATTACAAACATGTATTCGCTTTATTTTCAGAAACCGAATTTGAGAAAATAATGATTGTAACTCTGTCTATAGTCCCAACGTAATACCTAAGCACAGTTTCGAACATACTATATTTATCAACTGTGGAATCATCTAAAAGGAGTCGGCTTGAGAAACTAAAAATATTGTCCCAACAGCCGCATTTCTGTATTTTATCAGAGATGGATAATTGTAAAAAGTACAGGATGAAAAATGGTGTTTCCCCACATTCGAAATCAGTTCAAACGCGGTAGATAAACACACATATGGTTCTGTAGAAGAAAAAGGTAGACAGAAAGGCGAGAGAATCGTGAAAAACATCCCATGTGAACAGTAAAGAGGACCGATAAAGCTGAGGCTTGTACGTATATGTTCTGCTGTGAAGAGGTGGGTCACTGCAGCACACCTTGTCAAGCAATACAATGATAAAATAGTTCGGTCACACAATGTATGCAATGTTAGCACTTAAAGACTAGAACACTAGCAGTGAATGAAGAACCACACGGATCAAGTGGTGAATACAGTGGTGGTAATTAAAGACCGGAAAATTCCAAAAGGGAGTAGACATAAGTACGGAATAGCATATGGGAGTAAGTCGATCCAGCATTATTACTAGTATTGTATAGCACTATGAAATTTTAGCTACGTGTGAAACATCGTCGAACTCAAGAGCGAGAAAAGATGAACTTTCATAATAGAAAAACCGCATGAAACATGAAAAAATGTCACAATGCAGGCAAATGAAGGTGTTCCCTCTGCTAATTGTCCACATGCGTAGTGTGCGATGAAGGAGAAAAACGAGTAGCTTATTGAATTCTGATTTACTTTGGTTTGACGACACATCCAGAACTTTACCAGTGATGCCCGGTCAGCCAACTGAAATAACGGCTAAAGTTTTAACATGTTTGGCAGGCACCTATGTCTGTTCACAACGACACGTCAGAACATCCGGACACTTGGCTGCAAGGACACATTCACTTGACTGTTGTGTGAACCCGGCTCAATAACATACGTAAAACAGTTCTGAACACAAACAAGAGGAATGGGGCAGTGGAAGCGTGGCGTTGTTCTGTCAACTTCCAATCTGAATAAACTGCAGAGAGTAGAAATCGATATTAAAGAGTCCACTGGTAGCTGAGTTCCTACCAGATAATTTGCTTTTCAATGCACTTTTTCACAACAGTAAGTAACTAAGACACAAGGAGACGTTAAAAGTTCATGGCTTTAAAAGCGTCATGAAGGGTTTTAATTGATATCTCCACATGGGAGAAGTAAAAAAAAGAGTATACGGTAGAGTATATCTTTCTAAAGTACTATGGATTTAGCACTTCACTGAGCCTGTTTAATTTAAACGAAACTATTTCTCAACTTTGACGGTTTGAACCTCGACTGATCCTCATGTACTAAATATGCATATTTCTTGAGTTAGGCAGATTAACCCATGGTTGATCTTAAAAGATTGGAAAGCATTTATTTCTTCATTAAGGTAGGGTAAACATATCATGGATTCTTCTGTATAGAAAAGCATGTACTGCATTTCCTGAGATAGGAGGGCTCAGCTATGATCCTCCTTCAGCTTAGTTACCCCTGTTACCCCAATCTTAAAATATTTATTTCGTCTTGATACCTCTATGAATATAACGAGGTCCTGAACTATTTTAAAAATAACGACCCGGGAACGCATCTACAATAAACACTTGGAGCAAATATAGCACCTATTTAGACCGTAAAAGTCCCGGCGCCTATGGCATTTTTATAGGTCTGCGAGGATAAATTTTATGACTGCTATTAGGCTAAAGTTGACGAACCTCTGCAGCAGGCACCGAGCTTAGCGACATGTTGGTGGCAGACGTGGCAGGGCCTGGATCTCTTTAGCTTCTTGAGTTTGAACACGTGACGTTGAGGCTCACCAGAACAGGCCTGCACATTGGAGAATTGAGAATTACTCGAGTAGCTTGGGATGGTGTGAAATATTAAGAAAATACTCTTAAAGTAAGCTGAAACAATGCACACACAAGTAATGGTGAATGTAACAGCTTAGGTCATAACTATTAAGCTAATCAGATGCAATAGTATTAAGCTCTAAAAACATTTCGTCAGAGAGAAATAAATGAGTTTTCTTTCTTTCTTTCTTGTAAAATATCAAGGAAATCCTCGTAAAGCAAGCTGGAACATTAAATAGTAATGTGACAGCTTGGGACATCGTGAACTATTAAGAAAAGATTCCTATAAGGCAAAGTCAATAATGCATAAGCAGACAATAGTGAACATAATAGCTGAAAATATTGTTACGTAAAAGGGAAAGTCTCCCATACACAAATCTCAAACAACGGATGTACAAACACGGGGATAATGCCGATTTGTTGTGGAGTGTCGCCCAGAACTAAAAGGAAACCACAATGCATTACCACAAATCAGTCAAGCAGCTATAGATGAAATACAAAGGAAAAAATCTCCTCGCGTAAATTCACACAATAATACGCAAACGATATTATTGTACGTAACAGCTGGAAATGTTGCCAATATAAATTGGCGTGACACCAAGGTCAGGCCTGTACAAGCAGCTTCACACACAAATAATGAGAGATTTAGGGCGCATGCAAAAGGACATCGGAATTACGCCTTCGCGGCTGGACTTGTTCAAATCTTCAAACAGGGGCCATGGCTTTGGCTTGTCGATTCAAGTTTGACTCTTAATCTCTTACTTGCGAGACTTTCACAAACTTAGTCTTGCCAGGTAAAGTGGAGATTTCAGTCGTCTCTACATAAGTGGGCTACTTCTAGTACCTACCTGCAACACGATTCGAAGTGACGAAGCTAAAGTTTCCGATGGCGTTTCTGGACACTTCAGGTAAGTTAGGTTCAAATCGACTTTCACGACCCAATCGAACACGCCCATAAAATAGTAAGAGCTGTAGAGATAAACTAAGATATGAGGGATAACTAATAAAAGTTACGTGTTTGCGGAAACTCACAGCTCATATCAGAGCACAACCTCGCGCGACGACAAACTAACGGGCCCTGAGCTCCGAACAGACAGTGACTGACTTATCCCTGGGGTACGGACACACACACACACACGATAATATCGCCTACATAGTCTCTCTTTTGCTTTGCTACTGTCGACTGTGCAACAGACGCGCACAGGGCGCAAGGACGCAAATGTTACTAAAAGAATCAACTGGAAATTTTAGGGGAAAAAAGTACCGGCGCGACTTCGAACAGGCGTTTTCCATGTTTGTACAAGGAAATGTTAGGGAACAATCAGCGGTGCGGGCAGCTTGAATAAACTGATGTGATGACGAGAACAGCGCTATATATCGAGTGTTAATCTAGGAATATCTAAAATAGTGATGGGTCGGACGTCATTTTTTGGATATCCGCGGATGCGGATCTTAATTGCAGCGAATGTTACAGTTCTGGCATCCGCGAATACGGATGTTACCCTTTCTGCATCCGCGTATGCAGATGGAAATGCGGATGTTGAAAAAAAGGTGCGGATGTAGATGCAGATGCGGATATTCGCTCCATCACAAATACGCACACGCCCTCTCACGACGGCAGTTTGTACAACAGTTAGGAAAACCTTAGATGGTACTTTGTTGGCAGGGACAGCGCTTGCACACTTTTCAATCTACGTAAGAATCTGCAGCTTTCTGCGCTGTAGATGAGTTTAGTGTAAAGGGATAAACCTGCAAATCCGCGCCTCCTTTGCTCTGGATCTTTTAGCGGATTTTACAGTTCTGACATCCGCGGTTGCAGCTGCGGATGCTAACAAAAGGTGCGGATATCCGCGGATGCAGATATTCGCCCCAGCACTCATCTGAAATTTCATAATATAAGGTAAGCTATATGCAATGTCAGAGTTAGGGAAGAACTCTGCATGAGAGTGTATACTTCCGCGGAGCAGCGCACTGTTAAACAATTCATATTGATGCTAAGGCCTGTTGTCACGAGAAAAAAAACAGACAAACAAACAATAAGACGGTTGAACGGATCTTTATGGAAGTTAATCATCCGTTACTCCTAACATACCTAACGATCCTCGTAAATTTAATGAAGATCCATCAATAACTTGTCGAATTCTCTTTGTGACAGAGATAAACAAAATAAAAAAAAACATAACTTCTTTGGCGGAGGTAATTACTCACGTTGCAAATCAGTGCTGCATGGGTGGCTGCAGTTTCTAGCTTCGCGCTGCGGAGTTATTGTCATTTCCTAAATTTATTTGTTTGCTGCCAATTAAGTGTACTAGTATTTGTATGCATCTGTACTGTAATATTATGAACGGATCTTCATGAAATTTGTAGAAGTTTTTAGGAAAGCCCCTAGGCACAACGGACCAAATTTTAGAGATGATACATTCGTCTGTTTGGGTTTGTCTCTGTTAGTCTTTTTGTTTGTCAGACGATAGCGCAAAAAGCAATGGACGGATATGCAAGAAATTAACAGCAGTTGCTAGGAATGTTACTAGGAACAGTAGGTTATATTATGGAGATGATAACAAGGAAATCCAGGATACAGGACTAAATTCAAGTTGTCTTTAACATCGAGTTGTTAGGCGGAGGTTTAGGGGCTCTCACAACACCTTCCAAGTTATTGTTTGTGCTTAGGCGTTATAAGTTAATTACGGCTAGTTTCATGTATTAATTTTGAATTGGTCCCGAGTATGAAGATAGCGAGATATTTCTGTGCTGTCTCAAAGCAGTAGTTTTTCTGGCATACAGGGATTTCCACTGAAAATCTGCTATCGTCGTATTGGCCATGTGAGATGCCAATAAAGCTCTTTAAATCAAATTTCTGCACGCGTTTCAGTCAAAATGTTACTAATGATTTGCATGGCGATGGGTCGGCATATAACTTGCTACATAATTACTCTTGTATTTCCGTGTGGGGGGGGGGGTGGCTGGAATATGCTTACCTCCGCCAAGGAGATTATGTTTTTGTCCTTTTTGTTAGTCTCTCCATCTGTCAGTGTGTTTGTCACCAAGATAACTCAAGAACTTACTGACGGATTTCAACGAAACTTACACGAATTGTTAGGCATGTCAAGAGGAACAGATGGTTAACTTTTGGTGAAGATCCGTCTATCAGTTTGTTTATCTGTCGCATTTTTCCTATCGCCATAACTCAAAAAGTTATGGACGGATTTTTATCAAATTTACATGAGTTGTTTGGTATATTACGAAGAGTGAATGACCAAATTTTTGTAATGATTTGCTAGTTCCTTAGTCGCTGTGTTTGATTTCCTCCTTGTTAGCATGATAACTCAAAAAGTTATGAATGGATCTTTATGATATTTACAGGAATTGTTAGTAATGTTATAAGACATAATTGATCAAATTTTGTTGTTGATCGGTTGGTTCGTTACTGTGTTTGTCTAATGTTTGTCAAAATGTTTGTTAGCAGCATAACTCAGAAAGTTAAGAACAGATCTTCTAAAAAATTACAGAAGCTCTTTATACTAATAAAAGGCACAAATGATTAGATTTCGGTGCTGATACAAGGAAAATTATAGTTTCAGAATCAATTTTTACGTTTTGTTACTGTGTCTAGCTTGGCGGAGGTATGCGCTCTCACAGTGCTCTAGTTACGGTATGTTTAGTTGTTACTTGTGGTATGTGAATTATCTGCCACAATTTCAGTGTTGGCGGGGTATTTTCAGACAAGTGTTAAGTTACCCATGCCAATTTGTAATTACAGTATACTTGATTCAATTCGCTTTTAGGAAATTCATGCACTTTCGATATTTTGAAGTGATATAGAGGTAGAAGGGCCCATTTTAAGACGTTTTTCACGAATGACTATTTTGCCGCATTTGCTTACTTTTCAAGAGACTGGCCATTGAAATTTCCATTAAGTTCGGACATTGCGGGAGGATTGTTATCAATGTGGTGGTGTAATGCGATGTCGCTGTACACTGTTTTTAAACTATTTCTCGTAGGATATTAGCGGAACCTGACCTTGCTTATGATACTTACCTCCGCCAAGGAGGTCATGTTTTCGTCGTGTTTGTCTCTCAGTCTGTCACCAAAATAACTTAAACAGTTATGGACGGATTTGGACGAAATTTACAGGGATTGTTAGGTATGTTAGGAGGAACAAATTATTAACTTTTGGTGAAGATCTGTCAATCCGTTTGTTTGTTTGTCTTCCTCATTTTTCTCAATGCCGTAACTCAAAAAGTTATAGAAGGATTTTTATGAAATTTATTTGAGTTGTTAGGTATATCATAAAAAATAAATGACCAAATTTGTGTGATGATCTGTGTGTTCATTTGTATGTTTATTGCTGTGTTGGATTTTCCACATTTGTTTGAGTGAATCTCTATGAAAATGCAGGAATTGTTAGTAATGTTAAAAGACCAAAATGGTTAAATTTTGGTGCAGATCGGCTGAATCGTTTCTATGACTGAGTTGTGTTTGTCATAATGTTTGTTGCGCAATAACTCAAAAACTTTTAAATCTATGTTTATGAACTTTACAGGAGTTGTTAGTAATGTTAAGAGACATAAACAATTAAATTTTGGTGAAGATCGGTTGGTTCGTTTGTATGTCTGACTTATGTTTGTCGTAATGTTTGTTAATAGCATAACTGAAACAGTTATTGAAGGATCTTCAAAAGATTGCAGAAACTGCTTATACTAATAAAGGGGCAAATGATTAAATTTTGGACTTGATACTAAAGACAGCATGGTTTCAGAGCCACTTTGAATTTTTCGTTACCGTTGCTTCACTTGGCGGTGGTATGCGCTCTCAGAGGGCTCTTGTTTTATGATATTTTGAAGCATTATATAGGCAAAAGGACTCATTTTAAGATATTTTTCATGAATATATATATATATATATGTATACTGTAGATAGGAATCGTAGTGACGTGTCTACGAAGAAATAGGACTGTACGACAGTCTTGATATGGCTGTTGTAGTGGAAGGTGCCTGTGCCGGTTGATACCAGGAAGATTTCGATTGTTTTCCATAAATATAAAAAACTAGTTAGTTAGTTATAGTTAGGAAGTTTAAGCCTCCGTTTCCGAGCAGAACGATATCACAGAGGAAAGAGCAAGGGACATATAGTATACCAAGAGAAACGGGGAACCCATGCACGAAGGTGTTCAAGTGCTTACCAGCTTTTTCGAGATAGCTATTTAACTCTGAAGTCCTCACTTTTTGTTTTTTCTACGGTTTTTTTTTTTTTCGGCTAAAACGTGGCTCTTACTCATAAGGTTAGGTGGCCAGGACTGGTGCTGCTACCATCTAACGAGAAATATATAAATATAGTGTACAGCGATACGCCGCCATATTGGAAAACAAACTGCCGCTAGATGGTGTGACATGGCTGTAATGGCGGGTTTTAATGGGAACTATAGGGTCAAGTATATAGAAAACAAGCATTTGCGGCAAAAACGTCATTTATGAAAAACGTCTGAAAATGGGTCCTTCTACCTATATATGAATTCAAAATATCGAAAATGAATGAAGGTCCTAATAGCGAATTTTACCATGTATTTATACGCAACCAAACATACTGTAACATAGTTCGCAGTACAAGCAGTACAAAAAAAGGGGGGGTGGGGGGTGACATAAACGAAGTAGACGACAACGTCTATTGATACCATTTCGTTTCTATTGAAAATTACAAAAGACATAGATTCGATACAGCTGTAGGATTCAGATGATACTGCACTGTAGATTAGCAGTTTATTATAATATCATGAAAATAAAGCGATAAATAAAAAATTGGGTGTGACATTCACATAAAAAAAACTGGCAGCACGGCGTGTAAAACATTTCGCGTGCATATGCAATAAATCATTCAGTCACCCCACTAAAACAGCACAAACGTTTTCTCAGGGAGACAAAATATAGAAAATTTTCTCTGGGTGACTATATTCTAGAGACAGGCGTCGGTCCAAGAATGAGTTAATGCGTTCACTCGTCCCATCGAACGAATGTTTTGTACCTGCGCTGTAAACACAACTGCGCTAAGCCCCGAAAAATTATTAAAATCTTAACCGTCAAATCAGTTTCCTCTGCACGTGTCGCAGGACAACATACGAACATCTCTTGAAATTTAGAGTGGAATAAAACTAAGAAAACAGTAAACTTTTCTGCTGTTTCTAGGGTACAGTAACACCTTCACAATTGGTTGAATCAATGCATTTGCCAGATAAACGTGTAAACAGGTCCCTAGCTGACAAATTGAGCGGCCAAAGGATGAATTGCAAATTTGAAGTAACATACATAAGATTGCATTCAGGATCGCCGGAGCTTACGCAAATTCTGGCGGCAAATACTTTTTCTAGTTTAAGAAATGTGGACAATCAGAAATTAAACAAACTTAATTTTTAATATTTTTCATGGAGGTTGTAGCAGACAACGATTTTTCGAAAACGAATTTCACAATGATTATGGCGATGACACACGCTATTAAAAAAAACGAGTATCGTCATCTCTTCGTCCGAAGATTATGATGAACTCCCGTGACCACAGCTTTGAGTTTGCCAAAGAATGGTGTAGAAATGTTTACCGTCAATTCAGTTTATTCCGCAAGCGCTGTTAAGTAACTTTCGGACATATCATTATGTCTGGAGGGATTTACAGCTGAAGTTTTTTGCATGTGTGTGCTATTTAATTGGGCACATTAACACATTCGGTCGAAAAGATGACGATACTCGTTCTTTTGACTATCGTGTGGCATCGGCATTACGGAAATCTGCAGAAGTCACTGGTTTCATTGATATAAAATATTTTTCCTGAGCATTTAACAAAACCTGCCGAAACTTCTAGTCTTCGATCGTAGAACTACAACGAAAATAATTCTTTTCCGGAGTACTATTTCGCAGGAATTACAAGTGCATGGTAAACGAGTACATTTAAAACACATCATAACATTCACATGTATAGGCCAGGCTTGCATACCGCTGGAATACCCCGACTTGCAACAGTAACAGTATCTTTGCTATCTTAGCACTGTACTCTAATGATCGATCCATAACTTGCTGAGACAACTGCTCTGATAACTAACATTTAATAACTTTGTGGCGTACACAAAGTATTGTTCACAGCGACGCTTCAACCTTTCGGACGATAGGATGAGTGAATATGTTCGAAAGACTGGCTAGTAGACACGCCTTCAGTCTTAGGTAAACATTTTGTATAGAACTAACTACTGAAAAACTGGCCTATTGCTCTGAATCTTTTTTTTTTTCTTCTCCTAGATGAATTTTTTTTTTCATCAGTATTATATAATAATTCACGTTGTGTTTTTATTTATTTATTTATATATTTATATCTTTCCTGTCACGCTCTATGAAAATAAGATAGGAGAAAATTCAGATTTCAAAATGTAAAAAAAAAGTGGGGTACCTTGCAATTTTTTTTCTTCGGCGAAAAAAAAGTTGGGTACCTTGCAATATTTTTCTTCACTATTAGATAGTGTTACGATATAATTATACACATGAGTACGTGTGTACTAGGTCGTCTGATTTAATTGAGTAATTAATTGCCGTATGACTAATTGATTAATTAATTGCCGTGTCAAAGAAAAACAACAA
>LQNS02278180.1:17651844-17668979 GCA_001587735.2 Parhyale hawaiensis | reverse complement strand
CAATAGATAAAACTAATATAAGGCACTCTAACATGTCAAACTAAATAAAATATCAACTCTTGTAGACCAATATCTCATCTAACACCCACCCCACTTGGGTGAATTGTCCAGAATTGCCGACATTCAAAACAGTTTCGCAAAATCTAAACGCAACCTGCCTCGGCTCATTAGTAGCACATACACAATATGATGACAGCAATCAACCACATCAATAATAATACAAAATAGTACCCTTATGGCTGCTACGTCAAGAATATATGATGCAATACGTCACAAGTAGAACAATACAAAAGAATGTGCACAACACATTAGTCTATAACACCGGATCTAAGGCTGCAGATAACAAGTATCAAGGGAAAATGGGCAGAACGCAGGGTTTCGGCTCCCACCCATCAGGGTTTCAGCTCCCACCCATCCCACCCATCAGTTTGTCACCATGTTTGGGTTTACGTTTGTCATTGATATAACTTTAAAAGTTAGAAACGGATATTCATGAAATTTGTAAAAATGTTAAAAGATACAAATGACTAACTTTTACAGATGATCAGTTGGTCCGTTTGTATATAACTAATGTGTGTTAAAATATTTGTCAAAATACACTAAAGGGTTGAAGACGAATCTTCAAGAATATTGCAGCAGCTGTTATTAGTGTCAAGAGGCACAAATGACCAAGTTTCAATTGTGAGCATGAATACAAGAGCGGCCCCGGGCATTGTATGCGCTAGAACTATCGTAAGTTCGTGTCTCATAAACAGCATTTAATAATCGCCACTGTGCTTGGTTTACGCAAAACTCTTGTATGCAGATACGTCGCTCAAAAATCATTTCAGATATTTCATCAAATTATATGTACTGTCACTTGCGGTAGCTGTTTTCTGACTTATACATGTGCTGTTTATTTTTCATCCAACTAAATTTTTTAGTTTAATCACACAAAGCTTCGCTGACCCTCCAAAATGGGCTTGAAGTACCGCACGCGTGTGTACAGCATACGAAGATGCAGTTCATGTTTCAGTAAACTAGCTTACACTTTCGGTATGAAGCTAAATTGCCATATAGGCTTTTGCAGTTGTTGAAGAACGGGTCCTAGATGCCAGATGTGCTGCCTAGCTGAATTGAAATTATCAACAGCGCTCCGTACTTTTGATCTTGTCTTGAATGTTCAGCAGCAGGACGTTCTACATAATCGAATGCGTGCCCAATTAAGGAGCTTCTAATGGGAGGAGCAAGCCCCAGCACTCTCTGGGCGAGTAAACACACGGCTTTGTCACGTGATCGAAGCTGGCGTTTGGAGTCCTTAAAGTGGCTGAAGTGGCAGTGGTCAGCACATATAATTAAGGAAGATACAGACAGACAGTTCTTCAATATTTTTGCAAAGACAGTCGTGTCTGAAGATTTATATTCCAGTGCTCATCCTATTACTTTCATCATCAGATGGTATACAGGATACAAGTTTCCTTTATATACTTCCATCCGCTCGGAATTTCGTCGATGGTTAATGGCTATAAAAACTTGAGCTCAGGACTACTTCCTATACAGGCTGTTTGAGGCAATGTCGCTCTCCGATTGGATAAGCCACTCAGCCAGTTTAAGGGAAAAGTTTACTCGCAACGCTCCCGTAGGATAAATGGAGAGGGTGCGCTTCTCTCTATTAGAACCTCCTTGTGCGTGCCCCATACGCGAATGATGAAGAAGCATCTCTTAAACTTTGTCACATTAATTTTTGACGGCCGAGTACAGTAGGTAAGTAAATAAATGTTGAACGTCTGAAACTCTATAAATGAGTACAATCTGTGTGGACGCACAGCACAGGGATGCGTGAAACCCTTAATTTTAGGGTAGAAACAGATCGTCATTGGCTAAAAAAAATCTTATTAAAAGTGACGATAAAGGCTACTAGCTTCGATAAAAATGATTTTCTGATGGGCTGACGAAAAGTTTGAACTAGACGAATACATGCTCTATGTATATTTATGAGTAGAAAGAACATGAGCAGTAACAGACATATACCGTAATGAGTGTAATCTCGATGAAATACGTAACTGTTTTGGTAAAGCAGGCAGAAAAATTCAAAGTTTCTTAAAAAATAAAACCGCATAGCGGTAAGTTTCACTATAATAATGAATAATTCTTTGAACTAATTAGGGGCTTGAGACTTGTATAATTTGATCTCGAATTCATTGATCTATTGATATCTCCTGTATTAGCTTTTAAATTCTGTACAAGTTTCAACAAAACTATTATTATTATATTATTATTAACATAAGGCTGCGCGAGGGCTAACCACGAGCAATACCCTTTATAGGCCCAAGTCTACCCACGCCCTTTCTATAGAGAGCGACAGAGTTTATTGCAAGCTAAGAGAAAGACTTCATTGTTGGAGCGGAGATGAAGGTTGAACTCATAAGGTGCCTTGATGCCGAGTAGATGGCATCTACCACGGGAGTGTATGGGCACAAGATCAGGCGACAAGATACGAGGCTCGTATAAGGCAACAGAGAATTTGGCAGTGCAATCGCACGCCAGCGAAACGACCTCAGTTAACACGAGACAATGTTTGGTCGGAACAAGTTGAGCTAATTACGCTATCAGTAATGAGGCTCTTATAGGCACAGTGAATCGAAAATCAGGACTAGGAAGTGAGAAGCTTCGTAGGAATTGTTCGTAGTAATGTGGAGTTGATGAAAAAGAGAGTAGTACCGGGAATGGGGCGCTAACCGAACAGTTTTCATCGCGAGAGGTGATCTATTAGAGAAGGTTAGGTGTGGGCAGGGATTGGTTAAATTTACTGACAGTAGGTCAAATTGCAAAATTGGCCTGAAAGAAAGTTAGTTCCTCTGAGCTGTCCTGAGACGGGTTCATACGACAATTTGTCGTTTTTCTCCGAGTCCGAATGTGATACGTTGGGTCCTCGTAATCACAGCTGTGTGTCAAGCAAGAGATTTGCTAAAACGTCAGTCGTCAAGTCAAGTGGCTTAGATTAGGTTAGATTAGATAGCAGGCAGTAGACGGACAAACAGGCCCATTCCCTGAGAGCAGCCGGGACTTACGCCCCGACCCTCTATGAGCTATTGATATGTCAGCATCATTTAGATATCTGATTAACAAATAAAGAAGTAAAAGAGAACCATCTCAGCCAAGGAGTTGACCGTGCAAGCACGGGTAATTGCTGCAGATCCGCTCAACTCGGAGACGTTAAGTTAGTTGGGCATGAAAGAATTACGGTGGCCTCCGAAGCTTCGCTGTTAATGCTTATACGAGGGTATTCCCACACTGGATAAGCGTGCTTGGGTATTCAGCAAGTCGTGAAAGACGGAGAAGAAGGAACCAAAAATCTTAAGTAGAAGTAGGAAGAATCTAGGAAGCACAGTGGAGACATATGATAGATTTCCGAAAGCTGACCTGTGGCAAAGGTGACTGACCTATATGCGTCCCCCTGCACGGAGACGAGACTCCCATAACATGGGATGGGTGCACATACAGTATAACTAATCGAACCCGGTAGCCTATGGGCCATCCTCTGCCCTTGAAGGGAAGCATAAAAGAGTAGAACCGTAATGAAAAAGAAAACCCTAATTAAGATGTATGATCGAATGATCGAAGAGCTCTAGCGAGTATTACTAACAGTGTTGGGCAGTTCATTTCTACTAAGGTATGACCCTCGACATCAAGAGGGATATTTGGCTATACCGGCTCAAGCATAAGCTACTACACAGGATAGAGCGCAAACTATGTCGGTGGCTATTTTCATTGATCCGATTAACAATGTCAATAAATCGGACACATGCACAAGCATCAATATTTTAAGAGCGAGTGCACAGAGCTCCAGCCAGGGCCATCGGCAGACAATATACGGCGCGAGCGGCAATTGGGCGAGCTACTAATTCGTTCAATAGATATTTGGGTTTTAATTGCTTTAGCTAAGCTAAATGATCTAAGTTACGAGGGAAAAAGCAAGCTAAGTGACGGTGGAAAATTAACAATTGGTCTGAAATTCAATAAAAAGAGCTTAAAGTCTGCCAAGCTAACCAGCTGAATTTCGAGAGGAACAGTTCCACATTAAACAGCCTGGCTTGCACAAATATAACAGGAAAAATTTACTGGCTATTCATTCCAGTTACAAAAGAACCAGAGCAGAGACTGGGCACATGTATGCGTTAAATTAAATTTTGTGTCAGTTTTCGGAAAATCAGTAAATTGAAATATACGAGTAGCGTGAGTCCCCTGGATTTACGCAGGAAATTACGGTGCCTAAACGTGCAATGACAGTATTACTTTCATCGAACGAAAACAAGGATTCTTCGAAGAAGCAGCGAGAAATAGTCTAACCTATGGAAGTACTTGAATTTATTTACCGTATTCTGTAGAATCATACAAACAGTATTATAAACTTTCAAAACTTATTTGTAGAAGTGAGCTATTAGACGATATGTTATTGTCAGGTATGATATAATGGTTGAAATGTTTTGTGCGCATGAAGTAAACTCGTTTAATATTCTATCGTAGTGCCTAATTGATCACTTAACTGATATAGATACCTACGTCTTACATTTATGTCACTCGTTATCAAGTGAAACGTACGTAGTGATGAACAAGTAAATTAAGTGACTCATTGCCTACAGATTTACACGAGACTGATACGTACTACGCACATAACAATCACTCACTTCGAGTGCATATGAATATAGATGTATAGAACAGGTGAGGTAAGGTTAACCCTATTTTATCAAAGTAGCGTTATTTTGCTACAAGAGAAAATAAAAGTAGGTAACACAGGCTGGTTAATGTATGCCATAGTCTCATAAGAGTACACCACCAAGCCCTAACATAGTGCACGTAGATGAATTTTCTGGTATGTACTCACCTGAAAAAGTTGCATTACAGAAAAGCCACACTACGGTAAACTATAATCAACAAGCATTATGGTCTCAGGGAGATCCAGGCAGGAAAATAACAAACGAGATTTCTCTCATGAAAGTAATTCACTCCGAGAATGATATCCCCTTCAAATGGCTACAAAGGACAATAAACAGCAATTTCGTTATCGTCACCAACGGCAACCCCAGCGAGCCAGGGCGAGGCGGTTACCCATTCGCCATATTCACACAAGTCCAACAGGCTCTCGGTGCCCGGAAGAATAGCATCAAATTAGAGGTAGAGGTCCAGTGTGTCGTAGAGCTCAAGTTTATGGGGCGCTGTTGGAGAAGCGCCGACACTATTGGGAACCAAATAAAGCGAGGAGCTGCCCCGACGTGTCTCCAAACTTTGGTACCCTCACCGTTAGTTAAGTGAGGTAAGTGTATTGCTTTTCGTGGAGCCGTTACTTGAAGCGTGATTGTGGGACAGTGGAAAGTATGGTAACATGATGACCATGGGACTCAGCTTAAGGGTTGTGTTCGGGCCGTGTTAGGAAAATTCTAAGCATCGCGTAGCGCACATCTACAAGTAAGAAGAAAAAATAAATTCAACAAGTCAATATTGTTCTGGTAACATCTACAACGGCTGTTAGGTAGAGGGCTTTTTAAGGCAGTGGATCCATGGAACTGCCATGTCACCCCGGCAGTTGATCCACCAGGATCAGGTGATCCCTTGAAGAAAATGGTCCAGTGAAGAAATGTGTGTTAGCAGCTGGCGTAAATAGAAGGTGACAATTAATGAAAGCAATATAACCTTTACAGACGGAATGTATAATAGTTGTATTAAACATAGGTGCAAATTATAATAAAAAAGTTAAAGGCATTTCCCACCGTGAGTTTCTCCAATATGATATACTGCATATGCATAGCCACAGTACAAAAACCATGACAGGTAACTCGCCAGTATGGCAGGAAGTTTTCGCGTTTCTGTGTTCGATAATTAACTATGAGAATCTTATAGAGTTTCTTGGTTTACTGGTAAAATAGAGCTGCATCACGCCCTAAATATATAGCTTTTCCAAATATGCGATAGGCGACAAATTCTTAACAGTAAAATCAACTTTTAATCAATTTTCAAGTTCAATTCTGCGATGTAAATGAAAAATCGAAAAACGGGCGTGGGCGTCTGAGTCAGTGAAGCACAGCTCGTCAGTACTCGGATAAGGTGCAACATAAATCTGACAGAGCGTCCATAACCCTGCATGCAATCAAGCTACTGGTACGGACTGGCATGCAGACGATCCACTCGAGTGCACAAATTTTAAAGTCATGCAAATTTTGCAAAGGAAGAATGGAGCGGACCGAGTAGCTCGAAAATCCTAACAGTGTACATCGTTCACATTTAATCAGTTTTGATACAAGATACGTAAAAAAGGGTGCTACAGTCTGAGCAAAGAAAGGCTAAGCCAGCAGGGATTCCCGTTTACTATTATAACAAAGAAAGGATAAAGAAAGGATAAAATAGACAAGTTTTGCCAAAGAAGAGCGGAACCGACGTGTAAGGGGTGGAAGGCAAGAACAATATTCGTTGTAAACATAAACTTTGCAAACAATATCAGTTCTGTAAAAAAGAGAGAACAGCTCATTCATTTCGAAGTCATTTTACAGCTAAGCAAATCTTACCGAAAAAGACCATAAATCACAAACTACAACGAATTGGGAACTCAAGGCGTAATTTACCGACTCCCTGGTACATCTTCCCCAGGGCTGCGAAGGCCACACGTACGTACAGGAGGAGACAGTCGGTCAATGGTTCGCATAGAAATATTGATCCTGTACCCACAGCGTCTAATTACGGCGCAGTCCAATAATGAAGCCGCCACGACAGAAGAACAAGAAGCGATGACTGATGAGCAGTCGCTATGATGGAGAAGTTCGGGATGAGGCAAATCCGTCATCATTGCCTTCATATTTTGCAGAGGGAACAAAATGTTCCTTGTGTAAGCTTAACTGCAAATGACGCACTTTGTGAGAAGTTAAATGGATACGGAGATTTGTCGAGATTGGGCACTGCAACGAAGTCAACAAGGCATGGCTTCGGCTAGAAATATAGGTACTGAATGTAATGTAGTTTATCACCACCATCTGTGCCAGACACACAATTCAAAGAGATATGTGCTACATATGCTAACATTGGCGATTTACTGTATAGCTAAAATAGGCGCTACTGTTGTATAATTGCTTCTAACTGGTTACTACGTTGCCAGAAGCTACAATTGTAGTACGTGCTTGCAAGGAATAAACAACAAAACAATAAACGCAATGACCCAGGATCGAACGAAGAAGAAAATTCACTACTTAAAAAATCACTATATTGCTAACATATTCACATAGGATACAGAACAAATTTTATTTTATCAGAATCTATTTAGATATTAGCATCAAAATGAATTTTGCAATCGGAAAATGAGGATTATATATTGCAGCCTGTCATGTAGGATAAGTGAAAATTATATAACTACCATTAGCCACTTGTTCACTGTTTTCATACCGTGGTGGTCATCTCGTTTATTCAACACTAAAAGAAGAAAATTCGTAAAGGTAACAAGAGCTCGCAAACTATTCTTATAGAAGAGTTTATATTGGCTGTAAGGAGATTCCAAGAACGTCCATTAATCCTTTACTGTATCTGTAGTGCGGAGGTTATGTCTTTGCCAGCGAGCAATGGTGTGACTTTATAGAGGACAATTTACATATTGCTCGAATGTTAACCACACAGTAATTTATATTTGATACATTGATTCTATACACGAACATTTCAGCGGATAATAACAAATGTTACCAATTCACTAGAGTTTTGAGGACAAGGCTATTGTTGTCAGCCATTCTTCATGGACTGGAAGGAAGCTCAGGCGACAGCGAACCATAATGTAGCATAGATAATGGAACAAGAAATGGCGTCGTATGCTTCAGCACATCGCCAGAGGTCGTTCGTCAGGCAACGCACTCAAAGAAGCGCTCGAGAAGCAGGCATGTTGCACTTTACGCACCAGGGAAGTGAGGATTGAAAAAAAAAAAGAGTGTTACATACCAACTTCTAATGTATATGATTACAGTGAGTAATGCATTCGACTACTATATTCCCAGTTTTAAAATAATATACGTCAGATACCGTGTTTTACGTGAATGAAATTTGTTAACAAATCCAAATAGCTACAACAGATACACTGAATGCAGCACCACCACGGCACAAGACGAGTGGAGTGCATAACACCACCTGAGCCTCGTCCGATGCAATTTTTGATATTCAATGGTGTCCATAGCACGAAAAATAATGATTTTTTAGCTATGCTATTATGAGAACAAAATCGGAGAAATAAAGGAAAAATGCCTTCTGTCTGTGCGTGCTTGGGGCTGCGCAACCTAAAACTAACGCTTCTTTTCAATACGTTCTCTCACTCGTAAACTGAATAGGAATTAAATATCATGCGAATTGATCAAAGAATCACATTTTGTGCAAACGATTGATTAGAAAAAATAAAGTCCACTACACTTAGCGACGCTCAAGTGTCGAAATCCGAAAGCGAAACAGCTAAGATTTTTACGTGGTCCATTGTTTGGAGGTCGATTTAACATCCAGCCATTCCTCATGCGGCTTTCCAATACATCTTAATAGATCATTTATAGCAGAAACTGGCCCCGCCTGTGCCGCTAGAGACTGTGTAGCGGCGTGTAGTACACAGGACGTACGACATCGTCGGGTATCTGAAAGCAAGTACGTCGCAACACAACGTTGTTGCGCTAACAAGTGAGAAGCTGTCACCAGCGACCGCATGCGCAGATTGGTGCACAGGCCTATATCATCACTGGAAAATGAAATGGCAGACCCAAAAAGGCCATTTCGATAGGAACATAAATTTACTCGGTAGACAGGATTACGGTGCGGTGGTTAAATCAAGATTCGAACAATAACTAGAGAGCACTCTGAGAACGCAAACCTCCGCCAAGCAAGGCAATGGTGACGAAAAATTCAAATGGGTTCTAAAAGTATTATTTTTTTTCTATCAGCACCAGTGCTTTTTGATAGTGTTAAAAATTTTTGTAATTTTCATGAAGACCGTTCATAACTATTTGAGCTATGCTGCTAACAAACATTATGACAAACATAAGTCAAACACACAGACCAACCGATCATCACCAGAATTTAACCATTCATCTCTTTTAACGTTACTAACAACTCATGTAAATTGCATAAAGATCCATTAATAACTTTTTCAGTTATTGCGCTACCAAGCATAAAATCAAACATAGTGACGAACGAACAGACATCATTTCCAAAATTTGGTCATGTACTCTTCGTAATATACCTAATAACTCATATATATTTGATGCAAATACGTTCTTAACTTGTCGAGCTATGGCCTTAAGAAAAATAGGCAGACAGGCAAACACGACAAAAACATAACCTCCTCGGCGGAGGTAACAATAACCATAATCAAAAGAAATAGACAATGATGAAGAAACTTTTATAGATTTTCACTTGACATAGGGTCAGGATACCAGGATACCCATGTCTCAATTATTCATAAGTGAAAGAATAAATTCATCAACGAAAAACTATGAAAGTTTATGGTATGATAAAAATTTGAATTTAAGTAAAAATCAATAACTCAATACGTTTACAGTGTCACATGTTTTGTGTATTTATGACAGTTCAAAGCAGTAGAATTGAACTAGAGAAGTAGAACAGAACTACACCTGCACTCCAATTAAGAGCGCAGAGATCTACCAAGTAACGAACGCAAATAAAAAGACTAACGGATTATTACGAAAATTTACGTATCTCATTCTCGTGGGAATCCTAACAGTTCTTATAAATGTTATGAAGATCCGTCCACATCTTTCTGATATACATTGTTGAAATACAGAACGATAAAATGAGAGACAAACAAAATTGGACAGAAGGATCATCACAAAAATTAAATTATTTGTTTCTAGGGACATTCCTAACGGTTCCTGCAAATTTCATAAAGATCCGTTCATAACTTTTTCAGTTATACCGCCAACAGACAGAATAACACATGTACTACAACAAACCACTGCAAAAACAAGCACTTTGGTGGAGGCAATCAGTCACCCTCATCCTATTGGCAATGTTATTTTAAAAGTATCAGATAACAAAAAAGACCGTCAGCTGGAGGTGTGGGGGGGGGGACACAGTGCTCCAGCTATACTGCGCTCAAATTACTAAATTAAAACCTGCCATGAACAGCCACATCCAAACTCTGAATCAAATTAAGCTATGATGAAAATAAAAACACAGTGATGAAATAATAAGCCCTGGTTGTCACTGGGGAGGCTTGAAATTACGTTAGCACAATAAATAGCCCCGTTTATTAGCATTGATAACATGAGCAGCGTTAAAATGAAACCCAACAGTAACAGACCCTAAATTACTAGGAATAAAATATATGTTACCATACGAGTAGCTCTTAAATGAAGAAGTAACATCAGGATATTTTGTGTTATAGTAGATGTTCTTCCCGGACGATAGTTGCAATTAATAAAGGCACACAAAACTTTACACACAAATAATAGATATTTCATGAGTAGCAAATGTGCCCCGTTCTTGCAATAAAAAGTAGGAAATAATGATAAATATTTAACATACTAATATTCAAATTGGTAATGATAACATTGACATTCTTATAAGGAACTCAGGTACGATAACAAAAATATGTTCATATACACATATATAAGCCCGCCTAAACACAGTATACGACTTGACGCACTAGCTGTGGGGCCCTAAATGCCATAGTAGGAATTTATTTAAATGGAAAAAATTCACACAGACCGAAAATGTTCGAAGGTATGTAGCAAAGAGAAACAGTAAGGGCAATAATCAAGAAGCCTTCAGGAGAAGTGGTAAGAAAGGGAAGTGTGGCAGCAATGTAGCAAATTTGTTTAGGCTTGACAGTTAACCGCCCATTCATTTATATAGTCCAGGATCGCCAAAGAATCAAAAGACAGAGATTTACCTTGACTGAATAGACGGCTTTAAGGTGCTAATGGTGTTGAATACAAATCTTCGGACAGCTTTCGTAAGACAACCTTCATTGCAACTGCCATGAAACGCCCAAGTTTTATACGGTTTCCTCACACAGAGTTATAGTGTTGCACCGCCGTATCCATCTTAGTTAGGGACTACTGAATGATACTCTTGGACCTAGAGGTACTTACCATTCTGTACCTAGTGTCTCTTGGTACTGGTGTGAGGTGAGGTAAACCTAAAGTAGAGACGATCTACTATATACAGTACTTACTAAATTTGAAAAAGTGAGAGTAAAGTCAACTTGGGCACACACCCCTCTTGAGAAAACCTCACGCACTGGTTCGTGCAGCAGATACATGCACGCCAACGGGCCTCAGAAAAGCACAAGGCTGCAGTCCACCAAAGACTGTCGAGAGCAACAGCGCCATCGACAGAAGGCTCTAATGCAATGACCTGCGCCTCCCCCGACTCTCCCCACTTCTGACTGGGGTCAGTGCGCCCACGATAGCATGCGGACATTAAATGCTGACTAAAGACGTCAAGCGCCACAAGAGATTGCCTGCCTAGCTGGCAGACGAGACCCAGCGACCCCCAGTGTCACTGACATCAGCTTTCTATAGCCTGCGTAAGGTTAGAGGCGACGTTTTTATATTGATGAGTTCATAAAATTCTATATCTAAAATTAAGTTGCTCTTGCCTTATTCTTCGTATTTAAATTATGAGATAACTTGCGTGTGGGACAGTGAGCAGGCTTTCAAAACAGTGCTTAAGGTATCTGCGTGGCTTTAGCAGTGAAGCTTGCTAAAAAATACAACTACAAACAGTCTATTAAACTTTCTATGGAATCAACAGTACAAATGATCTACTAGCGCTTCTCCTAAAATAGAAATAGGAACGATCTGCGAGCGCTTTTTATGAAATAAGAAGTGGAAACGATCTACTAACATAAGTTAATCAACCCGTGACACTCTGACGCTCTGGTATTCTGCAGAAGTTTGAACTAAGGATTTGTTGAAGACGAATGCTCGCATCCCCTGGTGGAAGGAACAAGCACTTCAGAGAGCAGAGGATGACTTTATTGAACAGGAAACAAACTTACAACACCTGTAAATATTTGAAGATATTACACACAATGAATTAAGAAAAATAATGAAATACGAAAGCCTCACCATGGACACGTTGCGAAAGCACAAAATCTATGCAACGGCACAGAAAGATACAAATGTGGCCATTCGTGAGCGCTTGTCCATTTATCAAGGCGCCAACAGATTTACAGAAAATTTGTCCAAATATATAGAAGGCAACTTGATTAATAATAAAGCACATTAATGCATAGAGATTAGATTAGACAGGCGGCAGTAAACGAACCAATATGCCCATTCCCAAAGAGACACCGGAATTGACACCCGGCCCTCTATGAGCTATTGCCATTATGTTAGTAGGATGTAGAGGACAGGAGAAAAGAGAAAAGGGGAGGGGGGAAGAGTCCCTGCCAAAGAGACCATCATGAATGCACGCAAGCCGCTGACATGCGGAGCTTACACATACTTCTCTGTCAACAGTATTCAACATTACAAGCATGGAACAATACCTGCATGAAAAAAGTCTTTATCGTATAGCAATCGTAGCAGGCTCAACAGAATGAAGGCGAAACAATAAAATTATTAGCAGTTGCTTGTTGGTGGCTTTGGATATTCTCAGCGCAGCGACATCTCTCACGAGGGAGCAAAGGGGTGGGATGCATAAGTTTTGATCAACAGATGGCGCAGGTGACTACGGCAGTTCAAGTTGAAAATAAATAAAGAAAAACTGATGCTTAAAACACGACAAACTTGGCAAAAAATGTAAAGGAACCTGGCAAACTTGGCAACACTGCCAGAAAACGCTCTAAACTTGATAACAAATGCCACAAAATATAACAAACCTACTGCAAAAACCAGAGACTGGTAGCTCAGCCAGAAAATGCAATAAACTTAGTAAAAGCCGAAAACACACAACTTTTAAACTTACTTGGACATTTATATCATATGTTACATAAATATGGAATTTACTACAATAAAAACCATGAAAAACTCATGTTTAAATAGGATAAATATGAGAGACAGTTCCGTTAAAGACAGACAGACCCATCAAAAAGACCTTCAATTATAAATGTTTAGAAAAAATCACACCTGGTGCAAATTAAAAGAAATCACGGCGAATATTGGAGAGCCCGGTGAGGGAAATGAACTCTTTGCTCCAAATGCCCAAACCATGAATATTAAATTCGGAAGCAGGCAACCAAGTGAATTGCTGCCTAACGACTCATAGAAAGTTCTTGTTTTGCGTAGGAATGAATAATACGATAGGGTCACGTGGTCTAAAGCAGCGGTGCTACAGGAGGCACGAAAAATTAATTGGTCTATATAGGCAAGCGGCGCAGCGTTTGAGGTGCTACAGGAAATTGCTATTATCTAGGCAGGTCGTGCAACGCTTGAAGTATAACAGGAAACCTGGCTCTATTTAGGAAGGCGGTGCAGCGTTCATCATTGTTATTAAAACTACACGACTGGGTCTCCAGCGACAGGCGATGAGACCCATGGAATGAAGCTTTATACAACACCAGAGAGCTCATGACGCTGCTAAGAAAAATTCATTAAAAGCCATTAACAGCTGTCTTAAACGCTTGCAGATCCACGCGGTCGAATACGAATCCTGGCTTTGAACTCCAGTACAAACTAGACCAGGGTATAGAAAGCACCGATTTATCCCAGTAGGTTCAGCACCCAATATCTCAACAAAGGCAGCAGCTGGGATGCATAAAATGCATATGAGCATCAATACGGAGTACGTCCCTCACACCCAACACACACAGCATTCATATTACACAGAAGACCAATCTTACTCGAAGTACGTGACATGAGACGCTTATTTTTTTATTATGTCCAACAGTAAGCTTCCTATCACAGAAGACACCGAGAATCTCCAGAGAGCTAGACCCCTGAAGCACAGTTTCATCTGTTCCCCGAGCTGCTACAGGAGACTCGAATTATCTAGGTAGGAGGTGCACCGTTTGAGATAGTGCAAGAGGCTGAAACTAACAAGCAGGAACTGCGGTGCTTGCATAGGTTAACAAGAAGCGCAAAACCTTGCTTGAGCCAGAAAGTTCATGCAGTGTTTATGGAACTACATACAGGAGGCCCGAGAATTATTTTACTGGACTACGGCAAACAGTGTAGTGATCATAGTGTCATGTACGTGAAGCTTCATTTCCTTGAAATCAAGTACAGACAAATACTGTACAATGTACTGTTTTTATCTCTACAACTGGATGTTACATAGGTAAGAAATATGTTCAGCAAGAGCCGCTATATTAACCTGTGAGAGAACTCTGCGAACGACCCTGAAATGAGCCAGCACTATGAAGAATAAAAAGTTAGGATTTGTAATACCATTACAATACAAAAACATTACGACAATGAGTCAGAACTTCCGCAGATCATTTATTGCGACATTGCATCAGCTAAAACTAGCTGCTGCAAACAAAATGTCGTTTTATCTGCAGCATAAAATTTATTAAAGCAAGTCAAAAAAGGAAGAAATGCTGCTGGTGTGAACTGTAAGGATGTTAGGAAGTCCAGCCTGCTACGGTATATATCCTATGTATACTTACGTTGTCAAGCTTTTTTCTTATTGGGACAGCTTTGGCATAGAACTGTTACCACATTATCATCACATGCTCTTTCCAATGAATATATACTTATAGCCTAAAATTTCCGATTGGGATACTACGCTACGTTCCTACATAGGCAATATGTTATGCTCCGACTTACTACCCAGTGCATTTGTAGACTTGCACTCAGTCTTACAATTCTGCATTAAATTCCGCAATCTAGAGAGAGGAGAAAAAGTAGGCCTTTCCTAAGAGCTCCGCATTACGGCACGGCCAGGAGATATAAATCCTTAAATTAGTTTCCGAAAAAGCGTAACGCTCAACTGTATCTTCTCCATTAGAATCTGCAATGCAAATGAGATTTGGCGGCTGCGGCGGAAGATCCCGCGGTAAGATTAAGCTGCGATTCCTGGTAATTCGGACCTATAATATCCTTCGTGTAGGTGCAGAGGCTAGCATCCACACTGGATATCAGGTTAACTGTAAAGTTATGAAACTCAAAGATGTCGGATGAAACTGTAAATGATAAGTGAAAAATGGCGCCTAACGACAACGTATAACATCTTAAATTACTAATCCAAGCCGTTCGAAATCCGCGCGCTTTGTTAAGGAGAGCAGAGCTGCCAACGCCAGGTGGCGCCTCGATAACAACAGTTTGTTATTAATCGCTTGAAGCTAAACGTAAATCAGAGCGAGAATTGCACCTTCTGTGCGATCCAGTCAATTTATTACCGCGTAATTTTGGGGGTAACAGGTTAAATCAAAAGTAACTTTCACTGCTATACTGACTTATCTAATATTCAAATATGCCTACGCCTAAATGAGCGCTTGAAATTATACCCAAAGAACGTCTTATGCTCATCAATACGACAATGTTACACGGGTGGAGTTCAGTTCATATAAGATATTACACGTAAATACGAGGGTCGTTCCAAAAGTAATGCTTCCTATTTTTTAACTCAAAAAAGTTGAAGAGCTATGAAGACTTTAAGTTTCACCATTAGAACGAGTGACCTTTCGTGCTCAAGAATTTGTTATTTTTTCTTTGTAGTCGCCACCATTGTCAATACACTTTTGCCAGCAATGAACGAGAGCCTTGAGGCCTCGGTCGTTAGAGTCAGGGTCCATTTTTCAACGGGTGCGATTACAACGTTGTTGTCGGGGAAACGCTGCCTACATAATACGTTCCTTCAGAGGTTCGAACAAGTGGAAGTCTGGCGGTGCTTGGTTGAGACTATTCGGTGGGTTCGACAGCATCGTTCAGCCGAACTTTGCCACACATTCCTCCGTCTTCAAACATTTTTGTGGCCTGGCGTTGTCGTGTTGCAAACTTAATATTTCCCATTTCTTTGGGCTTACAAGGGCCATCTGGACCTTCAGCTTGATCAACGTTTCAACATAACGGTCAGAGTTGACAGTCGCGCCTGGTTCCAAGAAATCCATTAGGATGACGCAGGAGGATGAGCTGATCGAGGCGCACTTTGTTTTACGGGGTAGTGGCTGTGCATAGGCGCCCGAGCACAATTTGTTATTCACATCTCTGTTGCCACTTTAAAATCAAAAAACCCATCTCCTATCGGTCCTGGCTTCAACTGCCTCAACTTCGTAAACATTCACCAAGCGCCGGTGAATGTTGATTGATTCAATTTTTTCTGCATCTATGAATTGAATGAAGTATCTGTTTCTGACACCCGTCCATGACAGGGATTGCTTTCTAAGAGCGTCACAGCGTCAATATTTGCAACAGAGCAATGAAACTTCAGGCCAGGTCTTGAATTCATAAGTTCAGTCAGTATAACAATGCAATTTGCAATCCCTTTTGGCAGAATAAAAGGTAGTAGGCATTACTTTTGCAACGACCCTTGTACATGTATAACAACATGGTCGATTTCTTCTACCTAAACAAAATTAAACTGGTAAAGCACTAGAAGATCCGTACATTTTTAAATTACAGCTAAGCCTAAACAAAGACTACCATCTCCGAGACTAGAGTCCTAATGGCAATCAGCAGCATAGTACAACGTCAAACGACAACCCTGTGTCATGTACTGATCCCTCAGCTACGAACAGACATTGCTCTCGGAGGAGGAGTAGAGTTCGAACCAATCCCACTGTCGCCTAGACAGCACCGTCTTTGCTTGGCTACAACGGGGTTGCAAACTCAACGATATTTTTTGACAAATTTAAATTAGCAGTTCAATGCACTAACTATAATCTGGTATCACGACCACCTCGGGAATGAATGCAAACTATACAATAGTTACCCAGCTGCAACACACTTTGAACGATGTTTCATTCATGAGTTGATGCAGCATTCCATACAACAATTGAATTAGAAATTCAGTGTCGAAAACGTAAAGATTCTCTTCAATGAAGCTAAGCAACCGGTACTGAAGGAAGAAAATAAACAACAAGAATACTTAGTAGTGTTATGAAAATATGGTTTCAAAAGAAAAATATGTACATTCATCAATATAGATTTATACGACTACATATAGCTACACATAAGAAAGTAATTAATGTCTTTAGAAAATAGGTTTATCAAGTAAGAACGTAGTGTTCAACATTTATGCAT
>LQNS02278180.1:17633359-17646626 GCA_001587735.2 Parhyale hawaiensis | reverse complement strand
GATCAACTGGATCATTCATTCGTTCGTAATTAAACATGCATTTACAGTAGGAACATTCTCTCATACAATCTACATTGATTTATTCTATTCTTATTCTCATAATTACTTATGTACATGTTCATTCCATTTCCATACCCCGTAACAGTAGTATGTAAGCAATGTGTAGTTCTCGACTAAATTTTGAAATAAATTACAGTTTCTAGACCTTTACTCCCATCTTCAGAATTAAAAAGGAAGCAACGTCTAGTATTTATTGGGCATTGTCATTAAAATCATAATCTCCTTTGCAAGGCTGTTTATTTAGCTAACTTATAGAGCTCCACTATTTAAGGTGATCGACATTTTACTGACAACACACAATCATAAGTTCATTGCAGCACAGTGGATACAGTAAACAGAACGTGTTGTATGCAATGAGAACACTTATTTACAAACGGTGCCAGATTCTGATTCACTTTAATGAGAAAACCTGGCGTAAATAAAAACAGAACAAAACAGTGGTCGAAATTTACAAAAAGAAATTCAAGAATACTACTCCAGCCCTTGTCCCACTAACCAAATATATGACTACTGGTACGGGAGAATACGTGAAAGAGCCGCACAGCATGCAGCGAGAGCACTTAGTTGATCAAGTAGCTTCTTTAAAGTTTCGATTGAGAGATCCCTGCTGCCCTAAAATCACAACCCCAAGTTCTACTAAATCCGTCTCGTTAGTAGGTTCTTTTCATCCCGGTGATTTCCTTGAGCAAGAGCTCATTGGAATGCAGGACACAGCTCCACCACCATATCAATTGCGGCCGAGCCCAATCCCGAAAATGTGCACAAATTTCTTTATGCACCGACCGGGAAATGCTGGAGAGCAGTGGCAGCTCGTGTATGTGTTACAGAAAGACTGTGAAATCAGTGATTTTACGAAACCCTTGAAGATTGTAAGACTTCGTGTAGCTACTGATATAGGCGGAGAGTTTAGAAATTACAGATATTATCAAGAATTTCAAAGGATTACTAACACGGAGCGGCTAGAATTACAGATTTCTAGTCAAGCTCGAAGTAATTTTCAGGAAATCTGAGAAAGAAGATCATCCAATTAGCAGAGCTGGGCATGGATACTGCAAAACAGAAGATCTGTCGAGCTAAAGCACGCACGTGGTTGACTTATACCGTTCTATCCAAGATTCTCGAGACCGTGTGTCTACTCCCGTTCATTCAACGTTACTGATATTTTTATCCGGAGACTATGACTAATTCAAAGACTCAGGTCGCGGTTACCCACCGCAGATAGTCGTTATACGTATTGCCAAAATCGTTGACTGTAAAAAATAGCACTGCTACTGCTGTTAAACAAAGTTCAACGACAGTTTATATATTGAAGCCGTTATTACTTTTGTACTAGTGTCCATACATAATAATTACATATAGACATAGGATGGGTCATAGGCTATAGATCTTGTTCGATTAGTCATTTGTTCGCTCCGCGTATTTGTATGTTCATGGGAGTTCGGGCCTTAGGGGATCCCAGAGGTGACGGTAGCGCAAGGCCTTCGGGAGATCTTTCCATCGGCGCCCACTTTGCATCCTATGCTTTGTTTACCTAGTGACAACCACTGTTTTGCTCCTCCATTTCCCACTTGCTGCTCCCTTGTAAGATGTTTCGTGTTTGGGTTCCTTGTTGTTCTTTATAGGGCAGTACAAAAGTTCGTGGATAGCAGAAAAAATAAAAATACTCAACTGAAAGTAATTATATAACACGACACACAATGCAAAGGTTGCTACGGAATAAAAAATGAGAAATACTGGTTTGCCTGGATCACAAAGTGTCTGCCCTTCGCGGGTAATTAAAACATCTATTGATAGTATGTACGGCACATATGCAAGTAAGAGATTTAGCAGCAACATAAGGAGTGCAATAATATAACGAAACAGCTTATAATAATGAATGGCTATTTCACTACAAGGGCAACGTTGCTACTACCATTCTAAGCGCCAGAGTGGTTCTGCTTGGTTTCGAAGTGAGCAGCATCAGAAACACTTACATGAATTGGTGTAGTAGATAAAAGATTTGTCATAAGAGATGACCAACAATTTATTTGCGGTCAGTGTTTGAAGGCAAAACTCAGGTGCCTGCAGAGTCAAACGTCACGTCAGTCGTCTATATTTCAGTAAGTGATAATTCTATTCGTTGAAATTCAGTTCCGGTAGTTATCGAAGCTTCATGCATGTATGATATGAGAATTTCTGATGCTACCAGAAATTTTTTCTGAGTGCATATCTTAGATCTGGATCGGTTCCATAGTCATTATTGCCTCCGCCAAGGAGGTTATGTTTTCGTCGTGTTTGTCTGTCTGTCTGTTTGTCTCTTTGTCTGTTTGTCTCTTTGTCTGTTTGTCTGTCACCAGGATAACTCAAAAAGTTATGAACCGATTTGGATGAAATTTACAGGGATTGTTAGGATGTTAGGAGAAACAGATGATTAACTTTTGGTGAAGATATGTCCATCCGTTTGTTTGTTTGTTTGTCTGCGTCATTTTTCTCGATGCCATAACTCAAAAAGTTATGAATGGATTTTGATGAAATCAAAAATGAGTTGTTAGGTATATAACAAAAAGTAGATTGCCAAATTATGGTAATGATCCGTTTATCTGTTCGTTCGTTTGTCACTGTTTTTAATTTTATGCTTGTTAGCACAATAACTCAAAAAAGAATGAATAGATCTTTATGAAATTTATAGGAGTTGTTAGTAATGATAAAAGACATAAATGATCAAATTTTGGTGCAGATCGGTTGGTTCGTTTGTATGTTTGACTCATATTTGTTATAACGTTTGTNATTGAACAAGCTGTTATTAATATGAAAAGGCACAAATGATTAGATTTTGGAGTTTATGCAAAGAAAATTATGGTTTCAGAGCCAATTTGAATTTTTGCTACCGTTGGCTCACTTGGCGAAGGTATGCGCTCTCAGAGTGCTCTAGTGATTATTTTAAAACTTTGTATAATATTCATCATATTTTGTTATCTCCCCGTAAAATTGGAATGGAACAAAATCAGTTAAATTACACGAAATCGCTGATATTTTGAAGGATTTCGCTAAATCGGTGATGTCACAATCTTATTATGTAGTATATAAAACACACGTCCAGGGGCACAGATGGAATACAGCACCCTGTATATTCACTTCATATTACAGTATCGACAGTACTCACAAGCATGAATTTCTTTTATTTTTCTTCATATTTCTACATTCTGTAACCCATATGGCAGGAAACCTCACCTCATTAAAAAAAAATCCCAGTCAGCAGCGCCCTACTAATTTTGAACGCGACCGAGCTGTCACTGCTAATGTGACAGAGAGAAGAGTGCTTGTTAGCATCTCGTTCGCGTTCGTTTGCATTCCTAATATTAAGCGGCGCATCTGGCATTTTGCTGAAGAAAGGACGCGCTTAAGGACCTGAGGATGCAGAGAACACCCACGACAAAATGAACACAACCGCTAGGGGTAAGTGAAGTTGAAAATTTATGAAAGGAATATTTATAGGTAATTCGAAGCGCTTACTAATAAAGGATACTGAGCTAAGCAGAGGCAATAATCTTAACTTAACCATTGTACAAGGTAGAGTGGCATCGAATATCCTAAACAGAATTTATGGATATTCAAAAAGCTGTTTTATATTAGCTTGTGGAATGGTCAAGAATTCTGATAAAGTAGACGCCAGCTACCAGGTATGGTCTTGGAAGAAATATGAATCTTAACAGCTGTATACAAACTGCCGGAGCAGCATAACACTTCTCTTCAGGAACTACCAAGATTGTAGCTCTATGCAACAGGGGAGAGCTAAGCATATTAGAGTGCTGAAATTGGAGTGTGTAAATCAGAAACAGCTACAGTGAATTACACCAGGCAGTTAAGAAAGAAAGAGAGAAAAAATCGTATATCTCATTTGGATGATGTAGCTACTCGAGTTCAGCACCCTAAGCTTTTCTTTTACCATAGTGGTAAGAAGGGAACAATAAACAGTCGGTGGTTGGCAAGTTTCTGTGAGCTGGGTGAAGACATTCCTACACAAATATCAACGGAAAGAAGAAGCTCCGAAAAACAGCGTATAGAGCCAGGCTAGAGGCAACACGCAGGTGGCTGCATGTCCCCCTGCTCGAGGGTCCCACGAGTGCTGCAAGTAATCGTGATCTATAAAAGCCAGTCGGTCCTGCACTGATTCTTTGACACGGATGTCAGTCGTGAGAGAGGGTCCCTTTGGACGATGCTTTCAGAGGAGCTAGGGTCGGGGAGAAAACATCAGGAGTAATCAAGGAAGAGACAGATACTTTGGTGCCGTAAAATGCAATCACTGCTGAAGGGTTTCCACTATAGCAACGCTATCTAATCAGGCCGTATGTAATTAACTAAGAGAAGTAAAAACTAAAAATTACACTAAACTATCATATATACAAACATTATTGAGGAGTGTCCGCAGTTGGAATATTATCTACCGGATGCAAGACGTAATCAAAATAAAAAAATGTTGTGTTAATATGCAATAAATCGCATAGGAAACAGCGATAGTAATAAAAAAATATATCTAACGTAGACCAGTGAATTGAAAGATCACCAAAACACAGTGATACCATGAAACACAATTACGAACAATTTGTAAAGCTCACTTAGCGGGCAACAGACGTAATTCAAGGCACAGTTTATACTAACAGGCCACGGTGCCACCAAACGCAATGTTAAAGAATAGTTTGTGCAATCGCAATGTAATATCTAGCGTAGAATATGCAACTTCATTCACCGGTATCAGTACTACGAGACTGCTCGTGGTGCCATATTTGAGTTATGTGAAGGAATGTATCGACATCTCAGAAACACACAACAGGACGCCGGAAATGCTCGAAAGTCACACTTGCATACCCTCACAGCAGGACCGTATCAATATTCGCAACACGACTGCAGGAAATTCTCTTAGAAAAACTACAAAAAAAACTAGCCGAACTGAACCAGTGTCCATGGATATCGGATGTCGCTCCATCGGAATCCGAGTTACCCTAAAAAACACAAAAAAGAGAAAAGAACAGTTACTTTATAGCCTGAGCTGCACTGTTAAAAAAGGGTGCGTTGAGTTTCTCTACAGCATGGAAGAATGAAACGGCGTGGAAAAGAAAAATCAAACCCTAAAAAAGAACTTTACAGTGTTTTTCTGAGGTATCTCTAACGAGAGTCTCAAGTTACTATCGAGCTGTTTCTAAACGAGATGACGAATAAACAATACACGTCGTTCCTGTTGCGTTGAGAAAGTGCAGCTTAATTGTGGCCGTATTCATCAATACATGTGCAACAATTCATATGGGTTGTAAGCGACCATTGCACCAAATATTGGGAACGTTTCTCTTCACGGATCACTGCGACTACAGTAAGAGCGTTGAGAAAAATATAAACTTGGCACTGTCAGTGCCTGTGGACCGATATACACGCGAGGATTTAGCAAGGATTCTTCTGATGCCGTGTACGTACTTTGCGCTCTCTCAAAGTCGATGTACTGGGTGTCCCTACGGTTTATTAGGCTCGAACTTAGCCCAGTGTCCACTGATGAAGTAAAACATACACGCTGCGTTAAAAAGCCTAATATTAAATCGCTTATGAAGCATTAATGAACAACCCTTTAAATTCTTTGACTGTGTCAGCCTCGGTTCTGACCAACTACACTCTGTCAAAGAAAATACGGTATCCGTAGACACATTAATGGCATTAATATCAATTTTCTCGGCCAATCAATGATGACACACAATTCTTGCAGTAATCACTAACCAATAGGCTGTACAATTGACTAGGTTCGGATGCGATCTCTACTTTGTGCCTCTGTAATGTAATACATTCTATGGCTAAAATGACCAAAGACAGAGGGAGAAAATATATTAAAAACAAAATGAAAATGACATTGTAGTACTGCAGCTGATTATGCAAAAAATAAGCAACCATCAATAAACCAGCACAGTTTTAAAGCCAGAATATATTGCGTGTTCGCTTAAAAGTATAGCATCGCAGAAAGAAATAAACATAAGTACAATAAGGAATTACTGTACATGTCGTGGTATCAAGATATAATCTAGCAGTTCATCTAGTCGTACAAGAAACACGAGATGGTCTGCAGACCAGCTCAACATCTTCTAAAGCAGGCGACGAACCTGGCAAGCAGAGGATGTAATGCGCTGATAGCCATCCTGGAACACGAGATTGGAACTGCGGTCAGTGGGAACGTTTTTGGAACTACAGCAACCTGCTTCTGTCCAGACTGTTATTTTTCTGGCGTCCGGAAAGGCAGTATCGGATATGAAATTATGTACCCAGAAGTCAGCAGAGTAACCAATATACGTCGGTTAAATTCAATGTTTATTTTAGTGAAGCTAGGGCATTAGCAATAGCGGAGCTAAAGCTAAGGAAATTATAAATAGAGCAAAGTAATTGATATATGGGAGCAAAATTCATGATTTGTGTGAGTAAAGCCATGACATTGGCAGTAAGTTTTTCAAATTAAATAATCTTAAAAATTACGTCATACGTGGGAAGATACGCTAGTCCCTCGATCGTCTGGGACGTATTATGCGCCGAGAACTTTCCCCAGACGCAGAAACCCTCATACGAATAACTTTAATTTCGTAGGTAAAATCTGAGGCTACTGCGCTTGTCTGGTTAGTCCTTCAACTGCGTTGAAGGCTCACTACAGCATCAGCTCAGGCCGCTCGTGTCTACCAAAGTGGAGGTGCTGTACAGTTCCTGCCAGGATGATTATGATTCTTTCGTACGCTCAATATTGCCTACTACCATCCCCTATATCATCGCGTAGTTCTTGCTGTCAGTAGCCTCACTCTTTAGGTTACAATAGAATCACGAATATCCTGGAACGGAACTTTGAAGCACCCCTCTCCCCATTTCAAACAAACACACATACAATTTAGTAACCCATACGTCGCTATACTGACTATAGGTACAGTCGATCGAATCCGGCAACCCAAGTATAACATCCAATACAAGTACCGGCGATGATTTTTTGCGTCCAGACTTTATGTGCATCGAGCAATAATATTGGCGGCAGCCACAGATGTTTGTACGGCTAACTTTTTCTCATACATCGAACAAAATTCTTGCTTTCTCTTGGAGTATGTAGTAGGAAAATCAGTAACATGTATTTCATAAACTAAGCACACAGAACTCGCATGTTTTTGTCAGCACATTTTTGGGGAAATGAATATACTTCGATGAGTAAGTTCTTACTTATGATCTGCATACACTAACTGCAACAGCAAGTAAATATATTACGTAAGGCTAATTACTGAAATATAGTCTTGCAACATAATTGTAAAAGCATTCCCACTACTGGCAGAAAAAAACATTTTTCAATATCTCGTGGTAACATTTTATCAAATGGATTATCAATTATATTACATACAATTTATGATTCAAGAGTAATAAAAATGAGAAGCAGATACCATTAGCGAGGCCTGTAGACTACTTCATCACTTGCTATTATTTCAACTGCCATAACAGAAACGCTCCCAAATGACGGAGAGACTCGTACAATAAAATAGGTTAAAGTTAAGCAGAATTAAAATATTAACATAAAATAATGTAACGTAATATAAAACGTATGACGTAGAAAAAATTGAAACAATATAAAATTAGATATCTACCTATATCAAAGGAAAAATAAAAAATCTAAAATAAATACCCAAAAAATATATGTAGGTGGAAAGAGCATCGTTTGCTCCATGTCGAATGAACGGTATCTTCACAAAGAACGAAGAAGAGCACCAAACTAGTTTCATCGAACTCCCTGCATGGTAGTAACATAACTCGATTTGACGCATACAAAAACTTCTTATTCAGGCATCAGAAAATGGCGAGTTGGGACGAAAATTCAACATGCGAGAGCCGGCGTAATAATGAGTCTCGCCAGCTGGCACCGGCCGCAAAAACCATGAGCGATGGCTGCGGGCATCGCACGTTCTGCTATACAATGTTTATCACAAGTAAACACAAGCCGTGGGTATACAAGAGAGGAGTACAAGGCTTCAGTTAACGATGAAAGCGAAATGCCAGGAGAAGATTTACACAGGTGTACTGGTAGCGACCAACAGACGTGCGCCATCAAGACCTGAGCTCCGGACCACACAACAGCTCTCCGTATAAAACTATATAAAGCGGGGATTTTTAGTTTGTTTAGGCTGTCAGGTCTGCACCAGAACACCCGCCGCATTCCTGACACTCTGCGTTGAATATAAAGCGTATTCAGTACAAGTAGTTAGCATGAATAATGGGTTTGTTGTTTGTGTGTCTAAAACTTTGAAAAGCACGGCTTTGTAGTTTCTTTCGGCTGTGGGCCTGCACCAGAAGACATGCCGCATTTTCATCACCGCATAAAGCGTATTTAGAGCAGGTAAGTAGCACGTATGGGATTTCCGTCCGTAAGTATGAAACTCTGTTAAGTATAGCTTTTATATTTGCGTTTGGCAGACGGACCGAGGCTGGAACAAACACCGCATTCATGACACCTTACATGCTGCAAATATCAACAACCTTTTAAAGACAACTTCTTACAGGCAAAGGTAAACTAGTCTTAACTGCATATTCAAACTAGGGAACCTACAAGAACAGGTTTGTACTGCAGCTTAGCTGCCCCGAGTGCCAAGAGGAGTATACGACTGAAGTCAATCACCGATTGTCTGAGCTATTGCATCATACACGGGAAGCTCTTTGGCAACCGCAACCCCCCTGGCCGTTCCCATCCTAGGTACGCCAAATGGAGCAAATGGAATTGCTGCGCCACAGTTTGATCTTTCTTTAGTGCAATTTGTGCCGGTTGAAGTTCAACAAAAACAGAATATACATTACTTCATAAGTATGTGTCACCAACGGGATTAATTTAATTGAAATTGTTTCAACGGTAGTGCGTAGCTTCGTGAAACAAAGTGGAAAACTTTTGCTCCATGTACAGCATTTCACTGAGTGGAAAATTGAGCTCACACGAACGCATTTCAAACAATATTACGATTCGTTTTCTCTCATACTGTAAATTGAAATTTGCGCCACAATTAACTGCTGTAGCAAGAGAAACTAAATCCATCCATCCATAGAAGGTACGTTTTCGTCAAAGAAATTTAAAATAACAGTAAACTCCGCTACAAAACGTACGACGGGACGAGGTATCTTACAGGAAGACTAGAATAATTTTTAAAAATTAGGGGATAACTACGGTTATTATGTACCAGGCTTAACCTCGGTCACAGGGTTACATTACAGAGTTACTTTATCTTCATCTTGAACTAATTTACATCTCGTAAGATGCTGCAATTTAGACGAAGGATATTTACATACTTCGAAAATCCAACTTCACGACGCACATTTCAGAGTAAATGATCGCATGCAAAGAACTGCGTTTACCATATAAGGGAAAAATTGCATGCAGACCAAAATTCTTCACAATATCAACGTTATGGCATCTGAGAGGGATTCCTCAGCGTCACCGTAGAGCTTCGTCAAGAATTTATGGAGTTTCGTCAAGCTTTTGAGCCGAGAACATCTGTCTAGAAATACCGCCATATAAGGCAACACAGTGGAAGCCTTATTTTTACGACCTGGGTTTCTTGGTATCTTAGAAAACGCGGGCAGTTTCTATGCCGTATTGACGAGTCTTAGTAATTAGACACACAAAACGGAGTGTTCATGTTTATAGCAGTTGAAGAGGTGAACCTGAACAAGATCTGCCTACATTTACCTTAGCAAATATGACATTTTTATTAGTGCATAGTTTCATGTTTGTTGTTTGAGTATAGCTATCTTTCCTACCGAAAATTAAACCAGTGAAAATGTGAAGCGTGAACACTAAAAGGCTCTTGTTTTGCATGTCTAAATACCATAACTATTACATACCTATGCAGAATCAAATAGGCAATTCTCTGAGCTTATTTCAGCAGTCAGAATGAAAGCTCCTAAATGCAGAAAACGAAACTGTAGTTAAGGCATGCTACGTCAACTAACGAGCAAGCTTCAGTCGATGTTTACCGATTCATGTTATAGCAAAAATAATGTTTTCTAAAATATAGGGCTTCATTGTAAGGCTTTGCTGACGATATTCGTACAACACTCTTACTACCAACCGTCCAGCTAACTGAAAAACAAAACATTGATCCATTCCTGTAAAAAAACATTTCCCTGACGCATGGTGATACTAAAATTTCTTCAAAATCTGTTTTCAATACAAAAAACTGTTGAAGAACAGCAATAGAGAAACAGAAAAAATGCTGTGGCGGATGAAAAAAAAAAAAAACTTTGAACGAAAAATGCCATTAACACTGAATTCACTTCTTCGTCTCTGAACTGCACCTGATTACACTAACTGATGCAAGAAAATTATAAGATGTGGAAAACAGTAAAAAATAATAGTATGGAACCAATCACTAGCCTTTAACCTATGTCTCTAAGATGTCAGCACACTGTGTATCGACTATGGCGCTCACTAGTGAACCGGTTGCATAAGGCAGATAGAGCAAGCTGCGCAAAAAAATAGAGTATTTTAGAATGAGTCTTTGAGGAAACTTAAGCTATTCGTAATTTCATCAATTTCAAGTTTGGTAATTAAGGAAGTGACTGAGAACCACAGGCGAAAAGTTCTAACTTTTTCGGTTGCAGAAATTGGCGAAAAGCCGCTCGAAGATTGGGGCTAACAAATTGGCAATTTAGCAATGAAGGACTTGCGGGATGATAAATTAAAGGAGCAATTAGAGGAGGTGTCACCAAGTGACACACAATTTGAAGAGAGATATTCCTGACAAAACTTTGAAATGGAATCAGGAACTGGTGGAGGAAACGTCAAGAAAGTTATCTTTGGCTTTTATTTGTGAGTAATGAAGATTTTAGGAGCAAATTAATCCTAGCGAAACGTGAAAACAGGGAAGCTATAAAACTAAAAAAAAAAAAAAACTGGTGAAGTATGAGAGTGAATAGTCGTAAGTGCTGGACATAATTTACTAACACATGAATGCTTTGTATATTATTCCTCTCAAATTACAGCACTTGAAATTTAGTCAATTCGACAGTTAATTTTGTAATGTAATTGGGTTTGAAAAAGTGTTTGACGCTGGAGCAAAATCCGGGTATCTCTGAATTTCGGTGACCATGTACAAATTTAGAAGTAAAGGACGAGCTGAAGTCGGCACTCTAAGCATAATTGTATGTAATAATGAATCTCTACTTTAATATAATCGTTTGATGTATACTTCTAAGGAAATTTCCACTCAACAAACATACCATCATAGTTCCACAATTACAAGTCACCGGCGGGGCGGAGACGGCTCGAGCCCAGATGAAATGCTTTCTACTTGTCACAACAATTCATCAATATACTTACAGACTTTGCCCTATACACAAGCCATACAACGGGAATGAGACGACAGTTCCATATATTTAGTTTATAATTTACAATATCTCCAATATTTTGGTGTACATGCTGAAATTCAACAAGTTTTTATACAGTTTGCTATAACTGTCGCTTATTGTCGCTGTCAACGATGTCCTCAGAATCATTCTTAGTGTTAAAAGAGATCATAATAACGTTCCCTGTATGTCTGTGAACAATATGTTTGTCAAACTAAAATTGCTGAAGTTAAATGACATATGTGAATATTTTTGATGAAATTCTTGCGTAATGCAATGTCTCTGAATACAGAGATCTTTGATGAACATTTTCAACCATTGTTACCTGTTCACGAGTACAATATGAGAGACCAGAGATTCGTTTTACCGCGTGTCAGGACTGATGCTCAAAAACGATCGATAATATATCAATGCGTAAAGCTGTATAATGGTTTGCCTAATGATCTTGTTGAACCAATGTCGGATCACATGTTCAAGTTTAAATACAAATAACACGTCCTTGCCAATTACGAGAATTCTGCCTAAGTTACGGTCACTCACATCAATAGCATATATACTTTTTAGGTAAATCGTAGTCAGTAGAATATATGTATTTAGCTTGATTTGGTCTAATAATTTGTGTTTATAGTTAATGTTTGAATAGTTTCTGTTACTATTGGTACCATAGTTATTGAGTTTCACGTGAATGATATTTCGGTTAGGATAGTAACCTTAGTGCTTACTGTTAAAAACGAATTGTGTGTATCAAAATGACTTGATGATCTTTATCTGGGAACCATGTTCGTGTGTATATAGTCGAGTAACTTCATTCCTTTCAAAACGAAAGCGTTGCTTATGCACCTCGAATGTTTCACAGATTGTGTATTTTAATTGCCCCATAAGTGAGTGGCACTTTGAGTCGGGCACGTTCTCAACTGTACTTTATGTAAACTTGTACTTTTTAAAATTTTGTTGTATAGAGAGAACAATAAAGGAGTAAAGGAGCAACTAAAAAGTGAAGAGGATGGTAATTTTAAAAACACACTGGTAGAATTTCGGGATCTCGCCTGGTCAGTCTTATTAAGTAAATTTTTAGAGAAGGAAAGCTTAACCTGCTTTATTCAGGTTGTTTTATTTCACTGCAAGGGCGCTTTTTTCCATGGGCACACAATATTTAGGAGAAAAAATCCTTTTCGGCTAAACGGTACCGCCTGAGTAAGACAGGGCTAAGGCTTGACCACATGAAGACTAGCGATGCAGTTTCTACGAGAAACAGACATTTTTCTTGGTCCACATAGGGTATATTATCTAAAAAAGTGAAAATACCTACAGACTTGTCATTGAAAGTGCTGCAAAAATGCGCAAATTGAGAGACAACGAGCTTCTGGCAAAAAGTTTAAAATGCAACGGAGATCTATTCGTCAGTAGCAAAAGGCCAAAGAAACTATGAGAATAATATCTAAAAAAATTTGATTCGAAGCTGGAGTCAATAGCTCCAGCGATCAGCAGAAAGCGTCAGTTCTTTTGTGCCTAGTGTACGTCTATGTGGACGTGACAAAGAGAGCTGCTCCAACGAAAGTGATGTAAACAGTAACTCATTATTTAATATTAATGTAAACTTTCAGTCGCACCAGAATAGCACTATTAATACCGTCCAGAAAATGGACAGGATGCGCTACTGAGTTAATGGAGACGCGAGAGGGATATAAGTGTTACGGCTTGATGTCCTAGCGTATTTTTTTTTTTTTTTTTTCAGAAGGAAACTTCGGTCGAGAGCATAGTCTTTTTTTCTGGCGGCAATTTTAATAATAAAGCTGGACGCGGCCTTTGTTTTATATCTTGCGACCCAGGTGCTGTAGCCTTGCTT
>LQNS02278180.1:17610069-17627347 GCA_001587735.2 Parhyale hawaiensis | reverse complement strand
GGCACAAATGATCAGATTTTGGAGTTTATGCAAAGAAAATTATGGTTTCAGAGCCAATTTGAATTTTTGCTACCGTTGGCTCACTTGGCGGAGGTATGCGCTCTCAGAGTGCTCTAGTTCGCCTATGCAATGTTGATGTTTTGTGTTTTTAAATTTTGGATAAGAAGCAGTAAGCCTGTTTTTAATCATATCGATTAATAGAGAAGAAAATATATCGCCATACTCCTATGGATACAAAAGTGACTTATTGTATTATTTTCAAATCCAAATGGAGTGAATTTTCAAGTATTAGATAATTTTTTAGTGTTTCCTGCCGTTTTTTCAAATAGCGAACAAAGAGCAAAGTTTCAATACTTTACCTCGTCTTACCAGAGAAAATCGGATAAATCAATTTTTTTAGCTTGTAGATTTGAACCCGTTGTTTTTATAAGAACTCACCAGCGAATTGTATCCTGGTGCATTTTCTCGATGCTTACGTGAAACCAGTTTAATCGAGTCAGATCTTCCCCCGGGAGAGGTGGAGCCCCTATTACTGTTTTCACATTTATGCGTCTATCAGCAGGCTCTCAATGACAAATTTCTTCTTATTGGATAGATTTGAAGCTTTATAGGAAACCAGACCGATCGAAATTACTATTCCCTTGTTAAATTCGATCCCCCTTTCTGTGTTTAGTAGGATTTACTTTTCATCTTTATCCAGTTCTTTTCTTCCTTGCCACAATATACATGGGCCTCACGAACCCAAGGGCTGTCCCGAGTGTCTTCTCCGCAGGGGATGTTGCAGTTGGCCGCAGTTCTTGCTGAGAAGGTTAGTTTGTTAGGTTAGATAGGTTCTCTCTACTTCCCTTTCTGTTCCACGAGGTGGGCTGTTGATCGAGACAGCCGACCTAGTCACTGGGACTTTTCTCTCTGTCTCGTGTGGAAAGCCTCGAATGGGACCGTCCACTCGAATGTCCTTCTCTATTTCTTTGCGCCTTTTTTCTGCCAGTAGTTGCGCACTGAGCCAACCGAATTTTTTTGGTAGGAATGACGAGATAAAATATTCCTACTGATGAAAATCGTGTATGGGGTGGTAAAACACGGAATCTAATTCAGCTCGTTTTTTTGATTTGGACAGCCAATTGATTCTTCTTGGACTGTCATACAGCGTGTAAGAAGCCTGGTATATCACAACAAATTTTCCTCTAGCGAGTTTTGGCCTCACACTCTCAGTATTATTTGAAAACTGTTCTCATGTTTTGCTTCTAGCTTCATAATCTCAATATCCTATTGTTCCTTGTTGGACTGTCTTGAAGTTTCTAAGGAACCACGCATATCAAACCGAAAAATTTTCACCCTGGTGAATTTGGTCTCCTTTTCCTGTTTTCGTAAAGCCAGCTGGATAAATTAGCTTCGTCCAAAAAGAAACTAAGAAGCTTTTTCCATATTCCCTGCCCTCCGTACAATACCGAACTACGAGCAAAGTTTATTTACGCTCGATCGTTTCACCTGCTTAAATCATTGGCCAGGTGTAGGGAAGGCAAGAGGATTTCAAGAGTGCTCGTTCCCTTTAAAGTTTGTGCATGAATTGCAAGAGATTGGCCTATCTTCCTTTGTGTACTCGAATATATGGTGAATTTTTTGGGCTCCTGTGCATATGGAGCTCAGGATGCTCCTCTTGTTTATGTGGGGCAGAGCGTGGGTGCTGGGCATGAGAAATCGAAGTGCCGACATACATAAGTGCAGCAGCGAAGTAAAGCGAAAAATTACAAGTTTTGAACACACCTCTGTGTACTAATCACCGATTGAAATACATATACGTGAAAAACTAGTAAAGTTTACCCCATCTTATTTACGGCAAAAAGTGATAATCAGAGGAAACAAAAGCGAAAAAAAATGTGCAATGAGAAGCAGCATAAACGTAAGTTTTGAACACTACTCACTGTAAAGTACTCATGAAAAAAAGGGTGAGAAAAAAGCAGAAAAGTGCAAAATAGACCGAATCTTATAAGGCATCTATGTAAGAAATATGTAGTTGAAGTAGTCACCAGCGACAGAAATTAAAAGTAGTAAATGCAAACTGCTAATTGGCGTAGAGCATCGTTATGAAAACTGTTGCCCCATTCGTCACAGAATATAAGTGGAAAGTTAATTTTGAGCCCAATAAAATGTATAGAATAGCAACACATATGTGTTATAGTATGCACTATACATCAAAGTATTCAGAAGAAGGCGACTTTATACCTCTGTCTCGACTGCTGTCATTCGCTGTTCACTAACGTTCAACTTGTGCGGGGTACTTCTGTAGATCGAATTTTTATCACTATAAATCCATTGTCCCTTGGTTTTGTTGACACAAAGACTTTCCTCTGTTGTCCACGGGCTGCTATTTACCCTATAGCGAGTGTGGAAAGAAAGCGTAACATATATCGGAGGTAGACAGATACATGCAGGTGTTGATATTGTATTGAGAGCGCTTCGGGGAATCACACACAATCCAGGACGACGCGGCTAAATCGTTTCCCCAACGTTGGCAAAATCCCCCAAAGTCGTGTCGAAACAAAGCTTAACGTGCGTTCCCTGGCATAAGCAAGCAGGAGATGAGCGGTACGAAGCAACAAAAAGTCAATATTGGAGAAGCGTTGTTCCAGCAACACCCTGCCAATCTCCCATCAGAAAAGCAATTAATGGCGTCGTAATCGCGCCGAGCCCAGGCACGCCTCTGCGATGTGCAAACTACAGGCGCCAACACGTCAGGGCAATGCAGCAACTAGTCATGTAATCTTTCAATAATCCAATAATAGAACGGCACCGGCAGAAGCTCGCGCGCCAATGCTATAAAAACGGGCCTGGAACATCGTGCAGAGTCAGCGGCCTGGAACGGTGCATGCAGGCACTAGCTGCGCACGCGTTGGTTGGTGCCTTTCACGCATCCATTGCGGTTTCGTGAGATGAATTCGCGGCATTAATGTTCCGGTCACGAACATCTCTGCGGTATTAGAAGCGACAAATAACAATAGCGATATTGTCGATTTCAAGGGCTTAATTTATAGTGTGGTAAACAATGAATTTTATGCTTATGGCGGTATATTATGATGAATTTATACAATAAGAATGAAAACGGAATATGTATTAAGACAGATAAACTAACAATACGAGCATAAACGGTTAAGATTAAAAACAAAATGTCTACAAGCATCTGCAAACATTTCGCCTAAAATTATGCTTGGATCAACACATATGATTGAAAAATAATACGTAGTTTCTCAAGTGTGATCAACTTCAATAAAAGATTCCTACTGTTAATACTAAGTACATAGTACCATTGGGTAGTCAAGTAAAGTCCCTCGGCAATTTTCAATATTCTCCGAGTTAGTAGGGCCGTTTTTTAGAACTTTCAAGGTAGCAATATGGAGAAGACTTTGTATGAGGGGAAACAGTAATCTGAACGATTGACAAGGGGCGGAAAGTTGGGCCGGTACCTATGTGAAATGTGCGGCACTAAAATCTTCCTTTCTTGCATGGCTGGACGAACAAATAGATATTTGGTTAACAAAAAATCGAATCAGAGCCATGGATTGAAAGCAGGCTACAGTTTACAATCTTTCTAAAAAATGAGATGTTACCGGTACGCTTCGAGAGAAAACTGCCCAAATACAAATCTGTCCGACAATTGTGCTACTCTGCTACTTTTTTAATATCGAACGGGTCAATACTATCTTCCCTAGCCATGCTAGCTCCAGTAATAATCCACAAACCTATTGTAACTCTTGTCTCATGTGTTAGCTTTAAGTATGTTACTTACGAATGAATACCGCAGGGTGATGCACCCCTAATTTGTTGGGCGTTGCATCCATATGAGAAAATGCTTGCTGTTTCTTTCTTTCAAGCACTCAGCTTAAGATTTACTAACTGTGCGCAACACAAATATTTTCGGAGAACACAGGTAGTAAACAACTAAAAAACAGCTGTAAGTGAAACGAACGTTTCCAAATGCAGGGCTACCGTGTTTTATGCGTTAGACAATAAGATCCTGAAGATAAGCATTAAGAAATAGTTAAGACAGGGAACAAATACGAATATATAGCCACGTAATGAAGCAAACCGCTTTAATCAGGATACAAGTGCATCTGTAAATCTATATTTGCAGGCTCTGAGGAAATTATCCGTGTGTTTTACCAGCATATTTTCGTGCTTCGCAGACCCTCTACACGCAGCGAGCCAGTAAAGTACTGGTGCAAAAGAGTGATAAATCAATTCACGTCAGTGGGTCCATAATTTTGAGTAAATTGGCACGCAACTCAATGCATGGCAGCGCAAGCAACATGAATTTACGTTAGGCAAGTGGTGCGCTTGCTGATTGAAGTCATAATTAGGAGTTAAGCTCTGCACTGATGGAAATCAGGGAGCGAGGTAGACAGAGAGAGCGACCTATCTATGTACAATAATCCAGAGAGCCATTTGGAAGCATACATGCAGTAACGGGTAGCTACTGTATATAGATGGGAGACTACAGATTACTTGTGCAGTAAGAATATGAATTCTGAGTTAAACTAAACAATTACAGTAGAGTTACACATATGGATACCAAATTGTTGGAGAATCGCTTTTATAAAACCAATGCGAATCTTCATTAACTTGGGAAAAGTACGAAGAGAACACTTGACAGACACGTTACTAAGGAAGAGCTTCTGATACCCTGGGCATGTACAGAAAACAAAATCATGAGCCCAAATATGTGTTGCCTACTACTGTATGTATATCTAGAACGCCTCAGTGGCGTAAGACCATCACCCGCTGTAGGGGGCAAATTCAATGAAGTCATTTTTGATGGACGAGACTAGGGCACAGTCCCATTCTTTCCCAGAGACTAGCTCTTCAATAATAACATAGGAAAACAAGGCTGGCGCTGGGCTCACCTGCGCTCTTAATAATAACATAGGAAAAATGGGGGAGGTCTCACGGCGCGAGTCGATCTGCCACGGTGGAGGAAAATTCAGTGCCGTCATTTTTTAGGCCATTTAGGTCTAGTTTTTTGGTATGGATCACATCTAGGTCAACCCTCCAAACTATCTATAAAAACTATGAACATTGCTCAACTCCTTCGACCACTTATTGGGTGGCCAGACAAATATATATACTTAAATCTTCAACGAAAACATTATCACCTCTCTCACTTTGTTCGCGGGTGATAACAAAACTGTACGGTAGAGAACAAATAAGTAAAGGTGAAAGTTGCCTAAGGCAATCCCAACTAAAAAAGCAAGAGTGCTGAAAAATAACAAAGAGTTTTGAAATTAACTGAAAACGGTAAAAAAAATAATTTTTTTTTGTCAGGAAGACATGAATAAGAATTAACACGCGCTCATGCACCATGTTAGGAAGCCTTCATTATAAAATGTTTTTCAAGAATAGAGGGTCTCATACAGTACAGTAGATGGCCTACTTCAAAGCATGTCGTGGGTTAGATTCAGTTAGAGGAAGTTAGGTTAGTAGGGTACGCTAGGTGCGGTTCAGTTAAAATCAATGCTTACCCTCACCTACAGACACACATACAGTGTTATACATGAAGCTCAGACAAGGTACATACTTTACAGGCACCGAATTTGTACAATACTTACAGTGCAGTAAGAAGAGTACCTACGTACGTTGACCAAAGAGCGACACTGGCCCACAGTCGCCGCTCAATGAGCATCGCAGTTCCGTTCACTAACCTGTAAGCAGAAAAAAATATTCAATACGCTATCAAAATGGAGTTCAATAAGTGAAAATTTACAGGTATAATTAATGTGGCGTCTGTTTACTATCTCCGCCAAGGAGGTTACATTTTTGTCGAGTTTGTCTTCTTCTTGTCACCAAGATTAAACTCCAAAAGTTATGGACGGATCTTTAGGAAATTTACAGGCATTATTAGGCATATAAGGAAGAACAGATAATTTACATTTGGAGAAGATCTGGACAACCGGTTGTTTGTCTGTGTGCCTCTTTTGTCTTAGTACCATAATTAAAAAAATTATAGACAGATTTTTATGAAATTTAGATGATTTCTGAGAAATATTACAAAGACTAAACGACCATATTTTTGTTATGAACTGTTAGTTCGTTTGTTTGTCTCTATGTTTAATTTTATAGTCGTTAGCAATATAACTCAAGAAATTATGAACGGATCTTAATGAAAATAACAGGAATTATTAGATAAGATAAATGATATAAGTGACGAAAATGTGGTGATGATCAGTTCATCTCTTTGACTACTGCTTGTCAGAATGCTTGTCAGCAACGTAACTCAAAAAGCTATGAATGGAACTTGATGAAATTTGTAAGAATTGTTGAAAGAAACCAATGACTAAATTTTGGGGATGATCGGCTTGTTTTTTTGACTGATATTTGTCAGAACATCGCTCAAAAAGTTACGGCCGGATTGTCAAGAAAATGATAAAAGCTGGTCCTGTCCAAAGGCACAAATGACCAGACTTTCGTACTGATAAAGAGAAAATCATAGTTTCAAAACAAATTTGAATTTTTCGCTAACATTACGTTGCTTGGCGGAGATATGCGCTCTCAGCGTGCTTTAGTTTACAAATGTACCCTTACAAATGGCTTTGAGTGCCTTTTTTATCCATAGTGTAAATACATTCCACAAGTAGGGCCAGGAACAATGAAGGAATGAAAGTGCATCAAACGAGTAAATTAATATAAAACAAAACAAAAATTGCTTGAAAACAAACATATAATTTTAAGTGCGAGTACGCACGTAAAATAGTAAACGCCAGTGTGCCTCCATAGGATATTTTCCATTTTGGCAAAAATCCTAATCAACATGCTCACAACAATATTATACGAGAATCATTATTTATTAAGCGTAGGAATCAAGGTACTGAGAAAGAGTCACACCCGTTAACGATAGTGTTACATGCTATAGAGTTTAAATCTCTCCGTTCAAAACAATACCTTTTCAAAGGCGAAACGCATGGGACATGTATAGGATACCGAGGAAAAACATGGAACCCAAACAGGAGGGTGGTTCATACTATGGATCAGAACACTTAGAAATAGCAAGTTCGAGAAAGGAGAAGAAGACGGGAACGGTGTATCATCAATAACAGCATGAAAATGGAAGTAAAGTGGGCACGAATGAAAAACCGCCTTAAAAACCTAGTTCGAGCAAAAGTAACCTATGGCGGGCTTCCTCAGAGTCTGTCTCCCCATAACAATAAAAAATAACAAAAATAGTAGCCCATCAGAAACTTTGATTCTCGAACGGCTGGAAAATGATGCGCTCACGAAGGAGACAAAGAACCAAAAACAAAAACAAGAGTCTAGGAACACCCAGGCAACAAGGCACGATAAACTGGCATCAAGAGCACAAACAAAGAGGCCCGAAAACGGCAAGAACATCGTGGTTCGGAAACCATAAGGGGAACAAAGAGGCTCGAGTGGGAACAAGAGATTGAGGGCTCGAATAAGCCATCGCCGAGGCATATCAGGGGAGACATCGCAGGCCGGCGTGTGAAGCGCGTGCAACACGAGCGGTGTATCTCGTGGGACTTTGGAGGTGCTGGCGGCGTCAAAGGCGTCTCAGAGGACGATATTGGCCGTGACAGTACGGGTAGAGTACAGTGTACTCTGTGACACTTGGTTGGTTCGTACACCTAGACACACACACACCATCAACCAACGGACCTAACCCAAAGATTTTTGGTGGAGTACTGAGTACAGCTGATGGAGTGCACAGTGTACTATGCGACTGTTGGATTGGGAATTAATACATTAACAACCGTAGCATGCGATTTTTCAATGAAAAGAAGCAATTGGAGTAGATAGCTAATTTTACGGTAGGTTGGTGCACAAGAGTGGTACCTACCGAACAGCGGTCCTTCGATAGAGTACAGCTAATTAATAGAGTATAAAGCGTATTCTGCGACGGTTGGTTGGTAAGCGTAAATAACAGAAGTTAGCGATTTCTTCATCGTATACGGCTAGTTTAATATATATATATATATACACAGCCATTTCTTCATCGTATACTGCTAATTTAGTATATAGCGTACTCTACGAGGCTCCATCAGTTAGTTAATATAGGATGCAGCAGGATTTCGAGGGACGGTGGATAACGGAGTACTATATATTGCAACTAATTGTGACAGACACTGTGTTGGTAGGCATAGAGACACCAGCAGCAGCGACGCAGAATCAGAGGTTGGGAAGTTTGTAGCTGCTAGCGCATGACACAGCGCTATTAGGGCAGCACCGAAGAGCATCTACTAGACCAAGTAACAAAAACTGAAATGAGGTTCTGATGTCCTCACATAGTACGGGGCGCAAGAAGTAATAATATGAAAAAAAAGGAGACGGGCCGGTCCAGCGAATGCCCATTAGCAATTAACATTCACTCAAGCTATAATTTTTCAAGCAATGCTCCATTCACTACAATCCTGGCAGAAACAGCACGCAGTACAGCACAACTTCCGCAAGGGTCTATATGAGGCACTGAACTCCGAACAGACGTCCCTCGTGGGGCGCGGACACACAAGTAGAGCCCTACACGGTTACCAATATATAGCACAGCATTCGCTTCGCATCAGCAGGCTGCAAAATCTTATACGAGCACCACACCCCGAGCTCCATGTGGCCTTCACCATACGTTTTTCATGTAAAAGCTACTCACCTTCATACGAAAAATGTAACACAGTTCCACGTTACTCAAGATACACACTTCCATACTACACAAGTCACTCGTTTTCTAACTTAGGCAAACTATACACTTCCATGCTAGACTAGCTACAGGCTTCTGTTCTACACCAGCCACCCAATTCCATACTACACGAGTCACACACTTTTATACTGCACAAGCCAAGCGTACTCGATGCTACTGAAGGAGCCATATGCTTCTTTGCTAAGCAAGCCATACACACCAGTCACTGCATAACTGACTTCCAGGCTAAGTAGTTGAGCTGCGCTCTTCCAGAGTACGCAGCTGAGTCACACACACTTCCAGGGTACGCAGTTGAGCCACACACTTCAAGGGTACACCATTGAGCCACACACTTCAAGGGTACACCATTGAGCCACACACTTCAAGGGTACACCAATGAGCCACACACTTCAAGGGTACACCATTGAGCCACACACTTCAAGGGTACACCATTGAGCCACACACTTCCAGAGTAAGAAATTGAGCCACCCACACTTAAACTCACACAAACCACATAATTTCACGCTGGGCCCGTTAGGCAAGTATTATTCATACTACGCATGTCACACGTGCATGGCCAACCACACATGCTCACAAGCTACGCGTGCACGTCAATGCCACACATGACCCACACTTGCATACCTCACAAGTCATACGTGCGTGTCCATGCCACACTTGACCCACACTTGCATACCTCACAAGCCACACGTGCGTGTCCATATGCCACACACGCCCCACACTTGCATACCTCACAAGCCACATGTGCGTGTCCATATGCCTCACTCGCCCCACACTAGCATGCCCAAGTCACACATGCTTCCAGAAGAGCTTCCACAAACAAGCACCAGCGGCCACCAATCTTCATGAGCTTCTGGGCGACGCTGTTAGGCGATTAATATTCTGCCGGCCGCTATTGCGTGCCGGACAAATGGCGGAAGTTTGTCCGGCATCTGATGGCTAGGCGTTTGCTGCTGACTTTCCGGCTAAAGAAGTTGCATGAGCTGCAGCAAGTGCAGCCTCTTGGATCATGAGCAGCCGAATGAACTGCCTGAACTGTATGGTCCAGTGGCATTGAAGTACCGTACATTGTAGGTGAACTGTTTGAACGGGCATATCACTGGAATCGAAGTAAAGTGGACGACAAGCTTTGATCGAATTGGAAAACTCAATGAAGGTGAATATGTTAAAGTCTGTAATACCTCTGGAATCGCCAACCCAATAAACTTTTAAACAGCGACCTTGCGAAATGGCACAACAATAGGACTACACTGTATGTTTGATTACTGTACATACGGGAATTTTATAAACTGCACGAAAACCTTGTTAAGGTGCACGGACCGAAATGAAAATGGAAACTACAAGGACATCTGAAATATGCTTGGTGGATAACACCAAGTACGTTGTTCGTAGATTCTGTAGACGAAACTCTCAGGCACGAGACGTTCCATATAGTAAAATATTGTAAAATTTTAGTGTAACGAGTTTGCACTCAGTTCACGTGGCAACAAAAAAAAAAAAAACTAGTCAAGCAAACAGGAAGTACGATTTACCACCACAATAGGTACTAAAACATCAGTATTACATGGAAATAAAGAAACAACTACAAGAAGGTAATACTGTGTTGGCAATGGAATGGCAGCTGGGACTTCGATACACTCAAAAAAAGGCAAGATTTAAACTCTCTTCAGTGCTACAACGGGTAAAATGGTGAAATAAAAACATTGTAACACTTGAAAGTACATTGTGCGTAAACTCTAAGAGACTTTTTTTCACCACTACGTAAAAACACGAACAAAACTCTTTATGACATTATCAATTTCAATAATTACATGAAAGTGAAAAATAGTGAACATCATAATTTGGAAACGCATTTGTAATATCATAGCTTGGGTCATTCTCAGCTACTCTAGTAGTGCGAAAAAAAGAAAGTTTGCGCTGCCGTAAAATTACTGGTACCACAAGTGCAAGACACTGAAAGCATTACTCTCGGAAAGACGTGTCAGCGATCGTTTGGGTGACTTACCTCAGAAAATTGCAATCTTTGCAAAACCGTAATTACCGGCTCTGCATATAGAGCAGAATACAAACTACCAAATCTAATTTACAGAAAACTGACATAGAATGCTTATTTCCAGCCTTGCATGCGTTTAACTGGGTCACCCCTTTGGCAAGAAAAAAAACGCAATTACGGCTGCCCTGCAACTTCCGGTATCACGGATACAGCCGGATGCACATTGCACGTATAATGTGTTATCGATCCCAGCTCGTTTTATGACTCGATTACAATGCGGCAACAAACTATGCAGACCACTGACGATGCCATACTTATAGGGGCGCGTGCAGGGCAGACACGCGTGCTTATCGCCGCAAACTGCCGCTACGGCTACAACAGGCGGCTATTACGGGTGATATAAGGCGCATCGGCGCGGCGTGCGCCGTGCGAAAGGGAAAAGTTGACGAAAACTGGACAAGGGGTTGAAAGTTATGATGGGTAGTAGAAAATAGCTGCGGAAGCAAGTATTGCGCTGGTGGAGTATGGGCTTATCTCGATGTAGCTAATACAGAATATATAACACGAACATGCAGCAATATTTTGTCGGTACTTTCCATGTAAGTTAATATATGCCGAGCGAAAATTACAGTCAACAAATTCATGCCGGCCAAGTGAGATTCATCTCCAGTTAGTATAATACGCAGCAAATGCAACTTCTCTCGAGATTGTTTCATTTCCACCGAATGAAATTTCATTCCAACCAGTTTGGTGCAAACAACAGAGATTCCCTTCCACCTAGTTCAATTCCCGTCAAGTGAGATTTCCCTCCAGTCACCTTGGTGCACATAATTGAGATTCCCCTTCCAGCCAGTTTAATTTCCAACAAATGAGTTTTCCCTCCAGTCAGCTTGGTGCACAAAATTAAGATCTCCCTTCCAGCCAGTTTAATTTCAACCAAATGAGATTTCCCTCCAGCCAGCTTCATGTACAGAATTGTTCCCCTTCCAGCCAGTTTAATTAACATCAAGTGAGAGTTCCATGCAGCCAACTTGATGCACGCCGCCTGAGATTCTCGTCCAGAAGGCCAAAATACACACCAGGTGAGAGGCCCCGGCCCTCCAGCCAGTTTACTCCACTCCAGGTACGCCAGTTGAGCCTCCACCTCAGCTCTCCACTGCTGCTGACAGCAGTTCCTGGAGCCATTGTCAGCACACTGTGGTAACGCCATTGTGTAGCTGACAGCTGCACCAAAGAGACACAGTCTCATTGTGAGACGCGATGGGAAGTCTACGTATGTGATTTCTAAAGCAATTCACAGCAGACGTAACAGTCAACATATCCTATTGTGCTCTATTTCCTTGCTTTTAGACACAGCAGGTGATATATTGTATAACTGGAATCGCAAATAAAACTAGCATATTATATCATTAACCTCCGGGTTTGACCACACCCGACATGGTTGAAGCGAGTCAAGACTGCAACTTTCTAGAAGTTTAGTTAGAGGCAAAGAAGAATCATGCTGCGTGATTATACGTTAACCGAAGTTTCGTTTATTGAGAAAAGATGGCATTAACCCACGATGGTCAACGAGCTTATCTCCATGAATGGTTCAATATAATAATAATACAATAGATATAGCGGATGATTGCGATGCACGATAATAATCAGAAAGATTCAGCACAATGAGGGCAAAACAGTGATACTTCATCGTAAAGTGAGTCATCGATGTTTATAGTTCTTATGAGTGAATTTCTACCATTATTATTACATTACTCGGAACAAGCCTACAACGGATTACTAAACGCACGGTGTTTCGAAAGAGAAACGGAAAGTAGGACTTCTCAATTGTTAAAGGGAACAGTTGGCATTAGGGGGAGGGGGGAATCTGAAAAATGCATCACCTAAAATAACAAGGAGAAAGTACATTTGTAAGTGACTTCTCGGTAACAACAAATAATAGGAATAAACGGAACTTATTGATCGCACACGCAGTTGAGTTCACGGCTACAAGTACATCAACGGATACATCAACAGTTTCACTCACGGAAAGAGATAGAATTCGTGGTCCTTGAACCCCAGCCAAAGAACTATGGAGTGCATCAGCCCCAGCACCCAGTACCACAAGCCAGTGACGCCGTAATGCAACAGCTCCAAGTCATGCCAAATGCTGCGGAACAAATAGAATGTATTGAATCCATGCGAGTGCACGGACAGCGATGCTCACGATGACAAATACTGGATATTCGGCGCACGTTGGTGCTCATTCCCGACTTACAAGACAGCCTCGGCGGTGGCGATGTCAACAAGCTTAATTGATTCCCACTGTGTCGTGTGACCATAGTAACAGCACCTACAGGAGATATAAGGGAAGACCATTTGATAGGAGATGAAACAGTGCGCATGCAGGTAACAAACTGCAGGACGTGTTACTAAAGACCAATAATTGGAAGTACGTATACCGAATCACTTCCACTTTTTTACCGCAGATAGACGTGTTTTATATTATATACTAACAGACTTTTCAAGCACCCCACAAGGTAATATACAATCTCATTTTTATAGAGCGGCGTCCAAGAAAAGGGTTTTGGTACATATATACTCCACAAAAAAAAAACCTAAAAGGAGATGGAAAATTTTATGCTTCTGTGAACTTTTGCACACTGTTACTCATTGGCTTGTTACCAGACATTGTAGGACGAGACCAAATTTTTAATAGATATTATAGAGCAATAGAACTCCTTCAACTGAAAAATAATACAAATCATGACTGTGATATAACATCTTCTAATTTATAAATTTAAAATTGACTACCACGGTACGGCTATACGAAGAGATCTAAAAAAAATTTCCTCAACTAAATTGGTCCATATAGCCTACAGCTACATATAATATACACTCAAGCGGCCCAAATCATTGCATTTATTACTGAAGGACACATTCAAAATTGCCCGGTTACAGTACTGCTCATTTCACGCTATTTCATCTAACAATGCATATCGCACATATTTTTTACATGATAAATATCCAAGTACAAATATATTTTTCAACAATCCCTCATACAAGTAAAATTCTTCTAACCAGCAGTTTCGCCAATTTTAACTCGCCTAACATAATTATACAAATTTTTGGTGTTATGCACGCCACCCCCGTGTGCCGCTGCTTAGGTTGTCTCAATTCGAGTCGTAGGTTTTGATCAAGAAAAGAGAACCTGTAGCGAATTTCTCTTCACAGTGCCCGCCGTACCCGCTGACAGCTGGCTAATCTGGCAGTCCTCGTAAACGACATTCAAACAGGCTTTTAATTCCTACGACTTTCATGTCAGAGGCATTTTGGATATATTGAGACATAATTTTCTTTCTGATAATCAAGCCATCCGCACAGCAAACCTTTGGCGTATTTTGTTACCGCTGCTACGTCGCCATTTCTACACAGCTCAGGCTTTGTTTCACTAAAATGCATGTTATGTTGTAGAGAAGAGGATTAGATTTGGTATTCACGATCTTGTTTACACGATGAAAAACAAACGGGCAGTCTATTTCACATTGGACACATTGCAGCACAGCGTTCAGTAGGGTTCTGTATGAGCAACCCACTCCCTGTGCACGTGCGTCCTCCAATGCGGAGCACCGGAACGGTGGTTCAAATATAGGTGAGCTACATGCTACAACCGCTTTGTTTATAATCCCTTACAATGTTGCGATTCACTGACAACCCAAACATAGGTACATATTAAATCTACCTATTTAAAACTGCTGTTATTCCAGTATCACCAATAAATGAAGAGGCAACACACTGACATTCGTGTCTAATGACACCGATCATAACGAGAGAGAGCACAGCACACAGGGCCAAGCGCCTCTCCTGAAAGGACTCCACCGAGTACAGGCAGCCAAAGGATATCGTGTCCTTGACAAATCTTACTTTGGGTTATAACGAGGATGAATACTTCAAAACAAAGAAGACATTTGCCACGGATACTCACGCTGGCAAGTTCCACCACAAAAATCTTCATCGATCACGCGCAAGCCCAACAACACGAGGTAGGAAGCCGCACCGCACGACTGACCCCCCGGAAAAAACTGAACCAGCGCCAATTACGATTAAAAAACGATGTTGGCGGCACGGGATTAAATGGGAGCAAAAATTTTCCGTAGCAATTAGAGATACGCGCAGGCTGCGTCGGAGGCTGCTGCTGGTTCGGGATGATTCGCTCGACAGGCCATTTCCTGCCTCCCGTGGTCCGCGTGATTGTTTATTTTCATTCGCACGGGATGCAATGACGGGCCGTCGGCTCACACAATCGGGCAAGAACAATACAGGAACCACCGGCCCCTGTCCGTAAATTGAGCAACAGATGGTGGGGAGACTGACAGACTGGAGCCCTGAAGCGGCGGTGCATTACTGTCGGTGTTGTGTAAATTGGTACGTACTGTTTCAATTGAAACTGCTGGGTGTATCCTAGCTGCATGATACACTGATCCATTCAGACTTCAGTGTTATTTGAATTGGAAGCGACTGTACTTTAAATGCTTGATAAATCCAAACTGCCTGATACATTGATTCATTTAGTTTTCAGTGCGTTTTCTGGTTGACAGCAATTGTCTGAGTTGTAAATGCCGCCTAAATTTAAGCTGCCTGATACGAAAATTCATTAAAACTTAAGAGCATTCTTTCAAACAGAAAATCTTGTAAGATAATCAAAGTCTAGCCTCTATACACAACTGTTAATTACCTACAATTTTCGAATATGGCTGGACATTGTGGTATAATAATCAATGTTCCCACAAGACAATTGAAGATCAAGGAGAAACACCAGCGCTTGAGAACTTTAAGGAATTCACGAACTCAAACACAAATGACACCAAGGTAGTGCCAAAATAAAACCCAGTTCGCTGGATAGAGACTCATTAGGTCAAGAAGTGTAACTGTAATGCTTATTTATGAGGGTAGAGATTTAATTGAATTATGACCATAAAAACTCAAGTGGTTGGTACAGAGAATGCAATTGGTCAGCTCAAGAGGATTGATTGTAATGTTTACTTATGTATGCAGTACCCTGCATTTACATAATCTTTACAGTACTTCTGCTGTTTCCAAAGACCATTATGAGTATGATGCCATTAAAAGAATACCATAAATGCCATTTAAATGCGTAGGATACACACAAACAATTATCATTACAGTAACCCATGCTAGTATAATACCATCGCTAGTTCTAGTTCACTCTTGAAAAGATATAACTGTTTTACAATCAAAGAGTATTAGCATGAATAATGTGCAGTTTCCGGAGCATTACATTTATGTACTATTAAATCGTCATCCTCATTACTTCACAAAACGTATTCTAGGCACTTAAAAAATGCATTCCTTTGTGATGACAGGACAAATACATTATATTCTGATAACCATTATTAAATGCGCATTGGTGGTCAAAAACATCAACTCTTCCCTACGGGAACTCTGTTCTTGCGAGTTACTGTTCATTTATATTCTCAAAGAAAACACGTTCCATTCGTTGGTCATAGAATACTCATCGACGTCGTAACTTTAAACTTAAACTTTGTCATAATTCATGGACTTGCCACTGTAAATGTTGCACGAGATGCAGCGGTTGGAAAGAAACAATATTTTGTTTTGAGGACTAAAATCAACTGCACATAGTTTCTGGAGGTACCGGCAGTAGTGAAAATATTGATCAAAACAACGCAGCAGAAGGTCACGCAAGCCTAGGAATGTCTTCAAGAGCTACCGAAGGAGGAGCAAAAATGGACAGCCTTCTATTGCTGGGCTCTAATACCATCCGCAACGTAACCACAAACGAATTCACAACGCAAAAAAATTACACTCTTCTCTGAACACACCCTGCGACCCTCCAGCTTTTAAAGTGCTATAATTTGAGCGAAAAATTATGGCCAATTCGAAAGAGAAAACACCGAAACGGAAATATGCAATGCTGGCCAAAGGTCGTAATTGTACGCCAATGGTGCTATGAAGAACGAAAATTACTGCCAGTTAGTAGCGACAAACTTGAAATATGCCAGTGGCGTCACGTTGACTGGAATCGAATTGGCACAACTTCTAATACTTATTATCAATGAAATAACGTTAACTATGTCAGTGCAAAACTCGACTCACTTGCTTTGGAAAATTACAACAGCAGTATATTAGGCAGTGATAGAAAATCAGTCAATAAAAGCCAAAGTGCACCGCACACCCCAAGAGAAGGGAATCCACATGCGCTTGGGACTTGTTAATGCTGCACAAAATATACCCGCTCAGCCCAGATGAATACACGGCTGCAGTCGACGACAGACCGTCAGAGCCCTGCCGTCATAGGCGTCACGCACAGAAGACAACTGTGAACTCCCTTTCTCCCTCCACCATCCTCCTCCCCTAAGCGTCTCCATTGATGGTTAGGGTTGCGCCCTCGCAATAGGGCTCGAAAAGCGATCCCGAGCATCGCAAGACACCTTCCGACTAAGAAGCGGTGTAACGCCGTCCGTTCACCATTCCGTGATCATGTGACTGCCACACCTTGAGTGTCAGGCCTTCAGCTATAAAAGGGCTGACCCGCTTCTCGGGGTAGCCCAGATAGAGTCCAGAGCTCCGTT
>LQNS02278180.1:17542364-17603217 GCA_001587735.2 Parhyale hawaiensis | reverse complement strand
CTCTGTATAAGATATACCAATACAGAGAGCAGCACTACGATACGTTTCCTTCCAACCCTTGACTAAGCCATCGTCCGACCCGAGGATATCACCCCGCAACCGCAACACCGCAGGTTAAGCCAACTGCACACGCAAGTGCCGCAACAGCGGACCACAGACCCTGAGGAAACGAGGGCAGTGCCGTAACCAATCCGCGGTGAGCTCAAGATTAAGATGAGCTATTAGAATGTAAGATAAATTGGTTAAGGCCAGACTGAGTGAGAGTAGATTACCTCACCTGCTCTCAAAACAGAAAATAAGTGCACGATCTGTGGCAGAGGATGATAGACAAGGAGCTCATGCATCATGATTTACCCTCACACAGTAAGATCACTGACTGTGCGGAGAACGAGTTCGAAAAGCAGGCCTGAAATCATATAGAAACAAATGTGACCGAATTAACCCACCACAGAAAATGAAGTAATGTGTGAAATAAAATACATATGCGTAGGAATTCTGTTCAAATTGAGCTTAGTACTCGCCTGTAACATTTAAATTCTGTTGCTGCAACACATGAAACATGGCGCACACGTTTGTACAGTGCTGTTTATACGTGCAGGGTAACATGATTTTGCACGTCCAGTAGGTACATGAAAAGCTGAAAAATATGCCCAGTGCAATAGAAATACAAGTTTCACGAAGTCAGTTCTGTAGCCCTTACAGTAGTCCATAACACCACGACGGCTTCACCAGCCAAGCCCCGTGCGGAAATTTAATGGCGGTACATTTAAGTCAACCATTTACTGGCTGTACATTTAAGCCAACAGATGGCACTTCAGACACACAACATAGACCAATAAATGATAAATGGGTAGCCACAAACTAAGATGACAAAGTAAATTCGTTCATTACAATACTAGGGAACTGGAGAAAAAGTACGAACAATGCTTTCACACGATCAACGCATCGATGGAATGTTAAGTGCAATTTTGAAAAATATATATATATATATATGAGTAAAAGGACGAAACACTGAAACCATCCATTGCAGCTAGAGATAAAAACGAGAACCTCTTGCAATGCAGAAACTGAATTGTGGAAATAAACTCAGTAGTCTTTCCAAAACACCACAGAAGTGTCAAAATTAAGATACGCAGAACGCAAGCGAACGCAGACCAAAAAGAAACGCCCACCGATCCAAGGAAAATATGACACCAGTTCAGGCACAAAAAAAAACATTAAGCTATTTAAGAAAAGAGTATAAAAAATAAAAAATACTGAAAATAGCAAAGGCAAAATGCAAAAAAAAAAAAATAAAAATAAAGATGAAGACAAAGTATAGAACACATGACACCAAAACATGACGAAACTAGTGAGAAATCGAGCACAAAACCTTTAAATTCAGCAAGCTAAGAAAATAAACATGAACGCGAGTGAGGTGAGGTCAAGATGGCGCATAGTACCAAACTCAGGAAAATATGACATCGTTGCAAACCCAAAAACACAAGCGAGAAAGCAAGCATCAAGACGGCAAACAGTACCGAAGCAATAAAAGCGACGAGATAACATTACCATCACAAAAGAAGTGCCCAGGCCAAGGCACATTGTACTTCTGGGCCTCGTTAGAGAGACCATCGTTGTCATGATTTTATTGGCCATAATACAGCACGACGACGACACCGAAGGGAGGCTCTACCGTGAGAGTTTGGTCACTTTTCTTTGTCACAGTTTCCCCCAATGACGGATGCTTCTGAAGTCGATGAAACTGGTGGAAAGAAAGCTACGACTGGGATCATACGAATATAACACACATGCAGCTATTAATCTGAAATTGTCAAGCCAGTAGTTGATAGCATGCAGGAATAGCGTTGCCTAATACGGCAAAATAGGTTACTACTGAGGGATGAATTGAGGGACTCACCTACTTCAGTTACAGTTTATGGTTACCGACCTCAGTTATATTAACTGCTTATGGTCACCCACGTCCGTTACAGTTAATGGTCACCCATATCAGGAACTCATCGGAGGAATACGTGTACTCTAAGACTAAAAGAATATAAATAGCGACGGAACACGATATTTGCAGTACGATGTTTTTTATTACAGGAAGAAAAATCTTTTTCTATCGTACAGGAGATTCACACAAGTGACTTTCGGTGAGCTGCAACCTATCAGTCTTTCAGTGAATATGTCGTCGACGTATAGTAGCAGGGATTCGCACTTACAGTATTAGTGCGCGTGAACGGTATGTCGGTGTTGCGTAGAACGTTCTCCGCATCATATTTACAGAACAATCATAGATTCCCATCGTGAATTGGATGTTTGCAGTTTGGTGACAATATCTTAATATTCCATTATTTTTTAGCACTGTTTCATGTAACAGACTCATACTACCGTACTGGTCGTAAAATGTTCACCTAAGGTAAAAGCTCTGAAGTCCTGACGGTAACACGTATTTACAGCAAATTTGCAAGCTATTTGGAACATTTTTCGTTGTTCTTGAGCTTTTCGAGACAAACAGAGTATTGATATATGCAAATAACACAATTTTATGCGCAAATCATATTTCAAAAGCAAAGAATTTGCGCACTTCATAGGTTTAAAATCACACGAAGTGACGCCGTCAAAAATACGTGTTGCATTCTGCCGTCGCACACTCTACCTTAATCAGCCGTCAGAGTAGCGGCATCATTTGTTGGCCGATGGGCAGTGACGGCAGCGAAGGCTGCTAATGTGAATCAGCCTTATAGGTAAGAAGGACTTGTCATCTTATTAAGCATGTATTTCAAATACAAAAGGTGTCAACGAAGGTCATAGCAAAGCCGAGTTATGCAAAGGTTACTTGGCTTGACTAACCCTAAGTTTCAGGTTGGAGCGAGAAATGGTTTTGCCATCTTGAATCGGAGGGCTAATATGACGAGTGCAGTAACATATTAAGATTTACCCAAAGGCGTTACTGGACTAATCATTATAAATTCAATAAATCCAATTGTGTTGCAGGTGCTAGCAGCAAGCCGATTACGTTTTTTGGCAGTCTAGATCAATATATACTATGAGAGAGCTGTCTGGTTGTCCGTCCATCTACCGTACAAAACCTCCCAAAAACCGTATCCAGAATTCAAACCTGGGGAAGGCTTATTAGTTACTAAGGACTTGGGTTCGGGACTATGTAGACTTCGTGAAATCAGTCGACTTTATGGACTCGGCAAACTTTGAGGACTTGGTGGACTTTGTGCAATGATAAGATGTGCTAAAATAATCATTTTCAAAACTAAGTGAACCAAAAGGTCGTGGGTGGCCTAGTTGTAATAAATTCGAGGTCGTCACCTGAAGCTCGATTCAAAATGGTCAAACCAACACTCCTCTCTGAAGTTTCTAACAAGTCAAGCCTGGTAGGTTTAGCTTAACTTGACTCTGCCGTGGCAATCAATAATATGTTTAATATACCTACAAGACAAGCGTGACTCAATTGCAGACTTTTTTCAAAAATGACAAAAATTTAGTAGCAGAAAAACTACAAATGTAGAGGTAAATGAAAATGTTTAGAAACTGCAAGTACAGTACATTATACATATGTACGAGTACCCCTCTGTGTTACATTTTTCATTAAAAATAACAGAGTGAAATTCAATTCTGCAATCTCATATGAGTAAAAATAAACCGTTTCAGGCTGTTCCACGCAGAATTTTCAGTTGCATGAAAGAAAACACATAATTCTAAAATCAAATTTTCAAAAGTAAATATTTAATATTTAGCTTGAAGCTGCGTGCCGTCAAAAGTAGTTTCACGCATAAAGAGCCGTTGTGAACACTATAAGTTCTAAGCAGTAAGTCAACGGCGAAGCTTGCGCCACGAGCCACGAGTATAACGGTAGCATTGACAATTTCTATCACTCACACTAAGTGACGGCAAATCTTCACTACATCTCAGTGGATCTGCAGTCTGCAACGTCATTCGTAAGCCGCATTGTACTCCTGCGATGAACTTATCTTATGAAGTGAGCTGCAGCAGTATTAGATAATGAATACCTCCTCCCAAACGATAAAGAAATGGCTCTATTTATTTACCCATAATGCTCAATAGCACTGCTTTCCTCAAGTGCATAATTTGCACTCAAAAATGCCTTAAGAGTATTTCCTCTCATCGCTTAGTTTGAATAGTAACTATAATTTTAAACTATTATTACATGCAATCCACTACGTCAGCTGACTCCATTTTATAACTGCGTAGTCATATTCGTAGCATGTGGTCCAACTGCTGCTATACGCCACCCTCTACAACAACGTATCAAACCACTGCCAAGTGGTGATAAAATAGTAACTACAGGCCTTTCCACATGATGGGGCATACCCTGGGACACGTCCGATTTTGCTCTCTTTTTCCCTCTCCAACTGCTAGAGAGCAGGGCATGCCCTACTTGTAAGCGAATTCAACACAGACGGGTTGAGACGGGACGTGTCACCTGGTCATAGCAATACCACGGGGCGTTCATGGCATTGAAGTTCAAATACTCTGATGCGCGCACTCTCATGTCAGGTGTTGCCCCGATACGTGTGGAGGCAAACGCGCATACAGTCACTGTCCCACGGCTATATCCCTGGGGCATGCCTGTCGGACACGGCCACATCGTGTGGAGAGGCCATAAGAAGCGTGTCGTATAATTATTACTAAATAGAAGTCGACTTAATTTAAAATCTAAACGTTTCAGGATGAAAAATCCCATCATCAGAAAAAGACTAACCTAAAACCTATAAATTTTTTTTTCTACTTCTAAATCTATGAGAGGAGCATGGATGTTGTCGGGGGAAGTCTAAAACGCGAATGAGCAGAGTTACGTGTAGGGACAGGATATCAGCTCGTGTACAGTCGGCAGATGTGAAGCTAAGTGTGGACAGTATGAAGCGGTACAACCGAGGTCATAATGTTGAGGCTGGGTCTGGCTTTGTCGATGTGGAGGGACGCTAATGCTGCGAGGTCGACGAGATTGCGATAGTCTATATTGGAAAAGTTATTTCTGTTGATGGGGTGGTTATTTTGCTCAGCATGAAGAGGCTGTGAGGGTTTCGCAAGTGGCAAATTAGTACGACTGGATACACCTAAATGTTGGTTAATACCGGGTTTGAAGTGGTGTCCATGCTACCGATGTATGAGGCGCTGCAGGCCTTGCACCAGTACGGTAAATAACACTAGACAAAAGTGGTGTGTGTGGGGGGGGGTTTGTCCTTAAATTTGAAATAGGACCCTATGGTAAATGTGCTTTTGTATGAAAATCCGAAGTTGATATGTGGGTAGGCTTCAGAGAGGAACGTTTTCAAAGTGTTTACTGCACTAACAGGTGCTTTGTTGTAGTACGGAAGCGAGTGAAAGACGTCCAATTTACTGACCGACGGTTGGCTAATGCCGGTATCGAATAGTTTGTCTAGGAACAATTTGCAGTAGTGGTACAGAAAAAGGTGCGGGTAGCCGTTATTGTTGAAAAATGTTGGAGAAAGTCAACTTCATTTGAAAATGCTGCCTACCTTCATATCAATTTCAAATTTTTATACAAAAACACATTAACCATATGGTCCTATTTCAAATTTAAAGACAACCCCCCCACACCACTTTTGTCCAGTGTTATTTACCGTTACCAGTTCCAGGCCTGTAGCGCCTCATACATCGGTAGCACTGGACAACACTTCAAAGCCCGTATTGACCAATATTTAGGTGTATCCAGTCGTACCAGTTTACCACTTGTGCAACCCTCACATTCAGCGCCCCGCCTTCATGCTGAGCAAAATAACCACTCTGTCAACAGAAATGACTTTTCCGATATAGACTATCCCACTCCCATCGAACTCGCAACATTAGAGTCCCTCCACATCCACAAAACCAGACCCAGCATCAACATTATGACTTCGGCTGTACCGCTTCATACTGTCCACACTTAGCTTCACATCTGCCGACTGTAAGCGAGCTGATATCCAGGTCCTCCACGTCACTCTGCTCAATCGCGTTTTAGACTTCTCCCGGACAACATCCATGGTCCCCTCATTGTTATAGAAATAATACAAATTTTTATCTATAGTTTGTAGGTTAATTTTCCTTTTTTCTGATGATGGGATATTTTATCTCGAAATGCTAAGATTTCAAATTTAGTCGGCTTCTATTTAGTAATTGATTTCTGCCCTAGTATAATTATTATTTAAGTGAAAAGAGGATCTCGCACATGAAGAACAGCCGCTCATGGAAGCTGCAAGCAGGGGAGGACAGCTATTTTGGAGACAGGAGTAAACCACCCCAAGTTGCATCGTATACCAACGAGGTACTGAAAATTCTCGTCTTGTCAGAATAAACTGAATTCATATACGTAAAACGTATGGCACATTATAAGCTCTCTATGCATTTCACGTGACCATTTGTGAACGAAAAGGAAATAAAGGACTGAATTTAGAGTGCCAACGGGAGGAATTGACAAGCCTGACGGAGTCCCTTCCTACGTGCGTATGAGCGAACTAATGCCATTACTCAATTTACTTCAAGCCCATAAACTCTAATAATTAGATTTAAGTGACTTAAAGCAATTTAATTCGAGCGAAGCTCACGCTTTTAGTGAGACTCGACAGAGTAGATTTCTATCCATATAAATATTGCCACACGCTTGACTCTCGGACAAACATCACCTATAAGAGTTGCTGGCATCAAGTGGGAATTTAAACTTTTTAAATGAAAAGGATAGGCGATAAAGAACAGTGGATACAAATAATTTTTGAGAGAACACTAATGTCCGTGGAGGCGAGGAAATGGAAGTTGGCAATGCCGGAAGTTTGGGAACGTTAAGTGTTACGGGACTTCGGGGGTGAAAATAAACTTTATCTTTGACGAATAACGGCTAATTTTGTGCCGTTGCGGCACTAAGTCTTCCAATTGACAGAAATTAAAGCGCTGCGGAGGTATAAGAAATAGAAACTGCTGATGTTTAATACTCTTATAGAATCCATACAATAGAATATTTACTTGAGAAATAACGAAGGATCAAAAATTGCAAATTTGTAAGACCATACACGCATGGTGGTAATGAACTTCGTGGCCTGAGGAACGGACGTAAATGAAACCCTTGTATTACCTCTGCACGATAAAAACCGTATTTGCGGTCTGGGTGCAGCATATTTTCATTATTTTGTGCAGCTACCTTGACACTGCACGTTACGGTAAGTAAAACGAAGAACATGAAGAAATGGAGATAGATCTTAGGGGAATTATTTATTCTGCGCGATGTTGCTTGACTGTAAGCTTTGAAGCCGTCTTGTAACGTACGTGACGATTATGTTCATTGTTATGCCGAGTCCGCCGATACGAAGTTATGAATACAAAACTACCTAAAACGAGTAAGTTTCTCAGCCGGTGGACATTCAAACAAACATCAAAGCGGATATGTGGCTTTAACCAGGTAAGGACCAAATAAAACACCGGAGTTTCGTAGAAACAGGACCTAGTGTTGGAAATGTTTACGAGGTGCACTGGTCCTTCTACACAGAGTTTAGAAGCGCCGGGCAGCATGCGATATACATAGATGGAGTAGATATACAAGTGCTGCACCGGTATCCACAGTACGTCAAATTGAGCTGACGACAAACCTGAATTGAGGAAGGCGCTCATTCGAGTTGGACGAGTAGAGAAAAATCGGAGGCTATACAGTTTACAGTGAGTGGCCGAGTGGGAAATATAAATCATCTCACTCGGCATTCGGCACAGTAAGTGGAAATGTCCAAGACTTCAATCTCCAGGACTATCGCGAATCCGGATTGAAACGTCTTCGATTTGATCCTCTTCCGATCATCAACTAATCCCGGGTGCAACGTCTTCGACTTTCATCTCTTCGAAAGATAATCCGATAGAAAATTACCCCACAACTGTGAACACCAATCGAACACATTTCAAAGTAATCTAAATCTGAAGGCGCATTACGATTCCCAGTGGCACGTCCAGCACACCATGGAACTTTCAAGCTCTCCCTCAATATGGCGCTACGTATCCATATACGACACCCCATGCTGCAAGACGGAATTTAAAGGAAATTTGCACTAGCACCAAGGTAACTTCGCGACGTCACGTCGGGCGCAGTCAAACAACAACAGTGACTGCACGTATGCTTCGTTGCAGCCCCATGCAATTTAGCATCAAAGTCAGGAGCGCATACAGAGAATTTTAGTTGCCAGGGTGGCTGTCACCGGGCGCTGGGCGCTATCTTTCAAGTTTCTAAACTGCACACTTTATGTTTTGAATTTCCGGCCAAAAAGTGGACGTTCCTGCCACAAAACCGCGAAGAACGAGGGAACAGCGGACAGTTTCGTGCTGCTGGCAAGACTGGGTACAGCCTTACGAGCACGACACACAGAATGTAAATGTAAATCAGTATTCTTGCGGGATGAATCCTCATGATGAGCGGAAGAAATATAAAATGCGCAATAAAACAATTAACGGAAACCATGTTAAATATGCGATCAGATTTGCAAACACTGAATTAATGACCCATTCAGAAATATGAAAGATTTTGTCAGAAAATCGGAAAAAAAGGCCTTGGGTAACTAACCAACAATCTACAATATAATCAAGACCAATGTATATTTATCTGTTTGTTTGTTTATTTATCTGTTTATTTATCCATTTTCTGTCACGCTTTAACACACAGATAGTCGGGAATTAGCCCAGGATGGAGGCTCTGGTCGTCCTCTCAAGTTCCATGGGAAACTGATAGGTAGAAAATAGGCCAGGTTGAAGATGATGACAAACGTATATCTGAATGTAGTTCTTTCTTTGCCTTCGTTGAAGTCCACTCGATACAGATACATTCCGCTTCTCAAAGCAGTATCTTGCGTCGTAATTTGCACTCTCTACCGAGGAGTCTTTCATCCAAACTTAAACTGCTGCTGCTCTCACTGACTACATAATCAACGAAGCAAAGAGTATGATATTCTTCAGTGATCAGCAGGCGGGTAAACACCACGAAGATTTCTTGGCACCAAATATTTTTTTTTTTCCATTTCGAGTTCTCCGTATTTATTGGGAGCGATATCGACTACGGGCCAAGAAAGCATTGCTGTACAAGATACCTAATTTCGGCCTGCACGTCTTTCGAACACAAAATTTTGATATCATTGATAATGCAGTAACTATATAGTCACCCAAGGTGGGTATCTTTGATACGCTCCAAGGAGGTTCTAATAGAGGAGTGCACCCTCTCTATACTATATCCTACGGGAGCGTTTCGAGTAAACTTTTCCCTTGAACTGGCTGAGTGGCATTTTCAATCAGAGAGCGGCATTGCCTCACGCAGCCTGTATAGGAAGGAGTCCGGAGCTCAAATTTTTATAGCCATTAACCAGCGACGAACTTCCGAGCGGATGGAAGTATGTAAAGGAAACTTGTATCCTGTATACCGTCTGATGATGAAAGTAACAGGGTGAGCACTGGGATATAAATCTTCAGACACGATTTTTTTGCAAAAATACTGATGAACTGCCAGTGTATATCTTCCTTAATTACATGTGCTGACCACTGCCTTCGTCTTACTGCATGAGAGCAATTCAGCCACTTCAAGGACTCCAAACGCCAGCTTCGATCACGCGACAATGTCATGTGTTTACTTGCCTAGAGAGTATAAGGGCTTGCTCCTTGATACGCTCTGAATCATGGAGGCAATTGCCAATATAAAATTCACGCCACTGATATTTGTCTAATCAGGTACAGTTGAAATAATTCAAACACTGAAGATATCGAAAGCTGAATCTGAATTGTACGAGTATCATCTTCTCCATATATCGAATCTTTGGCAAGGTATAGGGCGACCTTACGTATGAAAGCACTTCTTGCATGCCCGAAGCACTTCTTGCTGCAGGACTGAAAATATCTGCAGCTTCCATCAGCACTCTCATGCATCTTGATACGTATTTTCTTCCCAAGGAGCTTCTAATGGGAGGAGCAAGCCCAAGCACTCTCTGGGCGAGTAAACGCAGGACTTTGTCATGTGATCGAAGCTGGTGTTTGGAGTCCTTAAAGTGGCTGAACTGCTCTCATGACGTAAGACGAAGGCAGTGGTCAGCACATGTAATTAAGGAAGATACAGACAGGTAGTTCTTCAATATTTTTGCAAGAAAATCGCGTCTGAAGATTTATATCCCAGTGCTAACCCTGTTACTTTCATCATCAGACGGTATGCAGGATACAAGTTTCCTTTACATACTTTAATCCGCTAGGAATTTCGTCGATGGTTAATGGTATAAAAATTTGAGAACAGGACTCTTTCCTATACAGGCTGCATGAGGCAATGCCGCACTCCGATTGGATATGCCACTCAGCCAGTTCAAAGGGAAAGTTTATTCGAAATGCTCCCGTAGGGTAAATAGAGAGGGTGCGCTCCTCCTTATTAGAACCTCCTTGTTTCTTCCCGCAGATGATTTCATTTCAGTAACATTTATTCTTCCAGCTTTGTTGCAATTCTCGACGAAACTTCTTTCAATGACCAAAGAAACTATCGGACAAATATGACACACTATAGGGTTTCAATGATAGCAAATCGAATCCATTCATTTCAGTGTGGCTGAACTGCCTTCAAAAGTAACAAATTTTTTTGACGTCAGGGAAACAATATATGAGTGTCGCTGCTGAGTAATTATGAAGCCATGAAACCTTATCTGCATGAACTTTAAAGTTGACAGTTGTATGAAGGAAAGCATTGTCAATGAAGCAGGATCAACACAAATTTTTCGCTGGCATTTCTAACAGCGCGGGTACACTAGTTCAGATTATAATTCAATGTACAATTAGTGAACTATAACTTTTCACTAGTAGCAAAACAGAAAAACTTCAAGATGGCAGGAGTGCATTTCACGCTGATTTGCTATTTTTCTTGCAAAACACGGTTCTTCGCAAGAACATCTCGCCTGCTGAGGCCTTGAGAGAGCTCATATCGCAGTGAAATTCTTCTCCGTTTCATTTATAAAACAGAAAAACGAGTCGGATCTTTGTAAAGCAACTGTAAAAGTTTATACCGTAGTCAAATTTCAGCTTGCGATTTTCTGCAAATAGAGAGAGCACAACGTGGCGCTACGAAACATTTCGAAGCAGAAGAAATTCAATTGTCTCAGGAATAAGGGACGCTGCCCCACGGTGTTGCCAAGACTGTGTGCATCGAGACAACAGTCTTAAAAATGCCCCCCTGGAAGTTCAGAAATGGGCCATCAAAACTAACGACACACTTTACTCGTCGTAACATTTCAGTGGAAGAAGCCATGGAAAAGTCAAATTCAATCAGAACACAGCAGAACGCAATGGGACGGGATCGAGCTGTGCGTGGGTGTGTTGAGCTCCGGCGGTGAAAAAGAGGGTGAGTAAATTCTGATGGCATTTACTTGAAAACGATAATTTCTTCAAGAATCCAAAATAGTTGGCTCATCTAAACCAAAGTAACACGGGCTCGTCGGCTTACGGAAAGTTCAGACAAATTTTTTCTTTGTGGGAAAACATTTATCTAAAACTGCGACGGCTTGCTACCTTTCTTTATACAAATACGTCAATGAGTAAATACTATAGGCCTACTTGAAGTTATGTTTATCCACTGCAGAACATAGTGATAAAAGTGTTCACATACGAGACAGTCGCCTGGTGTATTGCGGAGTTAGAAATAAACCACGGCGAATGGCTAACAACACTTCACTTCATAAGCAGCGCGAGCCAAACCCAAGCGTGGCGCTATATGGTTTAAATTCATTCCATCTAATTCACTAGTTGAAGTACTACACCTTCAGTCCAGTCTGACTATATTTTTAACAAGTTAATTTTATAGTCGAACTAGAGCACTCTGAGAGCGCATACCTCCGCCAAGTGAGCCAAAAGCAAAATTCAAATTGCCTCTGAAACCATAACTTTCTTTGCATAAACTCCAAAATCTAATCATTTGTGCCTTTTTATATTAATAACAGCTTGTTTAATTTTTTTGAAGCTCCGTTCATAACTTTTTGAGCTATACTGTTAACAAACGTTATGACAAATACGAGTCAAACATACAAACGAACCAATCGATCTGCACCAAAAATTGATCATTTATGTCTTTTACCATTACTAACAACTTCTATAAATTTCATAAAGATCCATTCAATATTTTTTGAGTCATTGTGCTAACAAGCTTAAAATTAAAAACAGTTACAAACGAACGAACGAACAAACGGACCATTACCAAAATTTGGTCATCTACTCTTTGTTACATACCTAACAACTCATGTTAATTTCATCAAATCCATCCATAACTTTTTGAGTTATGGCATCGAGAAAAAGGACGCAGATAAACAAACAAACGGATGGACATATATTCACCAAAAGTTAATCATCTGTTCCTCCTAACATACCTAACAATCCCTGTAAATTTCATCCAAATCGGTTCATAACTTTTTGAGTTATATTGGTGACAGACAGACAAAGAGACAAAGAGACAGACAGACAAAGAGACAGACAGACAAACACGACGAAAACATAACCTCCTTGGCGGAGGTAATTATTCTCCCCAATTAGTACTATCTTCATTCAAGCTTGGCTTAGTTATTCAACACTGCATCCAACACACTTATCATTCACATAAATAAGAGGATTACCCAAACCTTGTTCTATTTTCGTCAAGTTCATCTCATTTACATAATTTTTTTTTTTTTTTTAATGTAAACTTGGCCAAATTTCCCGCGGCAAGGAGGTTATGTTTAGGTCAAGTACCTTTGACTGTTTGTCTGTCACCAAAATAACTCAAAATGTTATGGACTGATCTTTACAAAATTCAGGAATTATTCGGTATGTTAGGAGGAACAGATTATTAACTTTTGGTGAAGATCCGTTTAACCGTTCATTTGTTTGAATTTTTTCTCGGTATCATAACTTGAAAAGTTATCTACCGATCATTATGAAATTTGCAGGAATTGTTGGAGTTATTGAATGATGTCGATCTGTTTGTCCGTAAAATATTTGTTTGACCCTAAGTGTGTTTTGATGTTTTCCAATAACATAACATAAAATGTTATGAACGGATCTTCACGAATTTGTAGGAGTTGTTAAGCATGTTAAAAGTAACAAATGGCCAAGTTTGGCGAAGACAAAAAAGAAACCCTATTTTCAGGACGCATTTTAATTTTTCGACAACACTGCCTTGCTTGGCGGAGGTATGCGCTCTCAGAGTGCTATAGTTTGTAAATGTTATCTCATATTGGTCACAACAAATACTACTCCAATCCAATCTGGCTTCATTTTATAAAAGCATACTTCACATCATTCAAGCGAAACAGTATACTACCCTAATCTAGTCCTAGCACCTTGTTTACAAAGCTATCTCTGCGTCCTTTTGGCACGCTGAAGTTTGCCACTGCTGTCTTTAATATTTTTCTATTTTTCAATTTCTGTTGTGCCTTATCAGTCAGTGGATTAATAATTATTAATGTTTTGATAGTTCGTGAGTAGTAGGTGAACCAAAGAACGAAATGATCGGTCTTATTGGGTATCCTCCTTTATGTAATTTTATGACTCCGTAGAACATCGGAATATTTATAGAGTTGCAGTACAGTCGTTAGTAGAGTTCTCTTGAAATTTTGTTTTTCTTTTTGAGAATTTCCAGTTTTTTTATTCAGACGATACTTCAGGGTCTGGATGGGATTTTTGTTCAGCTTTTCAACAGTGTTCAGATCATTGCGATGGTCTTCGATTTGGCTCTCATATTTGGTTTTATTCATAACGGCAGTAGTATGTCCTTTGTCAGTAGGCACTATAGATATTGAGGAGTCTGCTTTTGGGTTTTTCAGTGGTCTCATTTCATCAGGTGTAAAATCCAGTTGAAGCTCTCTACCCCTTGAAAAATCTATCTCTCAAATAGTTCCCTCCAAACAGTGCTCGCATCCAAATCAAGTTCCACAGTTACAACGTAATTCATCCCGTAGGTACCATCCAATATACGGCCCTCATAACACAGTCTGGCTCCACTTTCTGCAGGTTTTTACATAACAAACAGCATTTAAAACGGCCAGGATACAAGATGCGGGCTCCGTTTATAGCTGACATTGAATTCGTAGCGTTGGCTTCTGTCAGGTTAGGTGGTCTTGCAAATCATAGTGAAACGCTCCGGGCGAGTACGAGAGATTCGAAATAATTCAAGAATTTAAAAGCAAAAAAAAACTAAAGGAGGTGAAACGGTACCTCACAGGAGCCTTCAAACAACCTTTATCGACTTAAATAGTATTAGCGCCCGTGGGAACGTTGTCAATTCGTTGTCAGCCCGTCGAAACGTTGTCAGCAGGAAGCAGAGTGGGCAGGAGCCGTATATTGAGGTAGAGTAGGCACATTCGTCCAAGCTATAAGAACAATAGTGGGTAAGACAGCAATTTTAAGAAAAAAAAAAACAGCATCCGGCATCAAGTTATCAGCCGACCGGATTAAAAGTATACTCATTCAAACTCTACATGCATTTACTATCATGTTCAAGCGGTTGCACCTGTTACATAGACGTTGTGTTATAGATTTTAATGAACTTGACGTAATGAGAGAAGCAGACATTGTGCTTAAAAATATTCACCACTGTCAGTATACTAGGAAGCGACAGTTCACATTCTGATAATTTGGTACCATGGAGGCGACATCTGCACCATATTTCAGCTGTGTAGTGATAGTTCAGTGCGAGATGCTGTCTTGTAATTCTAGTCTTAGTAAAAAACTTTCCGTAGACGAGAGGGGGCTCCAAATATAGTATTTTCAGTTACGCTTATCTCTTTCTAAAGCAAAACTAGAGCACTCTGAGAGCGCATACCTCCGCCAAGTGAGCCAACGGTAGCAAATATGCAAATTGGCTCTGAAACCATAATTTTCTTTGCATAACCTCCAAAATCTAATCATTTGTGCCTTTTTATATTAATAACAGCTTGTTCAAATTTTTTGAAGATCCCTTCATAACTTTTTGAGTTATACTGTTAACAAACGTTATGACAAATATGAGTCAAACATACAAACGAACCAACCGAGCTGCACCAAAATTTAATCATTTATGTCTTTTACAATTACTAACAACTCCTATAAATTTCATGAAGATCCATTCATTATTTTTTGAGTTATTGTGCTAACAAGCATAAAATTAAAAACAGTGACAAACGAACGAACGAACAAACGGACCATTACCAAAATTTGGTAATCTACTCTTTGTTGTATCCCTAACAACTCATGTTAATTTCATCAAAATCCATTCATAACTTTTTGAGTTATGGCATCGAGAAAAATGACTCAGACAAACAAACAAACAAACAAACGGATGGACATATCTTCACCAAAAGTTAATCATCTGTTCCTCCTTACATACCTAACAATCCCTGTAAATTTCATTCAAATCGGTTCATAACTTTTTGAGTTATCCTGGTGACAGACAGAGAGACAGACAAACAGCCAAAGAGACAGACAGACAAACACGACGAAAACATAACCTCCTTGCCGGAGGTAAATATGCGTTACCCCTACAGACCGCTGCAGGGCTTTTGACGTTAAGTCTGCGTGCAGTTGTTCTAACCAAATTATTATGGTATTAAAAATGGTGTTGACATTCGTGACTTCGTAACTTGTAGATTGAATAACTGTTGACTACTATTTTGTCATCTAAGTTCAGGTAAGCAAATGGATATAGTCTGGTATCATGTGAAACCTTTGTTGCGGTCGACGACAGGAAACAAATCAATGCCAACACAGAGCATAGGTACTTGTTAGGGGAACGAATTTACAGTCAGACATATAAATGTCTAAAGCCACAGGTCTAAATGCCACTGGTGGAGCAAAAAATGAATGATAAACTGAAGGGAATCACAAATTAACAAAAAGCCTGTAAAATGCTTAGAAATCCTTGATACTGACGAGTGGTGATATGGAACATGCAACAGGTCAAATGTAGAACTTTCTAACACGTGATAAAGGTAAAGGTTAAGTCAACTTTGACCGCACTTTCAACAGGGAGACACACACGCACTGGTTTGAGCTGCGGGTATAGGCCCATTGGCCCCAGGGGAGTAAGTGCAGTTGCAGTCGACGACGGGTCATCAAGAACTATGGCGCCAAATTTGACGGAAGATTAAAATGACCTGCACCTCCCCCACCCCCATCTCTGAGGAAGGCGAGTTCCACCACGGCGCAGTGCATGCACACGACTGCCGAGTTGTGCAATGCAATGTTGAGGCAGAAAAGAACAGAGGACGTGCACTAACAAGATATACGCACAGCATCCCGTTCACCGTGCCTGAGCAGTGCTTGTGGAAGAAAGAGCACCTGAAACTTCTAGTCTAATAAATGGACGGGAGAAGACTTCCTAGCATCTGTCAAATAGAGCATCGCATTGTCGACGAGGTGGCAGTCGGAGCCCCAGCCATGGAAACTTTTAAGAGAAGATGAGACTAGCAACGAAGTGACAGCCTAACTCGATTTTGGAACCGTCGAAAACGCCAGAAAAAGCGGGCAACTCTTTGACGCACGCGACGAGTTCTTAAACTTTTTTGGAAAGAGAGGTAGATAACGGTAACGTGAGTACAGTTTTTCGAACACAAACGGTTATTTTTAGATTCCAGAGTTGAGAGTAAATGGGAAAATATACATGACAGAGATTATGAAATAGCCCCAAAAGGCAATCAATATTGATCGAAGGAGTATTTCAAGGTGGCTTCAGGAAACCTCACCAAAATAGGATAAACTCTGCGAAAGAGGCTATAAATTAGCAAACCTCGTACGAGTGCTGCTATGTTCCAATTACATATAATGATAATAAAACTTAGAGCACTCTGAGAGCATATTCCCCCGCCAAGCAAGGCAACGCTAACAAAAAATTCAAATTGATTCTGAAACTATGATTTCCTCTTCATCAGCACCACAATCTGGTCATTTGTGCCTATTGACAGCGATAACAGCTTCTGTAATTTTCTTGGAGATCTATCCGTAACTTTTTGAGTTATATTCTGACAAACAGTCAAACACACAAACGGACAAACCCATCATTACCAAAATAGCCATTGTGTGTTTCAACATTTCTAGCAATTCCTACAAATTCCGTGAATATCCGCTTACACCTTATAGAGTTATGTCGCTGAAAAACATTAAATAGACAAATCGATCATCACTAGGGTCGTGACTTTGAAAAATATGCACGCATATTCTATCCAATTGTAAGACCCAATTTTGATTTTCATAGTTTATACTGGTGAAGTTTATGCATAGGCATCATATTTTATGTAAGAAATCAAAATTCAGTTATACCATTAGACAGTATCTGCGAGTAAATTTTTGCAGAGTCACAACTCTAATCATCACCAGCATTTGGGCATTTATGTCTGTTTTAACATTTCTAATAATTCCTGTAATTTCGTAAAGATCCGTTCATAACTTTTGGGCAATAGCAAGCAAACATAAAATCAAACATAGAGACAAATCAACGAACAGATCAACACGAAGTTCTTGCCATTTACTCTATATAATATGCCTAACAACTCATGTAAATTTCACTAAATCCGTCCATAACTCTTTGCATTATGGTACGAAAAAAAGAGGCACACAAGCAATGAAAAAAAAATTGTCCTCCTGCATTCAACTATTTCTATGAAAAAAGATGTAATGGTATTAAGAAATGAAAACCCCCAGGGGAGAAACATGTATGTATGTTTACTGTTATTATTAATACTCTGCCAGTTCTAATTTTGAATTATTTTCCAATAATAATTTAGGTAATGCAGTAGTTGCCATAACTTGTGGCAGTTACAAGTATATGTATATAACCAAAGACATCGCAATGTATGCAAGAGCACGCTTGTGAAATCACTTTCCATCTCTATTGACGGGAAAAATATTAAATCACATATTTTATGAATATTCTTTTCGTTCTCTTCTCAATTACTCGTGAGCGCAATGCGAAATCAACCTTTAACAGTTGGTCACTTTCGAAACAATTATATTTCATGACAATTTTTACGAAGTACATGAAAGCATTTGCAGCACGTGACTACATTCCCTTCATACCTTCAGAACTGCAAAGTATAAATAATGCAAATATCCGAGCCAGAAAAATATTCCGAGGCTGATAATTATAATGAAATTTTCCATTCTTCCCATTCCATGAAGGCTCCGCATGTCTGAAAAAAGCTAGGCCATTTCATCCCTGTTCTATTTTAAAGTTTGCAGGTTTTCAATTTTTTTTATACGAGCAATGAGTTATGCACAGCACAATCCACTTCATTTCAATGCTATTGCTATTTTAAAGCCTATAGAGTGTAAGGTGCTGTTTCTTTCTCTATAGCTGTAAGAGGACTTTTGAGTTTTGTAGAATTCGGGTCACTTGACTTCTATTGAGAAGAAACATTTGGAGCTTAAACTTTTGTGTCATTTCTTTTCAGTGGGACTCTGATGTGCCCACAACACCGAAGTTTTGTTTTCCCTCGTACGCAAATAGATCTTCCATAGATTCTGCATTTCAACTTTAATTGTTTTTTCTTTGCGAGGATTTGTAACACTCTAATTTTTACAAAATATGTTAAAGCTAATAGAAGACCTTGCAGTGCCCGACAACAAAAGGCCCTATTTACCGCAATCTCTATTAACAATATTCCAAGGCTCATAATATTCTGATCCATCTTTCTTTCTTTCTTTTTCAAAGGGACTCGGGAATGTGCTGCAAAAATCTATCAGGGGCAACCACCCGTTGTCGTGCCGGCCACACAATCGGAGGTTTACACACCACGATCCGCCGTTGCTGCTGCTGCAGCAGAACCTCTTTTCTATAGCGTGCAGATGCGCAATTTAGCAGAACTTTTCAAGACGAGCGCCGGCGTGCGTGCGTGAGCATCGTTCTGCGAGATTTGACTGTCCAAAGAACACGAACACCGCCGGTGACCTCGGGTAACAATAACGCTATTCTTCCTGCACTCGATCCTTGGACATGCGGTATTGCTGGAAAATTTGTGGTCATGTTGGCAATGCAGGTGCTTTTCAAAGAGGAGGCTATTTAGTTTCTCGGTTTACTGTCCTTAAATTGTTTGAGAATGTCGTAAATGGGAATTAATATCCACGTGCCTTTTGAGGTGCTCCAGAGCTTTCGGTCTATCGTCCTTAAATTTATCCAGAAACGTTACATAATTAACGGATTAATTCGTCTAACGATTTACGGTACACTGACCTTCAATTTAATAGGAAATGTCACATAATGTAATTGTCGTACCCACGTGTCTTTCCATGTGCTAGGTAGTGAACGGCTTCGTTTTATTCTGGAATGCATAGTCAAACTTTTTAAAATAAACGAATAAACAGGTGTTTTCGAGCCGCTAGACTACTTGCAACCCATTGCCATTAAATTTGTGATTAGAAGGCATTGCTATGTGCGTTAAGTGAAGATCTTCACATCTGTGCAATATATACAGGAACTTCATAACTTCAAGCGTGGAGGTGAGGTGGCGTTAAGCATCGACTGTAGAACAATAACACTATCCAATATCGTAATTGTGCGAACCGACCACACAGAGGCTATGAGACTGGTTAGTATTATACGAACTATAGTGCAACTTGTATTATAATTATTGTTACAAGCCCCTAGGCCAGGCCAGCTAAAATGAAATGCTGTGTCTCAATCATATCGTACAAGGATAATCTGTTAAATTCTCTGTTCCAATGCAGTCAAGAGTTCTTTCTCTCTCTCCTGTCTGAAATTGAGCTGCTCAATGCTATTCGCGTCTGCAGGTGTAGGCTGAGTATATCTATTTATTCCCATTGTACGTGGCCACCAATATTGGTGACTGGGCCTAATTACTAGGTTGAACTTTGGTTACTTTGTCTATACTTATAAGCTTGTAAGCATATTCTGTGAACCCATTGTGTTCTTAATAAAAGCTAATTATTAATTATTATAGTTCCGTCAGGAATTACTCTGTAGAATCTGTGCACTTGTCGTAACGATTAAATGGCAAGGAATGAGTATTTTATAGCACGTATGCTTCTGCTACTGTCGTAAAAAATATCACTGGAACTGAACACAGATGCTGTTTTAAAATTGTTATTAAAGAAATGAGCTTGTACGCCGAAAATAGTCAGCTCATGATTAGAGCACGCTAAGTGCGCTAGCTAGGCGCGAAGACAAATACGGACAAAAGGACCACTTGACCAACCGCAACGTCTTCCTGAGATAAACAATCAAGCAAGGCCCCTTAAAGAATCCTTGACTGGCCCGGCGAAGGCTAGCTAAGCCAAGTCCAAGATAGACTAGACTTGCTGGGAACTCCAGGGAAGAGCGCTGGTTTCGTCACTTTCGAGCTTGTTGCAGGTGTTAGAAGTAACCCGTAAGCGCTAGAGACGGTAGAACCTAAATTTATAGGAGGAGGATTGAGTTTTCCGCAATAGACTAATATATAGTTAATGCCTCAAACTCGATTCAATGAAGCGAAACCAACGCACTTGTTTGAAGTTCTGGACAAGTAATATGTATCGGGCTTAACTTAATCCAGTTATGCTGTGTCAATCGAGGGCGCCTTCACTCCTGTTGCCTGGGGCAATCGGTGGCAAAGAATTGCGATATCCATAACAAAATTCTCGGCGGTTCCACAAGCTAAAATCATTGACCAGCTTCTGGACCGGTCAAATAATCTGCTAGGGATGCTACTGTATAACACCACAGACTGTGCACGACCATGTTTGCTTCGCTCGAACGTGGGTTAGATATGGCGGTTCAGTAAATGATTGCATACATGTTCTGATTTTTGTTTTAACCAGGCCGTAACTGCTGTTACACAGCGCCTATATATCTGGACTGATAAGAAACTCCAGACCAAATAATTTGTAAGAAAAAAAATTATGAAATAAAGCTAGGAAAAAATATTGGCATGGCAAATAAAAGCATCAATATTGTATGCCTGAAAATTGGTGCTTGAAAATGCAGGTACGATCGTTCAATACTCGAGACAAATTAAAAAAAAAAAACTTCTCGTGGGCAGAGAGGCGCTCGCACCGAACAACAGCAACAAACAGGTTGGTGGGCAGCCCACCGGTAAGCAAGCAGGCACACTTGGGGTATTTGGTGGGCAAGCATCTCACATGAAGCTGGGCTAAGAACGTATATTATACCTAATATAAGAGTAAATATTTTATATTATAGTGACCTCAGAAATTCAACATTGGGCAGGCGGATACCATAAAAATACGGCAACGTTTATGCTGAAACTGCAATTATCAATAATGTACATAAAAATTATTCAATAAAGACAGACACAGACCACGGTTCACGATGTGGATCGATGTCAAACAAAAAACACGGCTGCGTTTACCGCAAATAAAAAATTAAAAAGAGAAATGCCGCAATTTAAAACATGTGTAGACAAAGAAAGCAAAAATACGACACTGTTTACACACAATATGCAATGTCGAATGAAACAAACCGAACACGCGCAGAACACTAAAATACAGCAGGGTGTACGCACTATGAACAACATGGAATAAAAAAAAGAGTGCTAACTAAACCTGCGGATGATGCAGATGATCAATAAAAAATGAAGAAATTTTCGAGCATAATCAACATAACCCATTGAAGAATAATATCATCTACAATACCGATAAATGCATAACACAAAGATGCAATAAATAGCAGCGTAACTCATAGTTACGTTAGAAAATGAGCGCAATCATCAAGATGGGGCGATGCAAAGAGACAAACATATATACATCAATGTCTCTGCACAACCTCCACTGGTCATGATACAAGGCAGCGAGGCTCGGCCATACAACACACGTAGCAAGCACACCACCCTCACTGGGTGGTGGGCAGCCGAGGCATAGAACCGGTACCGCCGGAGTACCGTTATGCAGGCGCTGTACACACACCGCAGCCTCGTGCATCTATCTATACACCTCCCCTGCAGCTCCTGATAGCACCGCCGCTAAACGGTCTACGCCCACGACTTCTGGTAAGAAAGTCTATTAACTGCAAGCTGTTTATGATAGGATTCTCTTCACGAGGTGTAATAAGAAGGGCTGTTAACTACAAGGAGTTTATGATAGGATTCACTTCACAAGGTGTAATAAAACACAAGGGCTGTTAACTAGAAGCTGTTTATGATAGGATTCTCTTCATGAGCAGTAATAACAAAGGCTGCTAACTAGAAGGTGTTTCTGATAAAGGATTCTCTTCACAAGGAGTAATAAAATGGGCAGTTAACTACAAGGTATTTTGTTGCAAGAACAACTTGACCACGACTCTAATACTTAATTTTTCAAGTCGTCCGTTGACGTCATCTGAAAAAAAAAAAAATCCTAGCAAATAAACTGAAATTCAGCACTCTATCCTGAAAACTAACTCATCGGTAATTCTTTCTGTCATTCGAAAAATTATTTCATGCACTTCGTAGGGAACGTAAGGAACCGATCTACAGAGCAGATATTGACTGTATTAACCAAGTACGCAGAGTCTGAAACAACGAGCATTTAGCGGCTTCTACAGTTTCGACCCTTTTTATAACAAAATCAACCGCGACTTCTACAAGGTGTTTATGATAGAGAATTGTCTTCAAAGTCAGAAATCAAAGAGGCTGTTAACTAAAACCTGGTTATGACAGGATCCTCTCCAGAGAGAGCTAGAAGAACTGTTAACTATATAAAATGCTCTTAACAGTGAAAAATACTTTAAAGAGGCTATAAACTTCGAACTGTTTAAGATAAGATTCACGGCGAAAAAGAAAGTCTACGAACTACAGATTATTAGTACTATGATCCCCGACGAACTGAGAAGAAGGGTTACATCTGCGCGCTGTCCGTGATACAGAAATCTCTCCCCAGAGAGAAAAGGCACCAACGTTCAGGGAGGTGAAAACTGTAAAGTAAAACTCATTAGGCTCACTTGTAGGAAACATTCGATGAGCTAACTACGCAATTTTAGATCGGGTTTCGCTAGAACGAACGCGGTTGCGCTTGAGACGCGGCTGAAAACTTATTTTCCGAATAGGACTGAGTTTTCGGAATTCACGAGAGTAGTCGTTTCAGCCTCAAGGCCTGGAACTCGATTTGACAGGGTGAAAGCAACGTACCTGTCTGAAGTCGCACGCAAGTCACATTGTGATCGACATTATAAATGCTAACTGTGAAATCCTTCATCTTCTGGATGAAATTGTTCTATAGCTGTGTCAAACTGACAAGCTCTTGATACAATGTTTGTATTTATTGTATTGTAAGCCACCTGCCCATTGTTTATGCTACGATGCATGCTGCTATACAGGGTTAACCTAATTTAACAAGTATCGTTTTCTTATGACTGGTGGAAGTAGCAAATTACAGGGCATTCCTACCAGCAATTTAATGTTTAAAAGGATTTCTCAGCTTTAAGACCATGATAACCTATAGCTATTGGGTTGGGTTAATGTCTTTAGATGCTGGATCACATGAGCCCATCAGAGGGAAAGACGTAGAGCAACGCTTGCTAGACTTCCATCAAACCCTGTCGCACATTGCATCAAAATCTGTCGCGTCTCGTTTCATGTGTCGCGTTAGACTCTTTTCCCGTCTCACTTCAAACCGAGGCCTTCGAGATAGAGGCCTCCTTCTCGATGGTCTCGGTCAAACCCTTCTGCACACCTGCACACCGCATCACGCTCTCGCGAGTGTCACATCAAGCTCTTCCTCGTCTCGCGTGAAGCCCTTTTACGCGTTGCATCAGACCCATGTGAGTGTCGCATCAGGCCTATTCTCACTCTATAGAGCAGAACAAAATACACTTTCCAATTCGGCCAAACGGTCAGGTCAAGAAGGCTGGCAACACTCCGGTTCGTATAAGACGAGGCAATGTATGGATATGGGAGCCGTTCCATGGAGGTAGCAGCGGCCTGCCTCCAACAAATGCGACGCTCTCCATAAACATCAGCCGCGCCACAGGTGGTGGCGGCCGAGACAGCCAGCCGGTCCTGACCCAAACGGTTCGATGTTCGGCGTATGAAGGGCACCAACACTTAATGGACTACTACTCGCAGTTAGAGTATTTAGGGGACTAGGTACTATTATTTTCTTTGGGTCTGTAGTAGAAGTACAAATTTTACTAGCGCATCAGAGACACAATGTCTATATCGCGCCGAACTATTCCAGTGGTTTAACACAGGCTCGTGCGCCACTAGGGCGCGAAGTACGTTTCGTTTCAAATTATCAATGATTTTTGTCTCGGCTTTTCTGCCAGGAGGTCTCAGATTGTAAGTGGTCAGTGCGCTACTGACAGGAAAAAGGCGCAAGTTGTGCATCTCTAACCTCAGGGAACGGCTGAACGCTTACGCTCAGCTACGCCGCACAGGGGAAGGAAACGAAAATCAAGAAGGTAGAAGTCTAGCGGGAATAGGTCGGTTAGCTCGATCAGCTACCCACCTCCCGAAACAGAAGTGGAAGTATTGAGAGCCTACCTAACTTTACAAAACTAACCTCGTCAGCAGAAACGGCGGCAAGCTGCAACATCTCCTGCGAGGAAGACACTAGGAACCCTTGGGGTTGTGAGGCCCAAATATATTGTGGCAGCGTCTTTGGTCTGCGTTTTTCAAACGCTTCATAAACTCACAGAAACTTATAATGCACAGGTCTTTCAGGATGTACCCGTATTGGGGCTCAGATTTTATAATCTTTTTGTATTGAACTCAACAAAATTATGCTCAAAAGTGGCTCAACTTTCAAGTGATGAGAGCTAAAATATGTGAATGAGACTAAATTGCAAAACTGACGATGAAAACTGCCACAGCATTCATGCATGCAGCAGAACTGTTTTTTTTTATAACCGTAAATTACGAAGCGTTTTAAAGTTCAGGCCTAAAATCCCGGAGGACATTGCGTATTTTATGTAATTGCATTATATCCTTTATAATGGTTTGTTCATTATTTAGGAAAATTAACTTGAATTAATCTGAATTTCAGTAAGACTCGCCATTTATTCCAGAATATATGCAGCACTTGCGATATAATTTAGTGTGCTTAATATTTATTATGACATAAATTCCGACTGAGACTATGTGAGTCAAGCTTGTAAAAGTAACCGAACCGCTTCAAGAGTTCCAATACTATTTACAAGTTGTTTCTTAATAGAAACTGAACCCCACCCTGAGTTTCGGCATTTTCAAATATAGCGTACTAAGCCTAGCATGTCGCATATCTTCGTTAAGACCCTGGCAGTGCTGAAAGATAATGCTCAACAGCCGTTTCTAGCGGGGTCCCAGTTAGGAACTTCATTGCTAGTCTGCTAATTTCCAAATAACATATGGTGCGATAGATGCTGATGCCCGTGCTTGCGATACGTCTTTCCTCTAGATTCCACCCATTTCCGCGTCGTCCGCCGCCCTATAGCGCTTGCCTTTTGCATCACATCAAACTCCGCTCACATGATGCAAAAGACAAGTGCTATTGCATGGCCACCGACGCGAAAATGGGTAGGATCAAGAGGAGAAATGTGTCGCAAGCACGGGCATCAGCATCTGTCGCGCTTTATGTAATATGAGCATAAGGCTTTTTGCCCTCAGTATAAAAAAACATGCATCGAGTTAAGAAATTTTACTTCTGGGTAAAAGTAAAACGGCACTGATATTTACCAAGTGTTCAGCAACTTGATAATCGTATTTTTTTTATTCTTCTGGGACCTGTAATTATCGTCTTAGATAATTTCCATCCCTGAAAGTAGAGCGAGTAGCAGTAGTTTCCTCGCTTGAAATTCTTTACAAACATCATTGCTGTTATTTTATGACCTTATGCATTCATAGTTAAGGGTTATGTATATTTGTTGAACTATATATACTTATAGAAGGAACAAGGAAACATAAAATTAGCAAATGAGCACTGGTAGTTGACCGTTGGTGGTAAATACTCATGTTACTGCCTTAGTAATGCATACAATTTTTAATTCCTGCTCTTTCCTGCTGTGCTTAAATGGAGCGCTAAAATTCACACTTTTGATACCCTTCTTCCAAAAAGCAGAGAATAATTAGTATTGTTATTAAAATTACATGCTTGGGCGTCAAGAGACAAGTTATATACGAGACAATGAAGCACTGAGTAACCCCAGCCCAGCTGAGAAGAATCAGTCAAAAAGCCAATCACGCAAACCTTGCATGCATGTGACCAAAACTGAAGCCAATCATCGTCACAAAATCAACTGCATTTTATAAGCCAAGAGTCACGAGGAAATTCCAATTTCAAAAAAGAAAAATGAGACCAGCTCGCTCTGAACTTTCGCTTAAATTGCCAAAGAAATCACAAAACGGATTTCTTTGTGTTGCTACGCGTCACACTTTTCCAGAAAATTTCGCTCTTCACCGCAATACTTTTGGAATGTTCAACTTTTAACAGAAGAGCACTGGAGTTTTTAAGGTTCCAGCGCAGGCATGCAACCGAGACAGGGGTCTGGTGCGGCGCCCCCTGACATATTGCATTTCATCAAGTTCCATTTAGATGCAGAGCGAGGCGGTCTTAAGAGCATTCAAGAGTCGCACGCCGACCATTGCGAACATTAGAGCTCAGCAATCGCCTGTAATTAAGAAGAGACGATGGCCGACCATGGATGTCCTCAGCCACCGCAGGGCGAATTCGAGCTCTTCCTGTATGTCTTCGCACTCAATGCAGTGCTATTTTTTTTTTTACGTTTGATTGCCAGAAGATGCAAGAATTAGCCCAAGAAAACTTGGTAAGATCTGAGGAACAAACGTTTTTATTAATGGGAAGAAAGACAATCAGAAGGTAACTTCGTTACTGAAGTTTAAATCTTAGGATAATAAAACTCAGACAAAAAAAAATTTAGGAAAATACAACTCACGCAAATAGGCATAATTACTTAATTTTTATTTGTTTTAGTTAATGCCACAGACTGCGGTGCAAAAGATGCATATAATCCCCACGATTTGTCAGCATAGCAACTAATATCACCACAGCAACCGAAAGTTCTTTTTACAGTTAAAAAGATAACTCGCCATCTTAGCTTAACTCGTACAAAATCTGCAGAGGAAGCAATCGGAAGGAAAACCTCCAGTCAGTCAAAAACAGCGATGTCATCCACAACGCTTCTCCACAATTTGACGTATCCAACAAGCCGGAGAAATGGGAGGAAAGCTGTTCAGCATTTCGCAATTCAGGAGCAATACATAAGAAGAAATTGCAAATAAAAGCAAATTCGTGCGCTGGCTAATTTGTTTTATGAAAAACAGAATGTTAAGGAGTTGTATTGATTTGAGTACGCTGTAGTTAAGCTAGTGAAGCTCCTCTTCCCTCACGATCGATAAAGTGATATACTCCTACAATGTGATCACTACCATGTGGCTTACAGAGGCAAAGAAGTACCATGTCTAAAGTTCCCCAAGTGACTTGCTATTTCCGTCTGCGTAAACCTCATTATAACTTCTCGCAAACTAAAAACGGTAAGAGACAGTCAAAAACTTCGAAACCAAGAGACATTTACAAAGTCCGAGAAATCCCAGCGAGTCGATTTATCGGCCGAGTCAATCCTTTAATCGGATCGAATTACCCGATACCTCTGCTTGCATTATGGCTCAATTCTCGGGAGTCTCCAGCAATATTTCCGTTCTTGAATTCCCAGCTGCGAATTGGAACCGCATGATTTGTGGACGGGGCTACAGAAACTGCGGTTAGAGCCACGCGAGGAACAAAATGATTGCCAGAGCTCGGGATAAGTAGGCGATAGCTAAGATCAATGTAACGAAAAATGAGAGCGCATAAATTTTATGGATGACTGGAAGCAGCTTCGATATCGATGTAGGGCGGGAAGTGAGGAATTTCTTGATTTAGGGAAATTTTTGCATGTCGTAAGTCTTTACTGAATTGAAACCGATAAGTAGTGAACTGCCCAGTGTTCCGTTTTTGCGCGTGTGTGTTTTAGGAATGCGCGGTGCAAAAAGGTGGGAAAAATACCGCACACTGTAATACTGTAAAAGTGAAACGTGAAAAAAATACCTCATTACTTTATTGTAGTTAGCTGGTATAAATGTTCTTTCGTTATACTGTTTACTGCATTTTAGCTGTTAGTAACAAGGTCTTATTACCAACAGCTAAAAAGCAGTAAACAGTATAACGAAAGAACATTTATAACAGCTAACTACAAAAACAAATAGCCAGAGAAACAAATTAACATAAGCACAAACACAAGTTTTGACGCTGGCTATCAACACTTTTGTGCTATAGTGACTTTATGGTCGCCTGCTTTATGTTGCAACTGCGACTCACATGCGAACTACCTTCTGACTAGTGTCGATACGGTGGGAAACAAGCAAATGGTTCCAAACATTGTGTATTTCGACGAATATTCTTACCTATAATTGCCTACGTACTTTTTATCATTGAGCCTATTTTTCTTTAGCTGATAAATTTCCTAGTGCGTAGTTGTAATAATTGGAGGGCAAATGAGTCTAGGGCAGTAAAGCCCGTTAAAGCGTTACTGTACATATCGTATTAGCCGGCCAATTGTTTAAACATCTTATAGAAATATTCAAGTCAAATAATAAAACACAATTAAGCCACAAGTAAAAACAAAGGGTATAGCAGACTGTACAGCTATATGATACGAATCAATACAGTGCTGAAATACTGTAAGTACACTAATATTAAAAAATCGAAGCTCTTCAAACAACTGTTTCTCAGTGCAGCTTCCGCCAATATTAAAAAGCATAATAGTACAAAACAACCTTTAGTTAATACGTACTCAACCAAATACTAAGTAACGTAGTATAGGTCAAACACCTGGGAGCACTTCATGAGCAGTTATCATAAAAATCCCAAAGTGCAAAATAAAGTTGGAAACAGAAAAAAGAAAGCGCAACCCAACGCCTCCTGAACAGGAACACAAGCCGTAGATACCGCAATTCGCTGCTGTCAAACTTCAGCACCAAGTGTCATTTAAGCGCACAACCTGGCATCTTGATGGCACTTGTCTTAGTTACATACGGTAAGCTGGGCAGCCCTGCAGAGATGATATCTCGCACAATGGGGACCACTCAACAAAGCATTGATTTTATTAAGGGAAGCTAAACCACACACCCACTTTAATGAGGTCTGCGTAATGAAGAAGGATGGTGACAGGGCAATCAGATCGGCAGCGTACAGGCATTCGCTCCATGGCACCTTATGTCTCTCTGGTGCAGTTTAGCTGTTTGCAGCTTTGGGATTTACCGTATTTGAATATCAGTGCAATCAAAAGTTAGAAAGTAAAATAGTAGAGTAGTAGCAGCACGTCAACACCGTAAATACAATAGTAACTTGGGTCAATACACCAGGCATCATAAATGGGAGACGCAAAACATTCGCCGACACCAAATGTTGTTGAAAGATCAGTAGGGTATTTAAAAGACTAGCAAAGTGAATATATGGAATGATACACCGAGGGAAAAAAATATAGCAGAAGAGGCCTATTTCCTTCGCGTGTAAGATGGATTTAAATTTTGTAATTGGTAAAATGAAAATATAATGTTCGACCCGAGCTCCAACAAGACCTTGACCACCTCATGGAATGGAGCAGAACGTGGCAGATGAGCTTTAATGTCGACAAATGCTCAGGAATGCACATAAGGCTGATAAACCCGTCCCCCTCCCCCCTACTGCAAATGAATGGGACGGTATTGGCTGCTGTCACCCAACAACGTGACTTGGGAATCACTACTACAAATAAGCTACAACACAGTCAGCAAGCTGACAAGAGTGTGAAAATGGCAAGCAGAGTATTGGGGTTCATCACCAGAAATATTGAATACAAGTCCAAAGACATCATCATCATTCCCTTGTACAAGGCGTTAGTGCGGCCACACTTAGAATTTGCTGTTCAATTCTGGTCGCCGCATCTGTGTAAAGATATCGATAAAATGGAAAGACTCCAAGGCAGAGCAACAAAATTAATACCTTAGCTGCGAAAGAAGTCGTATGAATGTCGCCTAAAAGAACTGGGTCTGATCTCTCTCGAGCAAAGACGTCTCAGGGGGCGGCAACTAATAGAAACATTCAAGTATTTGAACGGCTTCAATGACGTACCTACAACGGGGCTCTTTGAAAGAGACCTCAATGATCGCTTGCGAAACAACGGTCAAAAACTCAAACATAAAGCTCGAAGAACGACTTTAAGTCAGCAGTTCTTTCCGTACTTCATAGTCAGCATTTGGAATAGACACCCTTCCGATGTTGATAGTGCGGAGTCTGTCAATGCGTTTAAAAATCGTCTTGACATATATTGGGAGAGACATCCTCCGCAGCTAAGAACTCCTCCTCCAGGAGTCGCAGACTCTTAACAGCCGAAGCTTCAGAGGCCACCTTAATCCGTCTCCTTCTCTCTCCCGCTCCAACTACATAGTTTGATGTCTCTAAGCTCCGCATGTCAACGGCTCTTGATCGTGCTTGCGTGCATTCAAGATCGTCTCTTGGGCATGGACTCTTCACCCCCCTTTTTTTCTCTTTTCTCCTGTCCTCTATATCCTACTAATATAATGGCAATAGCTCATAGAGTGCCGGGGCGTATGTCCCGGTGTCTCTTTGGGAATGAGCCTATTAGTTCGTCTACTGCCGCCTATCTAATCTATACAACTTAAACTATTAAGCGAAAATGAAAGAGGCAGCAATATCTGCTACTAAATGAGCGACAACACAAAACATCTGGCGCTGAGAGCAAAATATTTAGCAAACTAGAGCACTCTGAGAGCGCATGCTTCTGCCAAGCAAGGCAACGGTAACAGTAACGAAAATACAAATTGGTTTTAAAACCATGATTTTCTTTGCATCAGCACCAAAATCTAATCATTGTATCTTTTGATAGTATCAACAGTTTCTATAATTTTCATGAAGATCCGTTTATAACTTTTTGAGTTATGCTGCTAACAAACATTATGACAAACATCAGTCAAGCAGTCACACGGACCAACCGATCATCACCAAAATATAATCAGTTATGTCTTTCAGCATTAATAACAATTCTTGTAAATTTCATAGAGATCCATCCATAACTTTTCGAGTTATTGTGCTAACAAGCATAAAATCAAACACAGCGACAAACAAACGAACGAACAAATAGATTATAAAAAATGTTCATTTGCTCTTCCTAATATACCTACCTAAAAACTCGTGTAAATTTCATGAAAATCAGTCCATAACGTTTTCAGTTATGATACTAAAAACATAGACACACAGATAAACGGATTTTCATCAAAAGTAAATCATCTGTTACTGCTACCATGCCCAGCAATCCCTGTGAATTTCATAAAGATCCGTTCATAATGTTTTGAGTAATGTTGGTGACAGACAAAGAGGCAGACAAACAGCAAGACAAACACGACAAAAACAGAACCTCCTTGGCAGAGGTAAGAACCAGTGAAATATCAACGGTCACTGAACTGAAAGACTAAAGAAAAAAAGAATTATGCGCGTGCAATGAAGCGGCAAGTACTGCCACGACATATGAAGCAGTTATAAACGCAGGAAATGAAAAATCAAATCTAAACAAAAACATGTAATCACTCTCTAACAGCTAAGCAACTTTATGAGTGAATTGATTGCAATTGGGGCTCGGCTCGAAGCATTTCCCAACCGTCACAGTCCTTCGCCGCAATATAAAAAAAAAAAAACGCACACAACGAGCGCATTTCAGCTTCAAATTCATTTATAGAAGAATCACAGTAACATTCTTATACCCAAGCATTTGTTTATCATATAACACGTATCTTAAAAAGGATTGGGTGTCCCTGTAGAGACATGTATTAATAATGCGAAGTACTATTAATGTTTATGACTATAAAATTTGACTTCAAATGAATGCGGAATTAACGCATCTCATTTACATCTGCTATTTAACTTTCAAACGCGTTGCGATTCTACCTAAGAATTCTCGAATTCATCATATGAATTATTCAACCGTTACGGGTACTTGCTAATGTAGACTACATATGTAGGTATATTTCAAGCCCAGGGTAATTAAATTGCAAATCAAAGCTTAATTATAAAAAATGAAACAACAATTAATCTGCTCCATGGAAAAGGAAAATAACATACAAGATAAAAATTATACGTTCTACGAAGAAGCGATATAACATGGACGATAAGACGAAAAATAGCACGCAAATCACACATTCAACTAAGATTGAAATAATACGCAAGGCAAGATACTAAAAATATATGTAGAGCACGCGCTGCACGAAAGAAGAATATAACATGCACTACAAAGCGCAAAAAAAAGAAAAAAAAAACACACACACACATATCATACTCTACGAAGGAGGATAATGTACGAAACAAAATAAATATGCAAAAAGGTATTCCTTGTTAACTCAAATGAAACTTTCCCTCTTTGCAAACTGTCGTCGAGGCAAGAGATTGGCAGGCGGCTTCCGTGCAGATCGCTCACCAAGATGCAAAGTTTGGGGGTCTGAGCGCCAACTTGAGGTAGGGCACGCGGACCCTGAGGCAGTTGCTGACGACTATGCAGTGACAGCTAGAATACGAATAGTGCAATTTAAAAGAAACTACGGTCTCCGTGCAGACACATGGAACTCGATGCCACGGGAACGTGCACAAATAGAGAAGCTGTATCTATAACACAGAGTCACCTCTCGCCGCAAGTCACAGAGGTGTTGGATACTAACAGCACATTGGTGACGTTGCCAGCCGCCCTCGGACACGGTTGAAGCCGACAGTGTTCACTATAGATAGCCCAGCTTCGTCACAACGGGTTTCATATTGATGCACTACGCCAGATTTGCGGGATACAGAGTACATAGATGCGGATCGAGTGCCTACCCATCATAGCTAACGGTACAGTACGCAGCAGTGGTAGCTAATATTATACGAGTAGAGCTTAAATATTAATTAATAATAAACAATGTACGCATATCGCGTGTTTTGGAAACAGATCGTGCGGCCGATGGCACCGAGCACAGCACGGTCAGCCATAACGGTTACATCGAGGAGGGTCATATACAACAAAAATTAAACTAATTAGCAAAACGAAGCTCATTCAGTGACGAAGACAACTTGGGAACGCCGAAAATGGAATAATGGACCATCCATTCAAGGAAACGTAACTGGGAATGGTGCAGTTAAAGCGTGCAATAGCCGGCAGGTGGCAAACTAGACTACATCGGCAATCATCCTAACGCACAAAGAAAAAAAAAAAGCTTTGCCATTTTGTCTCTTCGTGTGGGCCTCGCTCGAGCTAATGGAGACATCACTCACGACTGAAGTTTAAATATCCTAATGGTTCCATCATCTTGAAGGTCCTTTGTGTCCCACACAATCTTGAGGTCGTCCTGTGAATGGAGTTGTGCCTGCAGCTATGGCGCTTCAGGTAGGAAAAATTACCTAACATTAGACAAGGGAAAAAATGCGAAGATGATATTCCTCTGTCCCAACTTGGGCTAAATGATGCTCGAGGAAACCGCCTAGAGCTGCCTGCTCTATTGCGTACCCGAAGAACGTTCTCGTCGAGTGTAAACTAGGACAAGTTAATGTTAAGATAAAGGAATTATGCTGTCGCGATAGCATAAAGCGAATTTGATAACAATTTGCGTTGAGGGCAATTTTCTCACCAGAACAGTCACAGAAGGCTATTGATTAGCTATTTAGCCAGTACGTTTGTACTTGAATCTGAGCTGTCTCTTCACGTGTAGACATCGTGTATGGAAGAACGCCGTAAGACTGTTCAGAAGTGACATCGGCAGTCACCCCAACAACGTTCGAACAGTTAATAAACAATAAGAGCAGGGCTGTGTGCGCAAACACATAAGGGCCAGAAGCTCTGTCTTAAAATTACGCATAATATCTTAAACTTATGGCAAAATAAAATAATAATAAACTAAGCCTATGGTAAACCTGACCCCCGTTTACTGAATACATCAGGTTTGAGCGTGAAACGTAGAGATATATTGCTGGTATTTTGTAATGAGAGAAAAAATGACGAATATAATTAAAATACCACTAATCTGAGATATTCGCTATTATTTTACATAAAAGCCCCATGGCTCTCAGTTAAGTCACTACTAGATATCGATAGTTGTCTATCAGAGAAGTGCAGTGATTATATCAGTCGGAAATGCATAGTTTTTGAGATATCTGACTTTGAAGATCCTATTGTTTTTCTATGAGAGAAAATAACCACACTTGCACAGTGTACTGGAAAACCTTTTTCCATAGTTTTTTTGGGTAAACACAGCTTTGAGATTGCCAAGAAATGGTGTAAAAATATTTGCCGTCATTTCAGTGTACGCCGCAAGTACCGTTCGTCAACTTTCAGACATATCATTAGATATATATCTAGAGGGATTTATAACCCAAATTTCTTTTACAACTGTGTGCTATTTAAATGGACACATCAACATATTCGGACGAAAAAGATGACATAGGTACTCGTTCTTTTGACAAGCGCGTGGTATCGGCACTAGGTTCCTATGGGGGTCATGAGCAAGCCTATGATGATGCCGGTTATTTCATCCCATACAAAAACGATGGGAACTGTAATTAAAGTCAAACATCTCGAAAACTGATATATATAGGTATCACTGCACTTCTCCAATAGACTACTATCAATAAGTAGTGAATTTTATGTAGTAGTGCTTTTCATGTAAAAATTTACCAGATATTCTATGAACATTGTTCGCTGATTGTACTGCATTGAAAACTATTATTATTCTCATCCTAAAACTTGATGACTTTCATAGAATAAAATTACTCTGCATATAAAAATAAAATTAGTGCATAATTTTTTAGCGCTGTCTGGGATTCTGAGGCTACTCTTCACCACCGTCTTCCTTAAAGTTCCCGAAGGAACTAAACGCTCTTTAGTTGAGTTTCGCACACAAGAATAATTGGGTACTTTTCCTTCGAGTGATTCTCTAATCGAAAAATTCTCAAGAATGTGAATTGATCCTACAACTGGCTGCCGACTGTACACGAGTACTAGAAAAAGAAAGTAGCAGGGTAGGCTCCAGGGCACAGCGGACAGCGTAGGTGTAAGTACTCGCTTCTAAAAACCAAAAAAACATGGTGTATAATGAACGCCCACACACAGGCCAGGTGAGACGCGAGGGCGACAGAAGCCTACCTCTCCCCTGCAAATACGCGTCTCGCTGGCTGGATACCTGAGCTTCTTCAGTACATAATCCTGAACCATAAGGCAGCAATGATCAAGCTTTTCTTACTTCGTCGTACGCTCAAAACCCCGCTAATACTTGTGGATGTACTATACACTTAACTGCTGAATGAATGAATTTTTCAATAAACGGTGTAAATTTTCCTAAGTCAGCGTGTTTTACTCTTTGAAATCATAGTGCAGCTGAAACCTGTCAAATACCTGCAGGTACCCTGTACACAGAATGTCGAGAATATATTATGATTAAACTATCAAAGGAAAGGAAATATGATACGATCAAACATAGAAAATCCTACGTATCTTTATCACTCTTTGCAAGAAAAAAGGAAATACTGTCAATGACCATAATAAGGATACGTTCACGAAGAAAGCGCTAGTGTTGTTCTAAAATTATATTGTATAGTCATATTTGCATATCATGTTATTATCTAAATGCATGATTATATCTCCGGAATGCCTCAAGGCTCACAGATCAAACATATATACAGTGTATGGCAATAATTAGGCATCTTCGAAAATGCACTTTATGAGAAAGAACGTCGCTAACCTGAAGCGCGTTGTTTTTTTTTTTTTTTTTTTAAGATCAGGTTTCTGCAGAAGATGGTAAATGGTACCTAGCCATTTTCAATGCAAAATTACCTAGTTCACGACAGAACATTTCACATTTTCATGTTCTGACCTATGGTTACTTTCGTCAAGCGCATTACTGTAAACAACCGTGTCAATGGAAATATTATGAAACTCAGGTCGAAATATTTCTGAAAGAAAAATCAACGTTTGTATCAGTTCGAAAAAGTAAAAAAACACTATACATGAATTGAATCAATGCTGATACATTTCATCCTAAAGACTTTGTCGAAACTCGATATCTTTTTAAATGTCCATCAATAATGCAGCTTACGACAAAAAACTTGAAGGATACTGAGGTACAAATATATTTGGACGGGTAGCACTGAAGATAAACGCAAAGTACGTTCTTATAACGCCTTTATTATCTCAATTTACAAACATTCAAAAACAATATAATTACATATCTATTGCATGCTAAATTTGATATTGAAAGAGTCGTAAATGAGAGAGCCCCACGAAAAGCCATGGATTCACATACAATCGTATCTACCCACGATTAAGGTTTTCATTCCAGTTAGTAAATTAAAATCCCGTCATCCTGGTTTTTTGAAAAAATCACAGAAATGCTAGGATCCGGGAATGAAATCCTACCCATAAGTGTCACTTCCGGAAGCTGCAAACACTCCGAAAATTGTATATCAGCCTCCCATGATAAAAGAAAACAATGTTAATTATATTAGTTTCTCTCTATGAGCACAAAACACAGAATTCAGAACTAAATGTGTAGGTAAAATAGACCCACTCGGATTTCTATTACGAACTTCAGCTGAATCTCTGCTCTCTCGAGTTCTCCACGTCCAAACACTATAAAAATTCAGGAAATTATGATGCCTCGTGGAATACTGGGGGCACCTCTCCATCAGTCCGGCATAACACTTCCTGCTCAGCGAGTAAGATAAATGGTTCCTACAATGGGTGAGCGATGCCAGTTTCGGCCAGAACGAATAAAAAACTGATAGGTGGAAGGACTTATTTGGTCCGGAGGTGGGAGTCGTAACTTTGTGAAGCCTTGTCCGCTGTCAGCCAAATGTTGTGGCTTACGGACGGAGGTTTTGGACGCTACGACCCGGCCTCGACTTCAGCTTAATGAACAGAGAGACACGAAAAATAATCCTAAAGATTATAATGAGAGAATCCTTTTTTGCAGTATAAGGCGTGCTGAGGCTTAAAGAAGTATAGGAAATTACGAAGTTAGGCATGAGTTTCTCATTCAACTGCTCGTTTACGCTTTATGTGAACGTGCATACGAGCGTGGGAAGAAATATTATTAGCAAAACAAATCGAATTTTTGTAATATGAAAATACATTGTCCAGTACAGCTGTGGCATTTAGACGATTAGTAAAATGAAAATATATGTCCAGAAACTATGTCCAGAAACTAATGCAACGCTGGAAAGAAGATATTGAAAAAAACAGGTCCTATTTTCGTACCAGTTAAGTAACCGGAACAACTATAGGCTACGTAGGTTACAAAGATTATCACTTATAGTAAGATGTCAAAGAGGCCAATTGTAAGATTCACATATATAAAGCAATGCATTAACTGATATTAGAATTAGAACATCCGCTTCACCAACGTGCGAAGCACACCAAAGACAAAATACCCCTCTTCGGTAAAAAGAACTGCATTCTTGGACAATAGAAAAATGCTGTTTTGGTACTGCAAAAACACGATGCAGTTATACAGACATCTATCTCAGCAACTACAGCCGCTGCTATCGCAACCAGACGCATTCGTTTCAAGCTACATTGAAGCCATGCCAGATAACACAGAACAAGAATTGGAAGAGATGCAACCTGATCTGCACCTCAACAAGAAGCTGTTGCTATAGACATTGAAAGCAATGAAAGCTTTACAAGTCTACATACTCGTGTGACATCGTCACGCCGACAAATTTTTTTGACGAAATAATTACTTCCGCCAAGGAGGTTATGTATTCATCGTGTTTGTCTGTCTGTCTGTCACCAAGATAACTCAAAAAGTTATGAGCCGATTTAGACGAAATTTATAGGGATTGTTAGGTATGTTAGGAGGAACAGATGATTAACTTTTGGTGAAGATCCGTCCATCCGTTTGTTTGTTTGTCTGCCTCATTTTTGTCAATGCCATAACTGAGAAAGTTATGAATGAATTTTATGAAATTAACATCAGTTGTTAGGTATATAACAAAGAGTAAATGACCAAATTTTGAAGATGATCCGTTGGTTCGTGCGTTTATCAGTCTTTTTAATTTTATGCTTGTTAGCTCAATAGCTCAAAAAATAACGATTGGATCTTTATGAAATTTATAGGGGTTGTTAGTAATATTAAAAGGCATAGATGTTTAAATTTTGGTGCACTTCATTTGTATGTTTGACTCATGTTTGTCATAGCATTTGTTAGCAGTATAACTCAAAAAGTTATGAACAGATCTTCAAGAAAAGTGCACAAACTGTTACTACTATCAAAAGGCTCTAAATGATTAGATTTTGGAGTGTATACAATGAAAATTATTGTTTCAGAGCCAATTTGAATTTTTTGCTACCGTTGCCTCGCTTGGCGGAGGTATGCGCTCTCAGAGTGCTCTAGTTAATTACTGTATTTTACAAACTATGATGAAAGATAGTGAGAGAATCGATGACAAAACTTACTTGGCGCATTTGTGATGAAAAAAAGTCGTAAGTAACAGCGACAGAAGCTAGAGTCCTCGCCTGCAGCACACTACAACCTCACGTGACAACAGTGTGGCAGGCTCTAGATTCCGAACAGACATGACACGCGGGATACGGACACATTTGCAGAGTGCCAACAATGCTGGTGCCTAGAGACCTTGCTCTCGTATAGCAAACTGGCTGTAAAAATTACACCGTCTAATGCAACATTGCACGTCAGACAAAACTTCGCGCCAACAACATGCATGCAAGGCTAGAAAGCACAACACTAAATCCCAATTTCTCTTTACAGGTGTTGTACTCAGCATAAGATGAAGAGAATTTTCATGCACTAAGCATAAGACGTACTGATTTTTGTTCGATGTATCAAGCATAAACAAGAAAATATTTTTATTTCGTGTGACGTACAGCATAAAATGAATATATCTATTTCGTTTGATGTACTAAGCATAAAACGAATAATTTTTCAAACTTTTTCATTGATATTTTAAACATAAAACGAACATACGTTTGTGTTGCTTGTTAACTAAGCATAAAACGAACCGATATCTTGAGCACCAAACGAAAAACATAGATTTACTGACTTAACTGGCACGACACTACCGGTTACAAGTACCTAGTATTCACTATCGGGTATTACGTTAGATCGACGCACACCTAAGTAATTTGTACAATTTCTGAATGTCCCATTGATGGCGAGCTGCAATTAAGCTATCTAAATGAAACATTTCCACATACGCAACTTCGCTGTATCGCCCAATCCGTGTGATGAGCTGATGTTAAATAGTAAAAAGTCTTGTAATTTTCAAGCAAGGGTAAAATGCCAAGTTAGTTCTCAGAGTGTAAATTGCCCTATGAAAACTATCAGAAGAGCATAAGTAAATGCAATAGTAACCTCTGCATGGCCCGGTCACGAGAAACCATCGGCCTAGCCGCAAGAGGCCAATTTTCCTCGTCAGTATTATGCCGATGCCGTATATGCATTCACAGGAATAACTGGAAGCTAGCATGAGCAACTTACTGCTCGTACTGAAATACATTTCAACTCGATAGCATAGATACGGCAGTAGCATGAATGATATACGAGCGGCACATCCTTGCATCACGTTGTACAAACGAACGCCTAGTGTGGCCCCGGCAAAAGTTAACTGAGAAGTGCAACAATTTCTGTATTACGTTTAGCGATGGTGCAGCTGGGAATAAATAATAAACAATGAAAATGATACAGGAATTATTGAGCCTCATAAAGGCTGTATTTTTAAATATACAGGGGCACAGACTGAGGAAGATAGGGTTAAGGCGTCAACAATAACTATCACGGACATCGAAAGCAGAATCTGCAGGGAACTGCATTTCCTTCACTCTTAGCGTCCACAAATACCACAATATTTGGTCTCGCTTCACAGTGTGCTATACACTGTACAATGTATTTGGTATTATATGGGATAAACTGTGGGAGCAAAATGGCAAAAAAGTACCGAAAATTATGGTTGTTCTGTAAATTATTCAAAAGAATTTTTACCGTATTTTATGCAGAAACGGTCTCTAACGTTTACAGTTCAAATATGGAATCAAAGTTTATTTTATTGGATCACTGCACAAAATTTTGTACATATCAGCTGAAAACTGATTGCAGTAAAAGTGTCATAAACGTAAAACTTACTGACTTTACTGTGTACTCCTATGAAATTTTATTTTTATTGGGACATTAGAATGTTGAGAATTGGCACGACATAGCTCCCAACTCAAACACTACAAAACTTTATTTAAAATTTTGCGACTGAACGTCTATCAAATTATTAATTACCTCCGCCAAGGAGGTTATGTTTTCGTCGGGTTTGTCTGTCTGTCTATTTGTCTGTTATTCAGTCTGTCTGTCATCAAGATAGCTGGAGAAGTAATGAACAAATTTAGACAAAATTTACAGGGATTGTTAGGTATGTTAGGAGGAACAGATGATTGATTAACTTCTGGTGAAGTTCCATCCATCCGTTTGTTTGTGTGTCTGCCTCATTTTTTTTTCAATGCCATGACTCAAAAAGTTATGGACGGATTTTTATAACTTTACATGAGTAGTTAGGTATATCACGAAAAGTAAATGACCAAAGTTTTTAAATGATCCGTTTGTTCGTCACTGATTTTAATTTTATGCTTGTCAGCAAACTAACTCAAAAAATAATGAATGGAACTTTATGAAATTTATAGGAGTTGTTAGTTATGTTGAAAGACATAAATCATTCAATTTTGGTGCAGATCGGTTAGTTCATTTGTATGTTTGACTCATGTTGGTCATAATGTTTTGTTAGCAGAATAACTCAAAAAGTTACAAACGGATCTTCAAGAAAATTGCATAAACAGTTATTGCTATCAAAAGGCACAAATGGTTAGATTTTGGAGTTGGTACAAAGAAAATCTAGGTTTCAGAGCAAATTTGAATTTTTTGTTACAGTTACCTCGCTTGGCAGAGGTATGCACTCTCAGGGTACTCTAGTTTGATAAGAAACTCCCTCGGAATAGGACTAAACCGGTAAGCACCATAATTTCCTGACGATTAAATTAGCGAAACATATGTCATTTTATGAAAAAATTGAAAAGTCCTGAAAAACCTGTCATTGAGGTTGACTGCTGGGCGATTGATGATCGATAAATTCGGAGCCTCACGACAGCAAGAAGTGCAGTGGCCGACCTCGAGATCTCCAACCTCGGTGATCATGAAGAGGCACACCCAAGGTTGAATAACGTTTACGTTATTCAGCCATGGGCACACCCCTCCATATACTGTAGTGTCCTCATCATCAGCCTTTATAGGGCCGTGGAAACTTCAGGGCATTTAGCCTCCAGGATTCATCAGGGCCTGTAATATCAAAGACACTCCATTTCCAAACTTCTTAGTTCTCTGGATAGTCCAGAGCCTTCGGTAGCGGGGATACTCATGGCCTTTGGTATCGTGGATACTTCAGAGCATTCGGTATCGCGGATACTTCAGGGCCTTCGGTATCGTGGATACTTCAGAGCATTCGGTATCGTGGATATTTCAGGGCATTCGGTATCCGGTAGCCAGGGCTAGGATTTAAAAGAAAAGTCTCCTGTGAGATTGGGAGTGCGCATAATTAAAAAATGATTAAGGGGACAAACATTAATTTTACGCTAGGAATAAGCTATTTGCAAAATTTATTTCACACAATTTCATTTCTTTAAATCTAACAGAAGAGGACATTTCATCACATAAAATGAATTCCAAGCATTAAACGTAAGCTGGTTATGTGTGAAACGGTCAAAAACTCAATCCTACAGAGCAAAAAATTGAATTTTCGATCATCTCAAGTGTTCTCCGTTTGTGATTATTGCTGAAACTTGCTCCAAAGTGATAAAATCAAATAGGTACTCAAGATTGAAATTTTGGAAAATCTAAATAAAGCAGATTAAATTATACGGAAGCACTAAGTGAATCGAAGTAAAATCAAATGTTCAACTCAAACACGACAGCTACTGATAACAGATACACATAACAGCAGACCCAACGCATCGCGTCCCCCGTATACAGGGGTTTATTTGCCCTGGACTTGAGAACGCAATGCAATTCCACGGAAAGGGAAGCCCAAGGAGTGGGTCGAACTCCATGGATTCGAGAGGTAGATTAGATCGAGGAAATTGAGGGATTGGTTACAATATTAAATGACTCAGCCCACAATCTATGCGCTGTACTTGATGGCCCATTTCTTCCAAACACGTCCTACATAGCTAAATCCATGAAACTTCGATAAAACATTTTCTAATTAACATCGGAATCTCAGACGGAAAATTGTTCACGGTGACGCTAGGAATAGATTTATCAGCAGATAAATTATCATTATTATAGGTTATAGGTAAAAGGAAAGAATATTTTTGAACAATTTTGGGCTAGTGTAGTGTCCTGAAATACTATAATGATCATCCACCGTTGACTTATATTTACAAACTACAGTATATCGTGCTAATAAAAACATACCCTTGATCACCCGAACAGCCTGTTTTCTAGAAGCTTGAGGTTCCTACATTAATAGGAAAAAATTATCTGAAAGTTCACCTATCAGAAGTAGCACCAGGGATCTTGAGTAGGTGTTAAAATAAATTTTATTTTATGCTCAGTCTAGAGCAAGATATGGCTATAGTATAGCTTCATACATTTTCTCCATCCAATCCATAAGGGTATCTTTATTATCAAAAATCATAATAATAAAGATGACATAGTAAATTCATTCCACACCTTCAAAACTAGCCACTGTCACTATCAAAATCGAATGATCGAGGGGTAAAGACCTGATAAGTTCTATAGCAGCAAAGATTACATATAAACAAAGCTAGAACTGGCAATTAACGCAACAGTACTTTGAAACTAAAAGACTTTATTATGCAGAGCTGTTACGCAGAGAGTAAAACTAGCTGGAGAACAAGACAAGCACTGACTCAAAATTTCGACGTCACTAAGGACCAAATACCCTTCAAGTGCGCAACTAAATATAAAGTCTGGCTGACCTTGCTAAAACTGCACGATTCAGTTAGAATAAGGCGTAGATAAGATTTTATTGATATAAACCTGCAGCTGTGATCAAATCCAAAGTTCCATCATATTATTTTCTGCAACGCATCATACAAACTTCTAACGAAAAACTTAATACATGTTAATCAAACTCTAGCCCATCACAACTGCTGATTTATATAAGGTCTCATCCAAGCCCTATTTTTAACCGAAATATAAAACAATAAGTTGACCAAGCTTTGCGAATGGCTTTGCACTTACATACTACATGCATCAAGAGCGTTTAGCCCCAATGACGAGACAGTTTGGAATCAGCTGCTGTTTGGGCCCTGTTATTTTCAATTGCTGGCAGCTACTGTATAATAACACAGTTACATCAACACCAAGATTCTTAAAATGTGTTGCTATTATAAAGCACACAATAATCAACGGTAAAATTACTACAACATATGGTGATGAGGAAACACTATATACAAACGTGGTTATTGGTCAGCATGCATATCGCTAAGACCATCAACACGCGTGGGCATATCAATAGAGAAAAAGATGAGAGTGAGCAGCAAAAACTTGAGACCAAAGTAGGTGCGCGCAATATGAAAAAATCGTGGATCCAAAAGACACAGCTACATGGCTCAAACGTATATTCAATTGGTTGCAGCTATCGCTTTGTTCCCACGGGCGTGATACTCGCAATAAAGTAGAATGGACAACTCTACATCGACTTAACAATAGTGGAACCAAAGTTGCCAACAACGACTAAGTTCATTAACTTCTCCAAGCAATGCAGTCACTTTGTTGTAGAAGTTTTGTAAAACAAAATTAATTTCGCGAACGAAACTTGCCAGAGCACAAAGCAAACATTCGCTCTATACTTCTGTCGCATCGCTAATACAGGCAAGACACGGAAGTTACAGGGCAACTTGAGAGACGAACTGAAACTCTGTCCATAATTATGCGATATTATAGAGCACTAATTTGCTAGAAGATTTAGCCCGCCAAAAAGTACTGCGATATTTAGAAAATATGAATCGTTGAAAAGAAAGTGCTAAGCTTGCTCTCCTGAATTAAAAAATAAAAATTTATTATTAAGGTACAGCTCTCTGACTAAAAAATGTTGACTTTGATTACATTTCCTGCAAGATTCACAAGAAAAACACATCAACAGATGATACTGAAAAAAACTAGAGCACTCTGAGAGCGCATACCTCCGCCAAGCAAGGCAACGGTTACGAAAAATTAAAATTGGTTCTGAGACTATGATTTTCTTGGTAGCAACACCAAAATCTAATCATTTGTGACCTTCAATAGTGCCAATAGCTTCAGTAATTTTTTTGAAGCTCCATTCATAACTTTTTGAGTTATGCTGCTAAAAAGCATTATGACAAGCATGCGTCAAACATATAAACATACAAACACACCAGAAGTTCTTCAGGAGTGCTCTCCCCTTAGCATTGAAAAAAATACATTTATCTTTGATTGAGCAGTCAGTTCTAGAAAGTAAAAAAGATGCATGAATTAATACATTAAATGATGCAAATAACAACTATCACGTCTTACATTTGAATGACACCGTTTTTAATAGATTGCCGTGGTAGAGGCAAAAACGATGTACCACACAACATCCATAACAACAATCGTACGAGTGTGTGCAGATTGTCGCATAAGCGTGTACTACGAATGCTCATTAAGATGACGATGGTCACGGGTAAAACGAACAAGTTCTGCAGATAGGTCTAGTGTGCTGGCCAATATAAACAATAAAACGGTCTCACGCAACAATAATCCTGTGCGAGACAAAAGTGTCCCGTGTATAGTAATAAATCACAGCACCCACAAAATGTAAACATTGATGCTCCTGTGTGAAAGAAACTCAGCAAGGGGTGAAATGACAAAGAGGTTGCCGTATAGATTAGCGATACGCTGCCGCACCAGAAAAATATAAACCGTAAAATGCCTCTTTTCAACAATGGTCACGTGTGAAATGCACTGGGTTTCTGTATGGTTTGATGAGGCGCCGTACCGCCCGATAAGAACAGTGACAAGAACAAACAGGGAGCCTGAGCTCCAATTACGATCTCGATTATCGCACTCATGAGACGAAGAAAGCAAAGACGCGCCATCAATCACAGTGGTTGACATTACTCTTACAGTTTGGTCGTCATTAATCACGGCAAAACTGAGCAAGTTCACGCATACTTTAGTTGCAACGGCGCTCGGTTACTAACTATATAGAAATAAAGAGGTTCCATGGCGGCCGAGGTTCCAGGAAGCGAAGGCGAGATAACGATGGAAAAAAGGGCGGGTCGACGTGCTTAGCTGGAATCTGGAGAGGCAAAAACTCTTCAGAAGTCAAAATGGAGGAACTGATGTAAGATTTAGGACGCAAGGCACTCGGCCACTTATGAAATACAGAGCAGTTCAGTAATGTGCCACAGCGCAAAAGAGAAATAATGGAAAAGCATGACAAAAAATTTCCGGAAAGAAGCACGAAGACAAGAACCATTTAAAGAGGAGAAACAGAAGAGCATCTTTTCAAAAATGATATTGCCATGGTATCACGCAGAGAACACCTTACAGTAAATGGAACTAAAATTATTAAGTAAACTATAATAGGGCTTTAAATGCCCGAATTTTCAACATTATTCAAAGTTTAACCATTGTAACCGTAGTGAAAGCAACAGGACAGCGAGTTATAGACATAAACACAAATGCAGATATGTATATAACGGTAAAGTTCGTCAAGAGCAAGTTAGTGATATTAAATCACAGAAAGTTATGCAGATAATAGTGAGGAACAAGCAGTTTGTTGCGTTAATTCTTTCAACTGCATTTTCATCGGTTCCACCCTGTGACTACAGCTCTGAAGACTGTTTTTGTCTACCACGTTCCTTTTCAATATCTTTCAAATCATCAGTGCAGTGCAACTCCTGCAGAACACCCACTAGGAGCATTGCCAAACGAGTCCTGTGATGCTATTCCTACGAAAATATTAAGCACGAATATCTAAGATACCTATTGTGCTAGCGAAATTCCAATTCCAGATCTAAACTCAGCGTTCAAGGATGACTTAGGAGCAGTTCTTAAATTTGAGGCAATAGGAAAAAATATAAATTTGTTGCACTGTATACTCAAATTGGTTGATTGAAACAGCGATCTCTTTTGTGCGCAAGGCTGGACACTGCAGCAGAGTATATGATGAGAATTATTATTATTTTTTTAATATTATTATCATCGTCATCATAGTTCTAGTGCTTCCACCGCACCCACGTCAGTAAGGCGATTGGTCAGTTGAGTGTCAAAAACACAGTTTTCTGTACTAAGTACATGGTACAGGAACATAGTTTGGTACTCCTCGAAATCTACGTGTCTGTAGATGTAGTGCAATGCGCTTACAGTAGTACCTGCGTGTAGATGGGAGCGCCGTCGCAGCACTACGGTCGCAAATAATAGGATGACAATGAAGAAGCAGTACGAGTCGAGCAGCACGAGAGGAAGACCTCAGATTACTGAGATCTACAAGAAACCATAGCAGGGGAGCTGTCGACATAGAACCAAAGAGCTGCCGATGACAGCCATGCAATTTGTCTGGGCAGTTGTGCGCTTCACAGGGACCGACAGAAGCTCTTTATTATCGTTAGACCTGGATTAAAATAATAACAATAATAATGTGACTGTTCTAGTTGATGAGATTTTTTTTGAAGAAAAGAGAACGAAAGATTGTGCAAGCTGCTCAATGAAATGCATCAAAGAAAACAACTGAAAGTGTCAGAAATATCGACTTTGGAGATATCTAGTGGCAAATCGCAAGTTAAATTTAGCTTTACATTTCGCATTTGTACGTTCATGGGGGGTAAAAAAGAACTGAAGCTGTGACCCCTCCTCTTTTTACTACGTGTGGACTTTAAGTAAAAGAATACGTCAGAAAGATATACAAGCTTCCAATTATGTAACGACTTAAATAAAAAAGATACTACGAAAAAAAAAATGTTATACCGCCCCCTGTCATTAGTACAACTCGCCGAAGCGACAGCGGTGATGTACTGGCGACCGTGCGTCGTCTCTACCGTGTGTGTCGCAATGTCTGTTCAGGGCGGGCACCGCTCAGGGCCTTGTTGACTGTTATCGCGTGAGCTTGTGCTCTGCTGCGGATCGTGGAAATTTAGTTATAACTTTTATTTTAGAGCATAAAGTGAATCGTATGTCTGTTTTTAGTATTTCTAGCACAGGCTGCTTTGAAAAAGGATTTTCATTTGCATTTCCGTTACTTCTACTAGAAAATAAAAACCAGCTAAAATATCTATTGGTTCAACATTAATTTTTGCGATGGAACCTTGGCCTTCCAAAGTGGGGACAGCAGTTCCAATTTATATAATTACTGTCGTTGGGCTCATCCATTAAGAGGATAATGGCCCGAAGGGAGATAAATCGATGGCGAAGTTGTGGAGGAAAGACAGACGCGTGTGTTCTACACTTTTCATTACTCAAGTAATAAACCACAGATAATGAACTGCACGTACTCATCTAAAAAGTTTGTAAATGCTTCGTTTTTCAAATGTTTTCTGGTATGTACCTTTAACCGCGCAATTTTCAGTATCATCAATGTAAATCAAGAATAAGGAAATTTTGATTTCTTTTTAGCAATAAAATACTTCATTACGAGTAAGAAAGGAGTCAAAATAAACAGGAAAAGCCTCATCAAAGGCAGCACTTATGAAGGCGAAAAATATACCACTTTCACCACTACAGCCTTGAGTAGGTCTGTAAAGAACCTTTACCGTGGCAATAAAAACATCAAATAGATTTCTTAAGAAGCAGGCCGCCGGGCCACGTTGTAACTAAAAGCTTTCCACAAATCCTAATCGGCTGTCTGCCGAAAGGCTGTAAAAATCCTAATCGACAGCGGAAGACCGTCGGGCCTCTCGGGCTGAAGAGGACGAGGCAGCTAAATCCCAATCGCAGTCACTTCCAAATTGCCTGTGTCGGGAGAGATGGAGGTGAGGTGGGTCGGTGGGTGCGGCTGTATCGGTCACTTGGGTATGTGGTAATGGCTGGTTTCCGTGTCAAAAGATGTAGTAGCACATGCCTACATTTACGTGTCCGAATGAAGAGAGTCCGTGATGAATCACAATGGAAAAGCCCACCTCTTCTGAAAGTGTTTGTGCCAAACACTAAATCTAGCAAATGTAGATAACAAGCTGTGCCAATCAGCGAGCATTCTGCAACTAACAAGATGGAAAGGCCATGCACCCTGAAGTATCTTGTGCTCAACACTAATTGTAGGCAATGTGGATAGCGCAATGCGATAACCATAGAGCATTTTGCATCAAAATCAAGAGCAAGACTCGTTTTTTTAAAGCAATTTGTGTGCAAAAGTCAATGTTACTAATATCAGTAATCCGCTTTCTTTATTTTACCTTGAAGATTTTTCGGTCGAGGTCCAGGTCACGTTTTACACGCAATCCAACTTGCGCAGAGGTGATGCCGCATTCCGTGACCAGCAGGAAGGCAATAATCGCGATCTATCCACCAACTACTGCACGTAACCGCTTACCGCTTGTTCATCAGGCTCTTTCAATAAATATTATTCTAGTTAATTCTAATACATCACAGCTTTACTGCTAGTGGCATTTCGAATATCACGTGGCACCTCATTGAACAACCTCGTAAGCGGAACTGTTCTAGGTGTGTCGGAGACCATGTTGAGACAATTCAAGAAGAAAAGTTGACATGCATATACTTAAAAAAGCGCTATGCACAAATATTAAGATCTAGGTTTAACCACCGTTTCATTATTATTCACTACATTCATTCATGAATTAGCTTTTCACGACGCACTAGCAAAGTATTCATCCAGGAAGTGGCTTACTTCGAGCAACGAAGAGTGCAGACGAACGCGCCTGAGACGCAATAATTCCTAATTAAGCTCGGGGAAACTAAAGCGTCGACGCGTTTCCCGACAGAAATGTGGGGAAAAAATGCTGAACTAACGAAGCCTCCTTCGGGAGCATCGAAGGCTGCACAAAAATTTGGTCCCAGACAAGATTCCACAACGGCACAAGAAATACTTGAAACCCTATGAGCAGATCCACTTCCATGATTGGTTGTCCCTGAACTGAGGCTCCAAAGAAATTGCTAGGAGTAAAAGAACTTCCCAAGCGCAAATTCAATCGTGAAGTGCGACAAAAACTCTATTTTAATCAGAAGGCCAGATTCCGTAGCTGTTACGCAATGAGAATTGGGTATTTAATCAATCGTATGAAACTTGTAACATGATCGTAACTTCCTTTGTGACTTGTACTCAGTTTACTAGGGATTAATAAAAAAAAATCATCTACGATGGACTATAATATTTTTGGGGGCTTCGTTGCTGGATTTGGTGATTTATTGTTCAACGAGATCACGAACTTTTTTGTGTTTGTACTAGCAGTAGATAAACTGGAAGTAAGATAACAATAATATTATCGTGCATGATGATTTGATTACAGGGCATGAACCTATGAAGTTGGATAAACATAAAATACGTCTTCACTTTTTATTCATACGATAATTCAGTTTCGGAAAACAGAGCAGTAAGTAGTGCAGCACATCATTCGTGGACAAGCTATAAATAAGTAAGTTTCAAATCAAGTTCGACGACCAAAAATGAATAGACGTGCCAAAACTACATGACTAAGTTGCACACCCAGTTACACATTCCGTGCCCAAAAGCATGTAAACGTAAATATTCGTTGAGTTGTCAAGTAATATAAATTCCACTGCATAATCCTTTAACACCAGCAATTGTGTATTACACGTCGAAAACCAGTAAAGAATGTATTGTTGAAATTACATGAACAGCGAATACACTCAAATGATAATGAGCAATGCCTTCTCGGTAGAGAAAATTTTAAGAAGAAGTTGATTACACAACCCGGAAAAGTCATGGAATCAAGTGGTGAGATCAAAGTGGATGGCGTGGCTGGAAATATTACAAGAGTTTTAGGGCTATGATTACGATGAAGCTAAAACAAAAGAATCTTTTACTCTCAATCATAAATGCACTGTTATAGTCCCAATTGCGGATAGAATTGAGCATAATTATATGAATTTATTCTAGAAGAGTATCTTCACCCTGCAGTGCACACGTACCGGAACTTCGTCGCAAAAGAACAGAAGGAGATGCTTTAAACAAACGAATGACAACGATACAGAATAAACGTATAGCTGACGAGGTAGTGGCAGAGCCACTCTCAGGGAAGTTTTGTAAGAACAGCATATTCTTACCTTTTAATAGTAGTCACTGTCGTTATGGAATAACGGCAAAAATAATTACTTCAACATCCTCGTATTATTCACTTTTCGCGGTGCTATTCCGAAATAATATTTCCCTCTTCCTTCGGTTATTTTCGACTCATTTTACGCATCATGAGCTCAGGACACATAAAGCTTCGCAGTGAGAAGAAAGTGAAATTCAGTATCGATGCTACTCCGGCGAGGCACATATCAAGTTTTTTTTTGTTAACTCAGTGGCCCTTTTTCTGTCGAGTAATTAAAATTTCTTTGACGTGATATCGTTACAGGGGACGGAGATGCGCAGAAACAGAAGCAAGAAAACACGCGAACAGCAAACTGTATTACGATACAGTGGGACGTGGGATGCCATGCGTGGAGAACAGCGAAAAGAACTCCACAAGTAATCCGGTATGAAATATAAAATACTTCTTCTTGTACTATATATGTTACTTAATATCAAATAAAATAGTACGTAATTCGTGTAGAATATACTGACACTATCTTGCCGAGGGCCTTTTTTTAATCAAAATTTCAACAATGCCCACATATGAGAACCAGAATTGATATGGTTAAATTTCCAAGTATGTACAGAAGCGAAGACGAGTGGGATCACTGCTCACTTATGGTGGAAAGTGTTCACGAACCACCAGTTAACTTACCGTAAAGTGTAAATGAAATATCATAAATGACAGTATAGTAATAAAGGGAACACCAGCATCCAGCTAGGAATTATAATTAAAGGTCGACTAATTCACAGAAAAGATAAATATAAAATAAAAGCAACTAGTTGGTAAGTAGTAAGGAGCCCCCAGGTAGTCACTAGGAAGTATTCGAGAAACAACCGTTAACTCCCCGAACAGTGTATATGAAACACTAAAAACTGTCAAGCAATAATAAGGGAATAATAAGGAAACTGGTAAGGGGTTGGGAAACGTTTAAGAAAACGCCCATTAAACTCACCTGGAAGTGCGAATGAAACACTAGTAATTAGTTAGAAAGCAACAATTAATGGAACATCAGTAATCAGCCAGGAAGTGTTGAGGGAGGAACCTTGAATAACTAACTGGACAGTGTTCACAGAACACCAGTTTCTGTCTACAACTTGCAGAACTTGGAGTTAGGGGGCGCTTTGCTCTTGAGCTTCGAATTCATTTTAAATTCCGAGAGCAGAATGCTAATTTCTCGCTTGGGGAGACTCGTGGTAGTAGATGCAGATTCCCCCTAAGTCACTTCCCAGTACATTAGCAGCAAAGAACAAGGAAAAGCGAGAGCTTGAGGGTGAGAGAAATCACAGACACTCTGGAGTAATTATTTTAAATTATGCATTTGCTCAGATGCGTGATACGCTCTAAATAGTACTGCCACTTTGCATCGTATTAAGCGTATTTTAAACCAAATCGGGATCAACGTGACTTATTACTAAAATTGATACCTGAGCATATAGTCGCCTATTCAAAAGATCTCGCGGTCAATTTCCTAAAAAGTAGCCAGTCAAAATTTTCGTGCGCTTATTAGAATAAATAGCTGGCAGTATAAGGACTAAGAAGCCCACTCCCAGAAAGCACGCTCCGGCCCTCAATGAGCTATTGCCGTTATGTAAACACTATTCATTTATATATCCGATGAAAACTCAGCCAAAGAGGTGATCGTGCAAGCACGATTAGTTGCAGCAAACCGCGAGGACTCGGAGACGTTATGTTTATTATTATAGCCCTAGTTTATCCACCGCAGCAGCTGGCACGAAGGCACTATGTTAGCATTGATGAGCAGTTTTACTTAGCGTTCCTCCCGGAAATTCAATCTTATGGTGAACTCAATAGGTAAGTTTTATACTTGTCTCAATCTTGGTGCAGTGCGCTATTACTGGTGGCAAAAAGATGCAAAGAACTGAAAAGAGTGACTCGAATGAACGGCCCCTTCCGTAGCCTTCCACACGTGAGAGAGTAGAGGACTTCCGAGGACTAGGTTGGTTAACTCGATCGACAGCCCAGCTAGCGGAACTGAAAAAGAAATATAGAGAACCCACCTAATTTTACAAAAGTAACTTCGTGAACAAGAACTGCGGCCAAGACTGCTACATCTCCTGCGGAAAAGGTACTCATGTTTGCCCCTGGGTTCGTAAGGCTCCTTTATATTCTGACAGGAAAAAAGGCCCGCCAAAATACACCCCTGAGGACCTCGGAGACGCTAAGTTAGTTTGGCACGAAAGATGATGAACTAGGCCTGGTGACCACCAAAGTTTCGGCCGTTAAGAGTCGGTGAGTCCTAGAAAAAAAAATTCGTAGCTATGAAGGACGTTGCTCCCAGTGTTTGTCTAGAAGATTGTTGAACGCGTTGACGGTCTCGAGTACCAACAACTTAGGAAGGGAGTTTATTCCAAATGTTCACTATGAAGTACGGGAAAAACTGCTGGCTTAGTATTACGCCATATTTATCAGCATAAGCTAGATATTTTTCGCGCGGTGTGCTTTCTATAACGAACGGCGAGTAAGAATTTGCAAAATTTCAAGCGCTATGAAGCCAAATCCCAAGTTATCAGATTAACGCACAAACGCCCACCTGAAATATCTCGCACTCTAGCGGAAACAAGAAGATTGAAAAATATCTACATCACAGGAAATGCTCGTCCGAAGGCTAAAAGATGTCGTAATGAGGCCAGTAACACGTATGATTTTAATATACGTTGCCATACACACATCACGCGCAGACATCAGACACAACTAGGACACCTCGTGGCGTAAGACCATCACCCGCGGTGGGAGCAATTCAACGAAGTCATTTTTGATGGCCAGCTAATCCTAGTTTCTCATATGGATGCTGTGCCCAACAAGGCTACAACCACGCTGACAGCCCCGAGCAGATGTCTTCATAATAACATAGGAAAAAAATGGGAGTCCTCGTGGCTTGAGACGATCTGCCGCGGTGAAGGCAAGTTCGACCCGGTGAGGGAAAATTCAGAGCCGTAATATTTTAAGGCCAGCTAGGACAAATTTTTTGGCATGGATCATATCTAGGTCAACCCACCAAACTTCCTACAAAAAATTGTGAAGATTGCTCAACTCCTTCGACCACTTATTGGGTAGACAGACAAATATATAATTATACATACAAACATATATACTTAAATCTTCAACGAAAACATTATCACCTCTCACACTTTGTTCGCGGGTGATAATAATATTATTGGACCCCGACAAGGGACAACCGCGTGAAAATTCGGGAAGTTAATATCAATCACAGTTCAACCGGCCGTTCAGATGTCACTCATGCAGTCACTTCAAGTTAAGCAAACACTAAAACAAGCATTTCTAAAGCTGCATGAATTACAAGAAAACCTCGCAGAAAGTCTGAAGGCATAGCAATAAAACGATATTATGCATCACTTTAACGTTAGGTGCCCCACATACCCACATATCATGCACACGCTGACAGCAGGCACAATCGCAGCACGGCAGGGGACTCCAGGGGAAAAATTTCGAGATCCTGGCCATCAATCGCAGCTCAGAGGGCAATTCAGTCCATTAATCAAGAGCAGAGGCCAGGGAAACAAGCATCTGCGTGCAGATGCCGCAGCTACTGCACCAGTTATGACCAGACGCCTCTGCTTTAATGATGATGCCGCCTCACGCTTCTCTTGCAGGCTGCAGATTCTGTGGTTGGTGATGCCCGGCTGATGCACGAGCACCTGCTCTACACTCGGGTTTATGATGCACAAATGGGTGAAAAGCAGCTAAGAATTTTGCTAGGAAGCTGCACAGTTAAACTTAGTTTAATGAAGGAGCAAAGTTTGGAGTTGATACATTAGCTTATTCTGGGTTGATGATGGAAAAATTTTGAACTGATGAAGGAGTAAAATTTGAGCTTATGAAGAAGTAGATTTAATATTAATTGCTTCTAGAAGAGTAAAATCCGGGCTGATAAAGGAGTATGTTACGTCGTCTGGTTGTGGAGCAATATGTCGGGATGACGCGGGAACAGAATTTACAGCTGATGATGCGGCCGATTTCAGGACCAATGAAATACCGATTCTGAAAGAGCCGTTGTAATGCCACTGCGCAAGGTCGAATATCCTGGAGGGTCGCAACCCCTAAATTGATGCATAACTAAAAACACACCACAAATAAGTATTATTATTATTAATGAATTTATAGCAACTGATGAGCGCGTACAGACAACTGCTGTCGCAAAAAAAAAGAAGAAAAATAGCTTGAAGCAGGAAGTCGCTGCTTTCACAATTCCTCGGCACACGAAACATGTACGAGAGACACAGTTCAGAAAGCTTAAGTAGAATAACGAAACGCACGGTGAAAAATGTCCTTTAAGGTACCTATACCACAATGCGGTAAACTGTTCTCAATAAGCAGGACGCCTTCAACATCCCACGTAAGAACCCTAACATGACCGAAAAGCATTTAGTACTGTAAAGTAAACATTACCCTAACAGATATCTTGGCAGTTCCAAAACCTCGCTTACGGTTTTGGCTTCTGGGGGCGGCCCAAAATTCTGCTGGGGTAAAGGCAATAAAGGTTTAGGATATACTAATGGCTTCTCAAGTTCGAAGCCCGGTCTGGCTCGCAGACTATATTATCTGCCTTATATTGTAAGGGTGGAAAGAACAGCTGTTTTTTGTAGAGAAAGACAATTGGCGCACCAACAACGAACACAACAATGTCTGTTACACACAACACTAAAAGTAGTTGCGCATCCGCAGCAACGCTCACATTAGCTAAATTTGACTCACTTGCTCAAATTAAAATAATTTCTGAGCCAAAACGTACAGGACTACAACACGTGCGAAAATTATCTCTCGTAGTATGGTAGTCATACGGTAGGTAGCTCGCAAGATCTCAGCTCACATCCCATGACCCTGCTAAGAGTGCGAAATCCCTAGTCAATGATAAACCCAGGAATTTAGGGCAATTATGATGAATGTAACACGGAAAACGTAGCCTTAAACTTTAGCCACCCTTTAACATTATTGTGCATACAGGGTACACATTTATAACCATTACACAGAGAGCTATTCCTATGAAAAGTGATGTTCAATTCCGGCACCAACGCCAACTATGCTGATATCAACAACTTAGAAACATGTTTAGCTACTGTAGCGCCGGGGCCATATATGCTTTTGTGCGTCAAATTGGTTACTAGAAATTTGCAGTAGGTAGCATATAAGATAGATACGGTAGCCTAAATAACGTGCTGGCTGCTCGTATAAATGTTCGTTCGTGTAAATGTATAGAGCAGGGGTTCCCAAATTGGGGTGCATGTACCCCTAGGGGTGCGAGAGAACCTTTTCAGGGGTGCGAAATACTGTTTTGTTTCTCAGTTATTCACAAATTAACTTAAATTTGTGGCACAAAAGTTAATATAAATTTCACTTGTCATCATCATATGAGTATATACTTTATTTTGAAGAGGTGCGAGAACATGTAAAAAGTTCTCCAGGGGTGCCACGCATAGCAAAGTTTGGGAACCACTGGTACAGTGTGCTACCGGTGTATAAATATCAATGTTTACCCTCATTTTCCTCGGCCTCCGCTACCTCGCAGCCAGGACTCTTTCACCTATAGAAATACAAAAGGAGAAGAGACTCTGGTAGCGAAAGAGCACAGCCTGAGTATAAAGCAGGGGGAACAGGAACATTAAAAAAGTTGTAGCAGCACTAGCGAAAAGTAGCGCTCCAATTTAGAGATGCTCTGTTGGCAGACATCTTAAAAGCAAAGCTCGGCCGTATCAGGACTGCAGGTCGTAAACACGCAATGCTGCTGCAGTGTCTTATCGACAAAGTACGCTCGGAGCGGCCACGCCATTTATCGGGCAAAGAGCTCAATATGGGCACTTGAGAGAGCATTATTTGTATAGAAGAAAATCTAAGGCTGCCTGAAAGTATAATTGGAGGAGTGTGGTAACACCGCATAGTTCAGGCATGACATTGAAAGAATTCATATAATGGTTCCTGCACTTCATCAATCAGCCTTCAATTTGAGGGCTAATTGGGTTGTAGTATGGCTATGGTGCGGTAAATGACTTTTAAGAGGTTATTGTACCTGAGCAATTAGCCCTCCAATTTAATAGATTCTAAAGTAAGTAACGCGGTCAATCAGTCAATAATCGTTTCTTAACCCCTTAACGAACTAATCTGAGTAAACTCGCCCAGCAGTTCCTAATGTTTGTATGTTATTCTCATCAAATTTTAAAGATTCAAGAAAAAGTTTGCCCGTTAAAGACCGGGCTGATTTTTCCAGAACACCAATAGATGGCGCTTTGCTTCACATAGTTATTTCAGTAGCCTTATATTACTGTTTTTCTTTCCGAGGGCCGTCGAGATGCACTGTATAAGAATTTGCAGAATTGATCGTTTTGCTTCGAACCTCCATTTTGCCTTAATAATTACCCGAACAGTCGGGCCACTATGCGGATTACCTATTCGGTCGTTACCTCAGTCGACTGCGTGAATGATACCTCATACCTCACATGGCCCAGCAGAGCTGCGTATGACATTTTATACCTCATAGGACCGTCACCAGAAATCCATACGTCCCATATGGGCTGCCTCAAATGGCTGCGGTAGTGAATTATGCTCGATGTGGCATTACTGAACCTGAGTGTGACATCCTTTACGGGAGATGCAAGCACCCGGAGGCTGATACGTGTTGTGCTCTCAGAGCAAAAACTTGGCAAATTTTAGTGCATTATAAGATAGACAAGAACGAGTAAATACTGGTTTATAATGTACATGAGTGATATCATGATACAAAGTAATCAAACGAAGTGTAGACTACAAATTATTCAAACAGCTTTACTAGATAATGAAGTTTATACTGAATTATTTAACAATGTAAGCAGCTGATACAGATTACAATCTTACATTCACTTTTTCATTATATAAACACCCGTAGAGCTTTCAATACACATTGTATACCACTGCCAATAGTGCGAAACTAGTGCTCAGACGCTGTCAGCAATGAAGAAAACAAGCCACTAGAGAGCTAACGTTTCCAAAGTTCGATCACTGAAGCATAGAGCCCAATGTAGGCATAACACCAGAGCATAGATACTTTCATCCATGAAAACATTGAGATAAAAGTAAATGCAAAACCAGGTCTTTGAAACTTAGAGCAATGAAGACATCAGGCCAAAAGCCAGTGCAGAACCAGGGCAGCGAAAATGAAGACATGGGGACACAGGCAGGTGCAGCACCGGCACGTCTAATCTTAATGCTGCATTAAGGAAATTAATTCCATCCAGCGTCCCTATTCAACTGCAAATTGTACTCTCGATCACTTCGCATAAATCTCTCGCTAACAAGATAAAATGCATCTGCAAGGACAGGGATCAGCAAATTGCAAGGTGCTGGCTTTCGTTATACAATATTAAGTAAGAATCAAGTGTTCGAGAATTATTGCTGCAGCGCGCAAAATTTCAGTTTAAAAATTCTTCTTAAGCCAACAGTGGAAGTGTGTAAAAAATATTGAATGCCAACCATCACCTTCTTGGGACAAATAATTTTAAAATTTTCATCGTTAAGTCCAGGAAAATAGACTCAATTTAACACAAGCTGCCCAGCACGAGCTAAGTCCTGTGCGTAAAATCCGATGTAATTTAATAAAGACGGCAGGTAAGGTCGTTCCAGCTGGAATTACATAAATAATGGAATTTATGCATTTACTCGCGCGCCGAAAGCAGCAGCGAAAATGTCGACTCGCTCATAATAAAATAGCGGCTAAATAAACTCGGAGAACTTTCACAAACAAATAGACTCCAGGACTAATTTCACACAGTTCAAAATCCGGCACGCTTTTATTTTAGGAAGAAAGTGTCACAGAATACAGTGCAGTGCATTAATTTTGACACACGCGTTCCGTCCTAAGCTTTAGCGAACGGACCGAGAACATCATAATATGTATAAATACAAAACATCAAACAAGATATGAACACGAACGCTCGGTCTGCCTTGCAGCTGACGGCCACGGAAGCCCATACATCAGTGAATGGACCCAAACTGTCATAACATAACTAACTAGAGTGGATGAACCTTGATATAAATGCTGACGTTCAGCCCTCCTGCAACTGACGGCCACGGAAACCTCTACATCGGTGAATGGACCCAGGACGTTAAAAGCCGGTCGCCCTCAGGCTGCTCGTGTGACAGTATAAACAAGCTCTAGTGTTGAATATTCAAAAGCAACTACGCTTGAGAGCTGCCGCCGCTGGTGCAGAATCATCTAAATAAACACTTGGCAAACGTACGTGTGCAGAAACAGGTGAACAAGTGCCGAAGCATACACAGATGGTCATGTTAATTCTTGTTTCTATTTCAAATCTATATAATTTAAAATCACTGAGCTAATTCGACAGTGGTGAAATGAAAACAACAATGCTTATGAATGCAGACTCACAAAAATGGGGTTACCCCAGGAGATACGCACCAATTTTGATCCATAAATTGCAATAGATCAGTAAAATACGCCCCTTCTTATGTATCACTGATGATCACAAATAAATGAAATTTACTGAAATAAGCTCATTAATTGCAACTTGATCCATGTTCGTCACTCTGTATTTAACCAATGTAAGTTCAATGCATACGTTAATTTAAATAACGTCATTAAAAATGAGGAAGCACCAACTCGATAAAAGGCAAAGACACGCTGGACAGGCATAACACGAAGCTGCTGTGCCAAAATCAAACAATTTATCATAAGAAAAATACGCGTAATCTGCTGCTAGCGATGCCTGTAGAGTTTCCATCAGCGTATAGTCTGAAGTTTAAATTAAGAAGTGCAATGATCCGATGCAGGCAAATGCACTCCCCAACAGTATCCAATGAGTGTAAATTAACAAGAGTGGCAGCAAATGGTTGTATACGGGGTACCATTACTACTGAGAGTAGCCAGATCTAATGGGATGATAGTGAGAAAATAGAGAGGGACTTGGAAGGTGCGGTGCACATGTAGACAGGGACGCGTCCCTATAGAGGTAAAACAGCTGTTGCGAATAGCGGTATGTCGTCATTACTGTAAAATCAGATAACCTCCTGAACACTTTGTTATGTCAGCACATGTGGCGGCAACGAGGACGAGAATTGGCTTCAGTAATGGTATAAATTGTCGAACATCTATAGATCAAGAAAATATTGCGAGACAGTGAAAATTCCTTTCATACTAGGTCACCTGCGGAAGAAATGATGATCATAGCATGGCAACAAGAGCAGTTAACGACGTCTGTTGCGATAAAATTATTTAATAATTGAATGAATTAAATGCAACTGCAAAGGAAAAGTTTAATATTGACAGCATAGTCTTCTCATTTTTGCCCTTAGCCTCCTGCGATTAGGCTTCCTTCAAATCGACCAAGGTGAGCAACACTGCAATATAATTACTGAATAATTGTCAAGTACATAAAGTAATACCCGTCTGTTCTAGATTCAGAAGACACCGCCCAATCTACTGTAGGTTATCGGTGCTGCTCCTAAAACATTTAGTATGGAGCTAAATCAAATAAAAAATGTCTATGATGCAACATGCATTAGACACTTATCTCGTACTAATTATTCTACTAGCGTCTTGAAATAATTCATGGACAACCCCATGGCATCAGAAATCATAATCGGGAAATTTTTTCATCGGAACATCTCCTGTAAAAGTTCGTTTGACGTAAGCATCAAACAAGCCTCAACTTTAACAAAAACTAGAAAGATGCTCACTCCGTGCTGGTACAATATTATACTAATAATTTGGCATCATTCACTAGTATGTTCGATGATTCACATAGATAAGAGATTCGAAGATGCTACGAGTTCCATAGTCGTTATATTTTCTTTCTAGAGCACTCTGAGAGCGCATACCTCCGCCAAGTAAGGCAACGGTAACGAAAAATTTAAATTGGTTCTGAAACCATAATTTCCTTTGTATCAGCACCAAAATCTACCAATCATTTTAACCTTTTGACAGTAATAACAGCTTCTATAATTTTCTTTAAGACCCATTCATAACTTTTCGAGTTAAGTTGTTAACAAACATTCTGACAATCCATCGGTCAAACAGACAACCGATAATCATAAAAATGTTATCATCTATGTTTATCAACGTTCCTGTAAATTTCATACACATGTGTTCATAACTTTCTGAATTATCTTGCTAACAAACATAAAATCAAACACAGAGACTAACGAACGAACAGATAATCACAGAAATATTGTTATTCCTGAAATACTTAAAAACTTGAGTAAATTTCATAAAATTCCGTCCACAACCGAAGAAAAAAGACGCAGACAAACGGACGGTTGAGTGGATGTTCACCTAAAGTTAATCATCTGTTACTTCTACTATGCCTAACAATCCCTGTAAATTTTGTAAAGATTCGTCCATAACTTTTCGAGATATCTTAGTGACAGGCCAACAGAATTACAGACAGAATTACCCTGCAAAAACAAAACCTCATTGGCGGAGGGATAAGATCATCCACCTAAAATGAAAACCTTATAAACTTTGATGCGATTAACGTATTAACTAATACAAATAGCGTACGAAGAAAAAGACAAGGTCGTTGCCATGTTACGGTATATTATGCTAGATGTTAAAAGATATATGATACCGAACATAAGGGAGGACAGCCAACCTCCGACATTGAATAAATGATCTTAAATTTAACATGCACATGACAAACA
>LQNS02278180.1:17528885-17541139 GCA_001587735.2 Parhyale hawaiensis | reverse complement strand
CAGCTGTATAATTAGTATTTAAAGTAGCACATAGTATTTCCCAATCACCGTTGAGAGAAAAAAAGAACAAACGCTATATTAATATGTGTAAATAATTGACATTCAATCGTAATTTAATTGACTTCGAAACTTAATTCATAACAGCCACACGACCTGCAAAGTTATACGGAGTTATGGTCACGCCAGACTGTGATAACATACTGAGACAAGCTGTAATAAGCGTTTACCCTCCAATTTGGACTTGACAAACTGTAACGCATGTATAAAATTTCGAAGATCATGCAAGCCTCATGCCGTCTGACTTGCACCTCAGACCATTTCTCAGCTACTAAAACTTCCCAAAGTTCATTGGAATTATAGACTTTACACAAACATAAAGGTGATTCTACAAAAAAATGCTCGTCCTATGCCAACAACACAGCTCTATACGTGATGGTCAGCGAGACCACAAAGCAGCAGACGTTGCGGTGTGCAGGGTGACACATGGTGGTGAGCTTCATTAAAGTTATTACGTGTTCGGGGGGCTCCAGTGGCGGCCTTTCAAGGCCCCCAGGATAAGGTCAGACCTTCGGTTCAAGGTTTATGGAGAGAACGAAACAGAGGAGCGAGTCAACACGCCTCTGTAACTTATGAGGGAGATGACAAAAAAAGGTAACCATGGCGCGATCCGCTTGCTTACCTGACCATTACTTTAGCCTAAGTTAAAGACAACTGTAATATGAGTGTTATGCACGGAGGAAATATGAATATTACGTACAAACAAACCTAATAGAAGCGTTACGTACATATGAACTTAATATTAGCGCTGGGAACGGAAGACTTCGATGTTAAAATTAGGTGCCGATAAATTTAGCATTAGAACTAAGTATATATGAACTAAATTTGAGAGTTACAAGAGGGTGAACATAACAACAGAGCTAGTTTACAAATTAAGCTTCGTTCAGTACCATTCAGGACTGATTTCGGATTATCGAATTGCTTAGCGTTGCACATGTTTCCCAGTTCGGCGTGAAACTCCAATATCTAGCGTTATCTAGCAGTAAAGTTCTGCTACAACAGGTACTACGAAGCACCGTGTAGTAATTATCAGATTATGACCAATTCCGCTTGCTTGTCAATCACGAGTGTGAAGACACATTCCGATAATTTAATACACCTACAGCCATTCCTCGTCTTGCGCGAGTATTGGGGGGACGCGCTATTCGAAATTCGAGCAGGTTGAGTAGCAGACATGGTTTTCTATAAGTAAGTTCCGGGATAACTGCTTAACATTGCTATATTAAAGGAATACTTGGAGGAGGTATTGGAAGAACTTTGCTTCAATGTGAAACCAAAGAAAATTTATTAGTGACTGCTTTGTATGAATATACAAATGTATGAATACGACTCAATGTGTTGTGTATTTGTTCAATGGCCTATATGCGAATCGATGCGATAGGCTAAGCCTGAAATTCAATAATGTACAGGAAATTTAGAAGCTCGAACTCAATGGTTAAGGTGTGTGATAAACTTCTGACAGACACTCCAAATTTACTCTCTTAAGAATGGCATCTCTTGAAGTATTGAGAGTTTACGCAGTTTTTTCGGATTTGTTAAACAAGACATTAAATAAGCTTCAAAACTTGATGCTGAGTAAATTAAGAGATTATAAATTAATTTATCCAGCAAAGGGTAAGTGAATTTTTGACAGGGACCAAGCTGATTCTACATTTCAAAGGCATAGTTTGTCCTCAACTATATACTAGTTTTCTTAAATAACCGGACAAGTCGAGAATACCGCTCGCGCAACTTGAGCACTCGGTATCAATAGTTAGCTCGCGCAAGTCGAAATTCACGCAAATTTAACTCCTGCAAGTCGAGGAATCCCTGTTCCGTGCACAGTTGCACACAAAAATTAAAAAAAAAATACTTATAACTAAACAAGTGGCCAAAGTGCAAATTGCAGAAAAAAAAAATATATATATATATATATGAGGAAGCATGCAGTTTCTTCAGTGCTACACTAAGTTCAAGTTATTACTCACACACACATAGGTTACAATAACTGCGTGTAAAATATAAGTCACGAATGAAAATAAAGAAACGTAATTTTGGCCACAATCGAGGTCACCAGGCAGTGGACGGTTAAGTTCATGAGACGATATTCTTTCACTGGATTCTACCCAAGAACTAAATTGCATCCAAGAAAACTCAGCAGAGAATTAAAAGCAACATTTTATTCGAAGAGTTCATGAGTGTAAAAAATATAAAGGAAACGCCGACAAAAGTTACGATGGAAATTTTATCGCACGTGGTGGCAGTTCCCCGGGGGGCGCCGTTCTAACTTACTGCCCGAGTCGTAAAACCAAAACTTTGCGGAACGAATAAGTCGTTCATTTGGCGGCGGTGTGGCCTCTGCGAACCGTTCTTGGTGCTAGTAAAACTGACAACCTTCAGTTCTTATCGATGTTTACAAAATAAAGGAATTCCAAGTTAACGAAGCATTTTGGATCCTGGACTACATCAGATTGGCTTCAGTTCCAACCGATGTTTACAAAATAAAGGTACAGCTAGTGTACGAAATGTTGTGGGTGCGAAAAACTAACCACCGACAATGCTCATCGATGTGTACAAAATCAAAGTATTATGAGTTCACGAAGCGTTCTGGATCCAGGTAAAAATATTTTCAGTTTCTTATATTTTCAAGAAATAAAATACATGCTAAGGTTATGAAGCGTTCTGCCTCCTGATAACGGCATCTGCCTTCAGATTCCAAGCAAATGAAGCTTTCTAGGCTTGGGAAAAGGCAACTGCTTTCAATTTCTACGGGATAAAGTTATTCTATGAAACTAAAACGTGAACTTCTCGATGTATGAAGAATCATACACGTCCCTCTTAATTATAGTTTTATTCCTAGCGGCATTGAAAAAATTATTCTTATACTGGAGAGTGAAATAATCAGGACCACTGACTGTAGAGTTCATGAATACGAAAGATCAATTATTACAAGGGAATTATAGAAATCACAATTTCAAGTGATAATTTTACAAACTTGTAATATTTTTATAATTGTAGTTAGGACTATGGACTCAAAAAAGTAGTTTGCCATTCAAGTGGTGGCAGTATGCAACGAAATAATGAATGAAATAATACGAAATAATACTGAATAATGAATACAGTATGAAGCCTACTCGGATAGGCACCACGCTCCCGAACACGGTGAACATGAGTAAAAGCAGAAACGTAAGACAATGATCAGAGTTATTAGATTAGTTAAAGTTTTTTTTTTAGTGAAACTCGGTGAGCATGGAAATTAAGACGCACCGAATGCTCTACTCTATGGAAGCTTAGCAACTTACTGCATGAACACATGCAGTAAACCTTTTTCTAACGTGAGTAGCACTACTAAAAGCACTAGAAAACTGACCGTAGATATTAGGTAATGACTAAATAAACTGCTCTAGGGTAACTGGATAAGGCTTATGGGTAATGTAATTTCGTCCGACTCCCATCCTTCAAAATTATCATAATTTATTAATTTGAGGTATCTCCTAGAATTGGATGGAGTCAACGACACTAGTCAACGGAGCCAATGTCGACCATTTGGCTTTTACCTCCAAGTGGGCAGCAAGACGTCATCGTAGCGACACACAAACAAACGAGTCCTCTTGCTAGCACTCGTTCTTTGCTATATGGCGAACCACTCCAGCAACTGCTGCAAGTCTTTGCAATGGGACCACAACTGAGTTACGGCGTGACCCCCCCAAACGTATCGGCACGGCGCTCACAAGAGTTGATTGACCACAATTGTGTTAAAGAGTGTGATGCCATTGTCGGTATCGGCAACGCATTCATAAATGTAGATCGAATTCAAGTGTCTTTCGCAGCACAAGGTAGAATGACTCGGTATTGAGGTATATGCTGACGGTCCAACATTGCTCATACAAAAGACTGTGATGCCAAGTGCCTCGATATTGGCAGTGCAGTCAGAAAATTCGATTTCAAGTCCTGTTGGAAGCAATAGGTAGAATGTTTTTGCATATAGAGACAGAAACACTGATACTCCACGACTATTATGCTGTGTGAAAAGACACTGCATTCAGTAGTTTTCATTGACTAGCTTCATTATTGATGGTGATTTTCAATATTTTAGTATCTGTGGAGCACCAGGAGAAGGTTAAACACTAGCAAGAAATCTGCGCTTTTACGTAAATAATAGTAGAAAAGTTACAAAACTACAGAACGTTAGATATTACGAAACTCTAAATATTTTCAACGGTATCGCGACTGTTTCTCTATATGACCCGTCCGTAATCGATTGTATTGAAGGGATTAATGTCTGTATTCTGTCGCGGTTTCGTTGCTGATTGGTTAAATTCCTACTAATTTTCTCACGATCTAATTCCTTACCAGACACAGACGTAATACGACGATGGGGTCAATAATGACATCGAAGTCAAAGTCAAGTCGGCTTTACTTTGCGACTTTGACAGATAGCAAAGGCCACGGGTAACGGGCGGTTGGGCTGCTCTTTTCCTGGATAGAATGTCTTCAGCTCAGTAAAATTTTATCTAGTCATCTGAAACTCCCCCTTCGGTTCCTTAAATTCGTAAATTGGAATGAAAAACAAAAAGATTCAAATTAAACTTAGAAAAACCTGGCTTGTCAAAGATAAATATTGAGATTTTTGCAAATTTATTCTATTCTCTACTGGCAAAACAAACGAACAAAAAAGTTCCGGGCATTAATAAACAGTAGATAGCTACGCCGGAAGATTATTAACAGTTGCAGGCTGAGGAATTCATATCCGTGAAAGCACAACTGCGGTAATTAAACATTGCATCAACCTGTAGGAAACTGAATAAGTGCTCTTTTGCGCTTGGAGCATAATTTTTTTTTTTAATATCGACCGTGATTTCCAGTATAACGTGGAAAGTGGCATAGCTAGGACTTTATGTACCCCATACGAGATACACATCTATATCATCATGACAAACTCGAGTAGTTATCAGTGGCACAGAGAAATTTCTATAGTTAGTGATACTACAAAAGCTTCAACAAAGAATATTTGAATGTGAGGACCCAGCGAGGAGAAGAAGTTTTTCGTACTCTACAAAGCACACGCAATCAACTCTTTGGTGAATATTCCAAATTTGCTAACCAGGATCGACGACTCTTCAAGTGTTAAGATGCCATCTACTGATTCATCAGAGTAGAGCTGAACTTAGTCACTAAGTTTGAATTGTCAATACTTCTTCGCCTCTCTGAACCGTGTTGCATATATTTGACCTAGGCTAGTTATATTTGAGACTGCTATAATCTCCATAAATAAATAAATAATATAAAAATGAAATAGTACAGTAGAAAGACAAAGATACAGTATATCAGCTAACGCTTACGTTCCGTCAAATGGAAGCTTAGAGAAGTAGCAGGTAATAGGCACATCAGCTACAGGTCATTCCGATCATGGAGGTCGTTGCCTACATTCAGAATCCTAACCCACCTCTGCTTGAGCGCCGAACTCTGATAACTTGGATTAGAGCATATCCCTTGGAGAATTGAGTCATCAGACTCAATGTTATGGCTAAGATGAAGTTTTCCCAAGGGTCAAGATCTAATCGAATAAGGGATAACGCCCGTCTGAAGGTCTGGACAAGTCGTGCATATTGCACCTAAATTCCCCACCCCATCGATGAAGCCTTTAATGTCCCAAATCACTAACCCAAATCAATTTCATATCAAGGGCTTAGAAATTTAGTTACTAGTATACTAGTTCAGCATAAAAAACTCCCCTTTTCAGTCCTCATCTCGTTACCTTAACTAACGACTTATCTGCGTACACACAGATCTGAAGCTAACTGAGCGAGGCGTTGGAGTGATTCGTCAGAAAGAGAATTAACGGGCAATACGCACGGCTGCAACGGCACGGATTAAAGCGCTTGGGAGCAGAAACAAAGCAACAAATCAGCTGCAGCGTCGCGGCCACCAACGAAATATTTGGAGTACGTGAGGGGAAGCTCATAAATTGCTCTTGTTTTGAGGCTGTGACTTAACTGCCGTTCTTTATTCGATGAAACAACACGGCCAACCGAAACCCAGGCCCCACTCCACAATATTTATGCCCATTTAAAACTAAAATCAGGTGCTTCACACCGTTTTCTGTAGCAACAATGAGCATCACTACAAATAACTGCCCCAAGAAGAGTTGTTAGCGACAGTGAGATAAGAAACAGACGCTCTCTTACGTACGACTGAAATCTCTGGTAAGCTACAATGTCACTCTAGCTGACTGCAACCGGTTTTTATTAGTCTCGGAACTAAACAGCATTAATTTATTGCGGCGGTTGTAAACTTAGGTAAAAGCTAGCATTTTATGATCAGCACCAAAGGTTAAGAATGAAACAAAAGGCAGTCTACATTACAGAAGAAGTATGTGTCTCTCTGTCCCAGTTTTCATAATCGGCAGTACGTATAACGCGCATCATTTGTACAGAGATATTCTTCTCAGACTAATACTACTAACAGATTTACTGTACTTAGTGCTTCTTGGTTATTAATTTTAGCCCATACGAGACGAGACGATCGATTCATTGGCCAAGAAGTCAAGTGGTGGAAGAAGTTAACTGGAGCGATCTGTCGGCTCGACAACAAATAATATGAAACCGTATGCAAATCAGGACCACTTATTTGAATAAATGTGACTTTGCTGTGATACATAAAAATAACCGTCAATCATTTCCAGCTATAACTATGTTCAATACAACACTGCAAATGTATCTACGACATCACATATGTTCAAGAATTGAAATTATCAATAAAGGAGGCTCACCCATCTGCCTTTGTATTTATCCGAAATATGCATAAGAACTCAAATCAGAAACCAATAAGTACAGAACGGTTCGATTCCATTACCGACACTTTGTCAACAAGTCGACACGGAATAATAAAATATGTAATACCTTAAAACGTTCAGTGAGGCTCCATTCCTGAAGAGCTAAGAAACTACACAATTTCAGAGCCTATTGCAGTTGACATGTTTTAGAGGCGCTTAGCCCCATCGCTTGTCTGCAAAGTTTAAACGATGGGTGTGGAGACTCGCAGTAGTTCTCTCAATGCACAAAGTTCAATCAATGAGGTTCTCTCAAATGACAACAAAAGTGGACATCTAGCGCGCATTTTTTTCGCTCTCGTCCACCACAAGTCTAATAGGCAAAGTCGTTTAAGTCATCCAACTGCAGTTCTAGTTCCAGCAAAAGTGGCAGCTAGTGTCTGGAACGCCCAACTAAAGCAAGCACTCAGCCATTGTCTAAATTGAAGCACGTATGGGCTTCAGCTTGTCAGATTAGGGAGAGTAAATCGGAGGGAAAGGCGAAGAGAATACCAAAATAGAACTAGAATTCCCCCAAGTCCAGCGCCGAGACCGCAATACGTCGGAGCCAAACTCTGGAAATCGCACTGGAAGGCTGTAACTAAAATTAGCCACGTCTGGACCAATTGAATTGGTAACATATATAGTACTCTTGGCGATGGACGGAGGCAGTCTGATGGAAATTTCATTGAAAACAAATGACTCAGTTGAAATAAAACAAAGATAAATTAAACAAAAGGTCGCCAAAAGCATGCACTGCTGCAATTGTAAGAAGATGATAAAAATAGGATCTTCTCCAATTTATGCAAACTATGCACGAAAACGGATGAAATAGAACAGGAAGGAAAACAATAGAGAGAAAATTGAATTTAACCAGACGAAACAGTGTCGGCGAAAACTCTTGAGATGTACCAACATTTGGGGAAAAAGTAGTAAGTAAAAAAGTTTATTGACGAAATGATAATGTATTAATATCTGTTGTCATTTCGCCGTTGCTTTCAACAACTTTTCAGAATCTTTCGGGCACGTTTTTCTTAAAAGGATTTGAAAAATTCAGGTTTCATTACACCACGAGATCTTAGCTTTATCATGAGCAAGGAGACAGTTGGTATGCCTCCCAGCAAGTAGTCTTTCCACGCGGTTTCGGAAATTATCTATGGTAAAATATTAAAAGCAGAGGTAAGGACTTTCGACCACTCGTAGTCTGTCTGCAGGGGTAAAAGGATAAAGGCAGGAGGCTGCAGATCACCGGCCTGTATTTTACTCTTTTGGTAAAATCAAGTGGGTATAGAAACAAAGATATCCAATAGGCAGTAGCAGTGAGGAGCTTCACCCCACACTTCCAGCACGCGTAATCGTTATCATGCAAAACAACGAGCTTTTTCCTTCTATGATTTATCAGAATAGCGAGCATTTGTCTGATCAATACATGTTATGTCGGTAATCATCCTGTAGTCCATCATATGTAAATAAATCCTAGTTACCTCCGCCAAGGAGGTTATGTTTTCGTCGTGTTTGTCTGTCTGTTTGTTTGTCTGTCACCAAGATCACTCAAAAGTTCTGAACCGATTTGAATGAAATTTACAGGGATTGTTGGGTATATTAGGAGGAACAGATGATTAACTTTTGGTGAAGATATGTCCATCCGTTTGTTTATCAGCCTCATTATTCTCACTATCATAACTCAAAAAGTTATGGATGGATTTCTATGAAATTAACATGAGTTGTTAGGTACATAACCAAGAGTAAATGACCAAATTTTGGTAATGATCCGTTTGTTTGTTTGTTCGTTCGTTCGTTTGTCACTGTTTTTAATTTTATGCTTGTTAGCACAATAACTAAAAAAAAAATAAATGGATCCTTATGAAAGTTATAGGGGTTGTTAGTGATGTTGAAAGACATAAATGATTAAATTTTGGTGCAGATCGGTTTGTTTGTTTGTATGTTTGATTCATGTTTGTCATAACGTTTGTTAGCAGTATAACTCAAAAAGTTATGAACGGATCTTCAAGAATATTGCACAAGCTGTTAGTACTATCAACAGACACGAGTGATTCGATTTGTAGTTAATACAAAGAAAATTATGGTTTCAGAGCCAATTTGAATTCTTCGCTACCATTGCCTCGCTTGGCGGAGGTATGCGCTCTCAGGTGCTCTAGTCTGAAACTGTGCAGCACCCCAACTAATTAATTTCTACGAGCCGCCACTGCCCGAAGTCCTAGCTACAGTAAAGCAAGCCTATGAGATTTCCTGCAAGCGCGACTCCCTCAACATGGGATGAAAAGATTTAAGACCTAACTTTACAACTCATGGATGGCCCGTCTTATACCTCCTGAAGGTGTGATAAATTTGAAAGAAACCATACGGTATATTCCATAGTTGCAAAGCTTCCCATTTACAAAATGCTGTGTGCATTGCTCATCCATGCATGGCTGCCCAAAAGTGGCTCATGAAATTCAATTTCAGTAACAATAGCTTTGTGATGCCACTGAAGTAAGGAAACATTGGCACTTGAGTACTTAAACATGGATATAAATTGTAGCACCAACAACAACTTCCCAACAAGCGCCGTTCATTAACAAACTTATATGGTGTTCATAGAAGTTTTTTCCTTTCCTTTCAACGATGAGGACTTGCACACTGCAACTGCGCGGGTGTGTAGTTAGATGACTTTGCCAGAAGCTCATTTATGCTGCAGGCGAACTGTATCGATTTCCGTCCATAGAGACATCTCAAAGTTAGAGCAAACAAAATTCTAAAGCGTGGCGCTCGAATAGTGTTATCGAGACCTGACTTCTGTATGCATGAGAAGACCTGGCAGGCCGACCGAGCAAGAAGCAGACCTGCCTGTCCCTGGAGGAAACCCTTTGCTGGTGAACGGACCAACGGAAAAACGGATCCCGTATTTAGAAGATCAGTCCAATTCCAGTAAATGGATCGGAATACGAAGTAGTAGATACGGACTGTGCAGTTACTTGTGAGCCAGCGACGACTGAGGTACAGATCATAGCACTCTGCTACTTGTCTGTGAATAAAAAGTGAAAGTAACTGTGCAATTTATCTGTCAGCAAGCTATGACGATGGTGGAAAGTACAATATGACTTGTCCATGTTGAAGATGTATACTATGATTGTTGTAAATGATAGTCGAAAGGTATACCTGTGATACAAGCGACGTCTCAAAAATTTCTTACTGGAATACCGAAATGCAATAAAAAAGCTTGAAGGAAAGAACTACGAAACTTAAGATTATACGATTCAAAGAATAAAATAGGAGAAATATTATCATAGTCATAGTTTCCCCTCCATATTCACTATTATGAGTGATCCGTACAGTGCAGACTCGGTCTTTCTACATAGCTCAGTAGGAATATTTTATCTCGGCATTCCTGCTGGAATATCTCGATTGGCTCAGTGCGCTACTACTGGCGGGGAAAAGGCACAAATAAATAGAGATAAGACACTCGGGTGGACGGCCCCATTCGAGGCCTTCCACACGAGAGAGAGTAGAGAAGTCCCACGAAATAGGTCGGCTGTCTCGAACGACAGCCCACCTCGAGGAACAGAAAGGGAAATATAGAGAACATACGTAACTCTACAAAACTAAGCTTCTCAGCAGGAACTGCGGCCAGATGCTAAATCCCCTGCGGAGAATTAAGGTACTCGGGACCCTTGGGTACGTGATGCCCAAACATATTGTGGCAGGAAAAATGCCCGCCACAATATGCCCCTGATGGCATATAGTAGGAGAATGCCTCAATAGTTTTCTAGGAAAAGAAGAGACACTTAATTACTCTAATTAAGCTGTTTTGAAAATAACACGAATTAAACAAATCAACGATAAATGTATAAGAAAAAGCCGAAAAATATCTTCATTCTAATAAGTTGCCGTCCGAGACAGTTACTGATTCAGATTTATCTCACGGAACGATCCATTCGAGCGGATGGCAAGCATTATTATTATTATGTAATTAAGAGAGAAGTCTATCCTCAAGAGGCGGTTCATATCTCGAGCATCGAGGCGACTTCATTCTTTTTGATGTCACGCTGAGCCACGGCCACTGTAGGAAATACACGCATGCGGCTTGCTGCTGCTAATCCTGATCGCTTGTAAGGGTCCGTAATTATTATGGGCACAGGAGAACCGCTTCAATAACATAGCAGATTCCGTCATAGTGGAACATGCGAAGACGTAGTCGGTGCATCAGTTCTGCTGAGCGGGAGCTGCTAGAGTGCGTGTCTGTGCGTGAGGCGGAATGATGAAGAGCACATTTTACAGCTTTTTATTTTAACTTACTGTGCAGTAATTATGCAATTATGAGTAGACGTGCAATTATTTCAATTTTAAACTAAGTACGACTCAAATGGCTATCCTAACTGTCTAGGGACAGCATCCAGAGAACACCAGCGTTGCTCAGAGCCACCGCTCTACACATAAATATCGTCATTGAACTAAGGATTAAAATTTCTATTTTAGTTGATGATGTCCGGTAATAATGCTTCTTAAGCGCTAATTGCGTCATTACTCTACCGCCGGTAATAATAAATATATAGCTACTTAATTACCTTTTTAGCTATTCGTTTAATCAATTTTGTCTGATGCGCCACTGCAGTTCAGTTCAGTTGCATTTTATAAAGAGCAATCATTATTAACAAGAAAAGCGCAAAATGCTGCAGATGAGAGCCAATAAGCTTAACCAAGGATTAATTATTATTACAGTGCCGCTAATAAACGTTCAAGTAACAGTGAGATAATTATGTAAGAATCGTAAGAGTGGTAGAAAAGAAAATAAGGAGCTTTAATTTATTAAAAATTAATGACAGGCGATCGGAAGCTTTAGAAGTAAGCGCAACGATAACATTAGTTATAGTGTGTTCGACAAGCTGATAATTTGACTTTATTCCTTACAGAACGGTAACTCTAATCACAAAGAAAATTGAACCATTTCTCTTGAGAAAATATTGGTTGCAATGTCTTTCACGACTGCCTTTATACACAGCAACCGTAGTGCTATTATATATTCTCAGCTTAGCTAGGCAGGAAGTTTTATGGAAGTGGAAGTGAGTCGTGCTTACTGTCACCGGTAAACTGCCAGCAACAGAGTCATTACCTTCTTTAGAAGCCAATATTACACCTTAGTCGTAAAAGCTTCAATGCACACGACACCCTTGTTTTGCCAAAGAGGAAGGTATCGACCTTCATAAGCCATTGGAAATAACTAAGAGGGCAGCGAGGTATATATCAGTGATATAAGGGACACTGGGTAGCTATATCAGTGATATAAGGGACACTGTGTAGCTATATCAGTGATATAAGGGACACTGGGTAGCTATATCAGTGATATAAGGGACACTGGGTAGCTATATTAGTGATATAAGGGACACTGGGTAGCTATATCAGTGATATA
>LQNS02278180.1:17496016-17528728 GCA_001587735.2 Parhyale hawaiensis | reverse complement strand
AGTGATATAAGGGACACTGGGTAGCTATATCAGTGATATAAGGGACACTGGGTAGCTATATCAGTGATATAAGGGACACTGGGTAGCTATATCAGTGATATAAGGGACACTGGGTAGCTATATCAATGATATAAGGGACACTGGGTAGCTATATCAGTGATATAAGGGAGACTGGATAGCTATAAAAGCATTTAATATTTAATGGCAGCTGTGATCGCATTCGATCCATGGATATGCCACAATGATGGTGTTTACTCGACTTCCTAATTTTTTCAGGTTCAAGAGATAATCGAAGATAAACTGTGAAAAGCTTTCGGCATAGGAACAAATAAGATCACAAGTACGGATACGTAAGTACAGTACGTTGTCTGCTGCCCGAGGAAAAAAACCGTGGCAGTGGCGCTACAACTCGCATATAATGGCCTTATATTCACAAAATGACACAACAGATCGTCAAGAGCTAGCCCCAACCATAGGTCATGTCTCCAATGCACTGTCGAAAATGAAGAAACTGGATGCACTTTTACCACCGAAAATGAAATTGAATTATTATTTTGAAATATTGTACTGTTTGCACCAACGATGAAACTTGGTGAAGACGTGCACATTCGGGTAAATTAAATACAACACTTGAGATATCGTTAGGAAGCGAAGTACGATCACGACGACCGGTACCAACGCCTTAGAAATAATGCAGTAGAAAATGTGTGTCCCATGTCTGCGTGAGCAAGCACTGGGAACCCAATGAGAAGTCAAGATGGTATCAGCTTCTAGGCACGGAAAACAAAAAAGAAAAAAAAAATAGAAGAGAAGAATCATTGATATTGCACTTATTATTGAAAAAGACAACGTTAACTCTTGGCGAAGTAATAAAGCAAACTAAAGCTGTGAACAAACAATACGGAAGCGTATCATATTTTATCCCTTCTCATAGACCGCTACAGAACATAGCATTCGCTTTCTGGAAGCAGTTGAGAAGTTGTTTTTAAATTTAAAAAGTAACAAATTCCATTATTTTGTGAAGATCACGGCACACACCAGCATTCAATTCCTTCTAAACAATACCGCTAGACACCGAAAACAGTACCAGAGTATTAGCAGAATTGAGTATGAGTAAGTTTCACTTTTGATGCATACCACGGCACAGCGGAGCCGTCTGTTCCGGCCGAGAAATATGGATGGATAACAATAACAGCATTAGCAGAAAATTGGTTTTTCGTTTTTAATACTAACCACGGCGCAGCGCAACATTCAGTTCCTGCTAAGCCGCACGGACAATATCAAGCGTAAGCCCCGTCCCTCATTTCGCTCGCTATCCTTGCAACACATTACCCGGAGCCCGGTCCAATTCTGATCCAAATGAAATCTAAAGTTAAGTTGTTTACGTTCCAGGGATCAACAGCAAAGCAGGGTGTTTTCCAGTAGGGCGGCAGTCAATGGGAAAGCTTTGCAGTTATTACAAACCCAACGGAAATTCCCATATTGCTTTAATGACGCTAACGCTCACTGCGAAAGAACTGTTCCTAATGCGGGTCTTTAATAAAACTGTTCGCTACTTTAGGAAACACAGCGACAGCTTAGAGAGCAAAGGAACGAACGATCGTACATTGATAAATACTGCATAATAAATGCGGTTATGTGAGTGTATTTACGCCACAATTAAACACTAATTTTCATGGTAATATCAATATATGCAACGTTTTCAAATGATCGAGTGCCCATGAATGGGCTAGGTTATCTATTATTATCTACTGAATGTTATGAACAATTAGGCTTGAAAACGATTGCAAGATCGCGCGAGTAACGCTGGCTTTCAAAGAAGCAACTTCAAGGGCTCAAGTAGAATAAAGCATCGCTACTAGGCAATGGGTAAAATTTCCTCAGTCCACGCAAGAAAATTTTCTGGCTCCATTCTAGTTATTGAAAGGCCTATACTAGCCCTGTATCATCGAATGTTAACTTTTCGTTGACTTTTAAAATAATTACTGTTTTCCTTGCAGAAATCGAATTTTATTTTGGTTGTTACTCTTTAGGGTTCAGTGAGCTTAGCTACCGAAAACGCACCCACTTAAGCTACCTATCTGCACTTTGGTAATATCGTAAAGCTTACGTGGCACAAAGGATTACCATGAGTTGGAACAACAAGTTTGTACAAAAGAAGTAATAGAAGCAGGAAACGTCGGTAGAAATATATGGCACGCGTAATCGTTATCATGCAAAACAACGAACTTTTTCCTTCTATGATTTATCAGAAAGAAAAACGTTAAGAATACCTATCTATGTTGGAAGTTCACAATGCTGGGGCACGCAAATATGTACACACGTTTGTTTGTAACAAAGGTCATGCATATACAGGGTAGAAGTTACTCGACCAAAATTCGTACATAGTCTAAAAATGCCCAAATTTTCATATTTGGATCCGTCGAATGCTAGAAAATTCTGTACTCGATGAACACCCCGCCGACTGCAGCAATAACGCAATCCGCCGAGGAACGGAGCGACGCATCGAAATGCGTTCGCTTTTCAGGAGAACCGAAATTCCTTTCAGACCAGGAGACTCCCTCACTAAATTAGACTTTGCAGAACTCGGCAAAATGTAACTCTAATGCAGGGAATTTTCCAAAAGGATACCATCAGGCTGGTCGTAACGAGTAAAGTTTTATAAGGGAGGAAGTGAGGGCTACAGAGGGACGCTTAGGGAAGACACTGCCCGATGCATGCTAAGTACAGGAGACTGGGAGCGAGAGCTGGCCGGCATAACCATCAGACGTACAGCGGGCCACCACCCAGCACTTGACTTCAAGAATATCAATACAGCGTTATATTATACTGTATTTATGTATTTGTCACAGAATAAGCGTCATGGAAATTTTCACGAGTTGTACTGATATGGTGCATCTATATATAAAATATATACTGCACTGTATATCGTACGCACACTATACTGTACGTATCAAATTAAGCCTCCCCAGCTACTGCAATAGTATTTTAGAAGAGGACGAGAAAAGAACATAACAGTAGGGTAACATGTCTAGTACCCGTCCACCATGCTAGTAGCCGTCCACTTGGATTTAATAACTTCCTGTGTAAAAACTAGCAGCGCTAGAAAGCCGTACACAGGCTTAAACTGTAGCCTAAGTAGTACCCTACAGTTTAAGCCTATGTACGGCTCTCTAGTACTGCTAGTTTTCACACAGGAAGTTTTTAGAGCCAAGTGGACGGCTACTAGCATGGTGGACGGGTACTAGACATGTTACCCTATGTCGCGAGAAACGTGGAACCCATGAACAGGAGTTTCCCACACTTGATCAACAGGTTTGGTGACAATAAGTTGGGAAAAGAGGCAAGGACGGAATCAATATGGTGAAAGTGGGGGAACTGAAAGAAACAAGGGGAGCACGATGAAAGAGAGATGTCCACAGGCCAAGTTAACTGCACTCTCAAGAGAGAAAAAATGAAAGAAATTACAATTACTCCTCCTCGTAGGTAGTTCGAATCGTTCGACAATCTTAACTTATATATTCATTGGAGTGCATATAAAAATGATTATGAAAAATAACTGGAACGATTTTCTTTCGTTATGCGATACGCGATGCCCAAGAGCTAAAAAAAAGTGAATATTAATAGATTTAACAAACAAAAACTGTTGATAAAGCAGGCACCAATAATTAATCACATTTTAGCTCGTAATGATGAAGCCTTCGCAAGTGCGCGCAAGTGCATGGGTGTCCCTTGTAACTCTCCAAAGGGAGTAAACAATACAGCCCCATGGGCAACACATGTATACGCGTAATTTTGGTTAGAAATCTAAATTTGAGGCAAAAAAAAAATAAACGTCACCATGGTATTCGCGATTCACGGTATACGCTAGATAATAACACGGACTATTATCATTGATACGGCTCTCACGCGATGGAAGTTCATCTGCTAGTATAGACGGCTAACTAACATGAGAACGTTGCTTGACGTTTCGGCCGGTTCATTTTGATAGATATTTATAGACTATCCAGACACACATTTGTTAGGTCAAGGCACTAACTTGACCAGTGCCGAAAGCTTGCCCTAATAAAAATAAGTCTGGAGAAGTCTATTAAGATCTATTAGAACGGCGACATGTGTGAGCGGCTGCTTCCCAGATTGCTGGAAAGAACACATGGACACACCAACATACAAGGAAACTATTGAATGTTATAGCCCTCCCTAGTGAGTCTGCGCAAAAGTTACATGCATCGGAGCAACATGCAAAGAGGCCGGCGGGGGCAGGGGGGGGGGAGGTGTCGACAAAAGCCCCATGGACGCGCCAACACACGCATAGTTCAACAAGAGCAGTTTGCGCAGTGAAGAAGCACGCGCGTCTCCGAGCCCCAGCCTGAACAGAATCGACAGGAGTAATCTGATAGCGAGGGGAAACCAAAACCGATTGCCGGACTCCCCGCCAGGTTTCCCCAAGGGGTTAATCCCTAAAAAGTTAGTCAGTTTTCCACCGAAGCTTTAAGATAGAAAGTTCCAGTTCACAAAATTGAGAGGGAAAATTGAACTGAAAAATATACAGACATGAGAATGCTTCGGGGTAGGGCGGAGCCGACAGGAACTATATTTCTTTGCAAAAAAATAGAAAAGGAGAAATATTTCTAATACTAGTAAGTGAAGCAATTTATGATAGAAAATAAAACCAAACTATCAGCGACAAAATAATGAAACGTTGCTTCGAACAAAAAACGAGAGGCTAGACGAACGACATAATCGCATAGCGACATGAACGGAAAAAACTGTAGTCCTCGCGAAAGTCCACAGCCTGCAGCGTAGTATAATCTTACGCGGCACCAGTCTGCGAGTCACTAAGCCCTGAACAGATATTGCGTACATAATACGGTAAAAACTTCACTACGTCGCCTATTCAGCCTCGCTGTCGGTTCAATTTAGTGCTCTGTAATCTATTTATGTACCCGTTCATATCTTATTATAAGAAACGGATGCAGTCCTTACTTATATTTAACCTTAACAGAATTTTTGGATGCCCCAGCGGTAGTTTGACGATTTTAGCTTTCGGTACATCCAAGCGTTAGGACAGAAGAGAATTTTACCTTCTTCGTAGAAGTAAAACCTTCAACGTACTAACCAGAGATATTGCGTTATCTTCTTTCTAAAGCACTTAAAGTTTTTGCATATGGGAAAATTTGTTTTCCGGTATCTTCGTCTACAGTTGTGAAGCTGTCCCGTTTCAAGCATCATTGATTGACACGGCGGGGCGAATTAAACTTGACTTGTCCGGCACTTCAGAGAGGAGCGTTGGTATCGCTATTTTGAATCGTGATGCTCATAACAGAAGCAATCCATTTCTGCTTGAAACGGCTGAAAACTTCATTTTACGGAGCATAATTAAATTCTTGGCAGTCTCAAAAAAGGTAATCGATTTAGCGTTAACGCCTGAAACTCAATCGATATCGGGCGAAAGAAAGGCACTTGTCCAAAGTTCCAAACGAATGAAACCAGTTAGGTTTGAGCTTAAGTTGGTTTAACAAGGCCAGATGGTGTAACCTTTGCTTTGCTGGAATTTATTACGATGTGTATCTTCGATATGCTTTCGATAAAATTTAATGAAATAATAATTAGATCCAGTTAGACATCTAATGTTCATGAAACCCTAATGTTAAGTGTTCGGCTCCTTTAAGAGCCGATGACAACCGTAAGAAAGCGTCTGACATTACGCTAACCGTGCGAAAATTAGTGCTTAAAATGGACAGTAAAGGGTTGCGGGTCACATACAATTAAGAGACAACCTACCACCAGGACCGAGACCCCGATGGTAACAACGGCACTATTTCTAATAAAACTATAGTGCGCCGGACACGCTCAGCCCGCTAGGAGCTGCACCATCGTCCGGACCGACATTGTGGCAACACATACGAATAGACAGGTCCTTCACAAGGTGGAGCAGACCCGGCGCCAGTCCAAATATAGAATCAAGATCGATTAACAAGCGAGGAAACAAGGACATACTCAAAACACACACACACACACCTATACTGTTCCCAATACAGCCGCTTTTCTGCTTACGATATACTGCAGGTGAAAACAAGAAAAGCAGAGCAATCAATAGCTGTGATGCCACGCAAAAAAAGGAGAAAACAAGGGCACAATTTTACTGAAACAAGAACTCGGCGGCAACCAATAGATGTGATGTCACGCGGATGATTGGAAGCTCGCGCCCCAGACGATATGAAAAGAATCGTAAAAAGGAGGCTTTGAATTTACATAACGCAATTTTCTTGCGGCGGCAACGATATTTAACAGAAAAGAAAACCTTCGTAGTGCGTCAACAATGGTTAGGCTGCTACTGCTCTTTTACACGATAGACCTGCAGCACAGAAAAATGAACACACAGCGTTGTTCATGCATGGAAATATTGAATTCCAAATGCGTCAAGAATTGATCTTTTTCATTTGAAAACTGTTCGTGTGAGTTCAAAAGTTAGATAAATTCTCAATACTTGCCTTCAAGATAACTGCAAAATAGTAGAACCTTACTTCAGTATGTGTTTATTTTAGTTATTCCCCCAGGTGTACACCAATCGAAAGCGTTCCACCAATGAAGATAAAGGGAATGCTCGAGCAAATAGATACTATCACACATTTATCAAATAATTATTCCACAGGATTTGCATTTGGAACATAACAAGAATAACATGAGCTTTTTGTGATGCGGTATGGCTACAGTCATTTTTTAATCATTATGTAACTACCTATAAATGTTTTACTTATTTTTTTTACCACTAGACAGAAATCAGCAGTTATCAGCATAAAATCGAAGGCAACAACCACCCAAAAGAGCTGTCTCTAATTCATTATGAGTCATCGTTTTCACACGGTTTTCCACAAAATTAGAAACATACATTATATAACGAAAAATATTATACCACATTTGCCATTTCTTCGGAACTGGAAACCGTTCTCGGACGAACTACAGGATGCTATGATGTCTAAAAACAAACAAAACAAAAGTATAACAAAAAAAGAGATCACTCTCGTCCTGGATTTCGAAGGGTCGATCAATCATGACGAAATCGTTCCCTTCGAAAAGGCAGAACGATGTGCCTCATGAGGGCAACTGCGAACCTGACCACAAAACAACAAACAACGAGACCGGAAACACAAGGTGTCGTCCGTTATTGTTGATGTCTCACCACCAAGCCTCGGAAGTATGCTGAAAAACTAACGCCATCAACTGTGCTGAAAAAAAAATATGCACGCGCAGTGACGTGATACATCATAATACTTTGTCTTCCCGTTGCTCAAAAGTTAGGATGTCAAGGAGTGTAACAGCGAGATTTATCTCTATACATGCTGAGTAGCGTGTACAACGCCACCTGGAACTTGTCTAAAGACCATCTAAGTATCCAAGTAAGCAATGATCTACCTCACAGAGAGCAAGATTCGCCATATCGTAGTTCTCCCATACACTTATTGCTTGCAACGTTACTCAAAAAAAAAAAAAATAATAATCAGTGTATTACGGAGGGATCGTCGTTTCTCTTAAAAAGAAAGGTTCAATGAGTTACATTAATATCGCACGAAAGAAATCAGGTCTTCCAAAGTTGATTAGATTTTTCCATATTCACTCAAATTTCAGAAAAAATAATGATTTACGTCAGCCTAAGCGCGCAATTTGCAATATCCGCTTACCAGTTACATATTGAACAATACGAGTCAACATAGAAATAACACGTAAGAACGTTCATATTGTACATAATTATGCTTAATAGGCAACACACAAGCCTTAGACACAATACCATTACATACAACTAGCCCATTAACAATTGATACAATCTTCGTCGTGCAATAGCTGCAGAATATATACAGCAACACATCCAACGTGAGTATAAAAATTTATGAAAATAGACAAGAAATTTCGGGTCCGCACGTCAAGACTCATCCTCAAAAATTCCTTCTGTAGAGAATCTTTTAAATTTTTGCAAAAAAAATAAAAAATAGAGCCCCACGAATAAAACATACTATGTATATATATGAAATTAAAGTGCTTCAAAACTTAGGGCTACAGCAAGTGAGCTTTACACATTACATGTGGCCAGAAGGGGCCTGAAAATGTAAAATGATAATTTTTGGAACCTGGGGACTGAAAGCAGCTTACTGAGGATAAATTGGTCAGGTCGGCTGCAGCAATGGGAGTCTGCTGCAAATAAGTTACCATTCTTTACCGAACGATTCGAAGGGCGACCCCAATGAAAATCGATACATTCTTACGTCAGCAGCTTTCATGATAATAATAATATATACGGAGACTCAGGCGTCGCTCAAGTGATTTATGCCCAGATCGTCGGATTTGTTCGCCAGAGCGTGGTATAATACAGAGGGCATTCAATGATGAGATACAATATTAAAGTTATTGAAGGCAATAAAAGCAAGCGGCTGCGCGGTCGCTAAGGCCATTGATCATATAGAGGCAAAGACTGAAATCTTGGAGCCGAGAGAAGTTCTTCTCCAACGCAGCGGCCAAGTTTTGTCATGTTTGCAGAAAGCGCCGAGTCGGTCAATAATTGGAAAAAGGTTTCAAAAGGAAACTGAGGCGGAAAGCCGAGGCAGCCCCAAAACACATGAAGAGCCTATAGTAGCGAAAAGCAAAATTTATCGAAAATATTGGGCGCAACACTGGGTGGAAATGCAAGGTAAAGAAGCTTAAAATGTAATGGGAAGCCAATCAATCGAATGCGAGCAATCAACATACAGTAGAATCGCAACGGCGTGTAAGGTGAACGTGTAAGCTTAAAAACTTTTTAAAATTCCTTACTCTATGTGCTGTGAAAGGGAGTAAAAAGAAAGGACGAGGAGCACGAAAAAAAAATGCCTAAAGGGGAAGCCAAGTACAAAGGAAACTCGGGTCTATGCGCTACGAGATAGCGCAAAAAGAAAATAAAAATACAACAAGGAAAATGAACTAATAGGGAAGCCAAGAACAAAAGAAAACAAGTAAGGAAACTAGATGAAAAACAGAGCCCAGGCACCGGCGTAGGAATAGGATCGGCAGGACTAGAAAATTGGATTGGCAGTCTAAAGAGATCAATACTTTGCCGCCAGCTTACCTCCCACGAGTCCTAATACTGTTCATAATTAGAAAATGAACGGTGGCCTATTCGCATGCAACGATGCAACGGTAGGGTCGAGAAACAAAGTTCAGTAGCTTCCACATCTGCACTGCCCTGCGCTCATGAGTATTTGCTGAATGAGTAGTTAAGGATGATAATATGGTACACTTCTTTGCATCATTCTCATCCTTGATTCGCCGCTTACACCAACTGCGTGGCTTTACAGGGGGTATAAAATTGGCATCTCTAAAGCTTCAGCAAACTTTGTCATAAGAAATGTAATACTTGAAGCGCATCACGTGCAGATGACACCCCATGCTATAGAGCTAAGCTGCTCACCGAGAGACAATAATTGAATTTTGATTCAACGTTCTATTGCTTTTTTATTTGTCTACTTGTTTATACTATTTCTGAAAACATATTTGTTTGCAAAGCTACGAATACTAACAAGAGCCACGCTACTTTGTTTATATTAACAGCTTCCTTATGACATTCTATTCGTGTTTTGTCCATCCATCAGTTTCATATGCCTTCAGTGTAACATGGGGCAAATAGCGACTTCTTGTCAACACACAGTTAATTGACAATTTCTAAGAATAATAAAAAGTAGTTATTTTATAGAGAAGAAATGAACTGGGTCTCGGAAACACCTTACTTAAACCAACATGTGTTCTTTTAGTTATGATCCTCCGATATAGCGGGGGTCAGTCTGCCTACTGAAAGAATTCGCTGATCATATAAGAGGTAAAAGGAACAGGGGGTCATGATCGAGTGCCGACCACAGCGAGAATAGAATAGCGAAAGTTACATGTAAGTAATTAAAACGCTTATAAATTTGCAACATCCTCATGTACGAGTAGTTCCAGTTCCTCCGTGAAAAAAATTTTCGCAATAAATGGTCATTGACCGCAAACAAGCGTTTCAATAAGGTAGACACGAGACCCGCAATTGAGATATTGTTGAATAGACAGTACAAACAAAAAATAAATAATGTATGTAATAATCATTTTTATTACACTATTCGTACTATTTAGACAATCGCGTTAATGAGGAAATAAGAAGAAGTTACACCAGGTTGTAACTCTAAATAAAACTCTTTAGAAGCTAGGAATTGGATGCTCAACACAGTAAGTTATAAAAAAAAATCTCTTAAGACGAAAAAAAAATTATGTCCATTACACTAATTAAATCCAAATAGGAGGAAAATAAAAAACTACGATAAATATTGAATTCAACTGAGTTAACAACAAATTAAAGCAAAAAAAACTCATTAAACGCCCGGATGCTCAAAAGAAACAAAGAAAACGTCGTTCACCGAAAAGGCCAAGCCCAAAAATGAAGGCGGTTTCTAAACAAGCCAGCGTTGACACAGCTCCCGCGGAGCCGGTCGGCTAACAAGGCAGCGGTAATTTTTATCAAGAGACCCTGACTCGGAGGTTGCTTAGTGTGGTTGCTTACAGAGAAACAATGACGGTCTTCGTAGAAATATTTTTTTACAAAGTCGCGAGCGAGGCGCCGGAGGGCAGCTGACAGGGTATAGGATTGAGGAGGCCCTAGAAGACGGGGAAGGGAAGACAAGTTCCGATTTAAGCGAGTCTGCTACGTACTTTATGAGGCACGACAGAGTGCGGTGAGGGGCGCCGGCGTGTTACACCAGCACATGTGGGCTCCTCGATACGCTCGTGGTCTTGTTGGTGTGTCACATTAGACGGGAAGTCGATTAATTTCATCACTGAAATTACAACAGATATGGTGCTAAGTCAGTACAAAAGTGGATATCGGGAAGTTTCTCGAAGGACTGAACAAACGTGAGTCGCGTAGCGTGACCCAAACGACCAGGAGTTGACCACGTATACTAAGGGATTTTATATACGGTGATACATGTTATCCTTGTTTCCACAAAACGGAACCAGGGACATCAGTGTTATTACCTTTTGTTCTAAGAGTACAACGATACAGCTATTGCATGGTGGAGATACACTAGACCTAGAGAGAGTCGATGATGACTGTCCGTGAGATTGATTATGTAAATGCATTAGCATAAATAACTTATTAACAACTTCAATTTTCATGTGCCACCATGCGCGTTACACATATTATAAAAATAATATCTGGGGACAGGACATAACATAATGCCTGCAAAAGTCCTGAAAATACTTCCGCATTCACTACACACCATTTGCCTAAATTACAGGGGTTCCCAAACTGTGGTGCATGGTACCCCTAGGGTGCGAGAAGACCTTTTCATGGGTGCAAAATACTGTTTTGTTCTCAGTCATTCACAAAAAAAAATTAGTTTGGGGTACAAAAGTTAGTATAAATTCCTTCATTCGTCATCATCATATTGGTACTTAATTCTGTAGGGGGTGCGAGAACATGTATGAAGTTCTCCAGAGGAGCCAGGCCTAGTAAAGTCGGGGAATCACAGGGTTAAAACGAACACTGAAATGTTCATTATTTTTTGTTAACATTACCTAGAATTTAAGCAGGCCGCAGCAATTTTGATGTTTACGCAACACCGAGTCCTCCAGTGAACGCTCATGGGAGCTTCTCGAATCATCAATTTTCTGGTCAAACAGCCCATTATTCAATCAATTGCTCTAGTAGACGCGGCCCTCACAGTAGCTCCTTGAATTATCAATTTTAAGTTCAGTTAGCCAACAAGATATTGAGGTCTTCTCAATACACCGTCGAGCAGCTCTCTTATGGGGAGATTATCAATTTTTAGGCAAGTTCGGCAATAATTCAATTCACCAGCCGGCGCATGAGGGTTCACTTGATGCACCTCCCGCTGTGGTGTACACGAGACTTGGGATATGCGGGCTTCTTCTAGAGTGACATGTATGGCACAACAGTAATGCTGGCCTGGCAGCCTTGATCTGATATATACATTCAATACAATAATCAGGCATAACAGCGCTCACGTAGAATACTCTGGTTAGCATGGAATTATTTCGTCGAGTAGGTTTCGTTTATTCACCTCAGTGCTAGCGGACGAAACTGGTACAGTATTTATCAGAATGCTAAATATGATGTTTGATCGGTGCGGCAGACAAACTTATTTTCATACAGTATTGACAGTATGATGGCACAGCCAACGACGAGGGTAAAAATTCTAACCAAGAACTAAAAACTTTCGTTAGTATCAATAATATCGTCACTGATCTGCGTTTGATCCCGATGACGCAATTATGTTCGTATATATAATTTCTGACGGAGAAACTTGCTGTCGGACGGCGTAACTATCAACGATTACATATTTGCAGCTTCAAATAGTTTGGTTTGTAGGACTAACAAGCTAGTACTGTTTTCTATTTCGGCTATAGAGTTATTTTTTGTTTTTAAGATATCAATACTTGTTCCTAAAACATTTATTATCTGGTTAATTCAAGCGAAGGGCTTGTATGAAAGCGCAATATTAAAACTGTGTACTTCGCTGTGTTCGCTATATATTCTAATCAAAATCTATCTAACGCACAGTTTCTTTTCCTGCGTAGTTTTTAATCCAAGACAGGAATTTAATTACCTCTGGCAACTCCTCGTATACGCGCTCCACTGCTGAACTATTGGTTTTCAATAAGAAAACATCTAAATAGAGATATATTCTGTAGCGAATAAATAAATTTAAGAACCAGTCGATCATGTGAGGAGGCTTGATAGCAGGAGGCTTGCATAGAACGAAATTTTGGGTATAACTGACAGCTTGAATAGTGGATTAATTATTTAGCATAAATTACTCTAACATCGTTACAAAAACGTAATCTTGGGAACATTCAAATATTGTGAAGATATCAGCAACATCCGCGAGCGTAAAAATCCGAGATCTCATTGTCAATTTTTGCAATACTCTTACCTTTCGATATCTTGAGTTAACATACGCATCTAATTATTTTGATGCAGTAAAGGAAAAGAAAAGAGGGTTTATTTTTTTATCACAAGGCACAGGCGTGAAACTGACATAATTTCGGCTCTCCAAAGAGCGCCCACTAAATTCATTTCCCACGTAATTTTAAAAATATGCTATTAATAGATATTTCCTAATTATCTCCGCCAAGGAGGTTATGTTTTCGTCGTGTTTGTCTGTCTGACTTTTTGTCTGTCTGTCACCAAGATAACTCAAAGTTATGAACCGATTTGGATGAAATTTACAAGGATTTTTCGGTATGTTAGGAGGAACAGATGATTAACTTTTGGTAAAGATATGTCCATCCGTTTGTTTGTCTGCCTCAGTTTTCTCGATGCTAGAACTCAAAAAGTTATGGATGGATTTTGATAAAATTAACATGAGTTGTTAGGTAAATAACAAAGAGTACATGACCAAATTTTGATAATGATCCGTTGTTCGTTCGTTCGTTTGTCACTGTGTTTAATTTTATGCTTGTTAGCACAATAACTCAAAAAATAAAGAATGGATCTTTATGAAATTTATAGGGTTTGTTAGTAATGTTAAAAGACATAAATGATCAAATTTTGGTGCACATCTGTTAGTTCGTTTGTTTGTTTGACTTATGTTTGTCATAACGTTTGATAACAGCATAACTTAAAAAGTTGAGAACGGATCTTCAAGAAAATTGAACAAGCTGTTATTAATATAAAAAGGCACAAATGATTATATTTTGGAGTTTATAGAAAGAAAATTATTGTTTCAGAACCAATTTCAATTTTTTGCTACCGTTGCCTCACTTGGCGGAAGTATGCGCTCTCAGAGTGCTCTAGTTCAATATGTTCAGACATGTTTTTAAGATTGGGCTAAGAGGATTTTTTCTGAGAAACAAAAACAGGCCAATGTTGCTCCTTGTGGCAAATTAAGCCAAAGTTAAGGTACGAGGCCTTGAAATTCCAGGTTTTCAAGCTAAGAACAACAAGCCAAACTGGAATTCACTGTATTACCTCAATAATAAATATTTTAATATTTCAGATTTTGAATCCTCTTTGGATTTAGCAACTGATGATCGTGTACGGCTCACGTAACACGTAGCAATTTTTATCAGACTCGAGACGCACATCTGTTTTGCAACAGCACTTCACTAAAAAATATAAGTCTTTCACCCTGGAGAAAAGTTAGATCCAGTTTGACACACTTTGTAGCTTTATATTAATATATTCATTAAAGTTCGTAGATAAAAAGATTAGCAGGTCAAGAATATTCCAACGTTACAACTTGACACGATTCCTTGGATTGCTCGCGAGAGAGAATAACCCGCGGGTTGTCAGCAGAGAGACGGGGCCATAATTGCTTGCCAATCAACGAGATTATTGAATCGGTCATAAACCGATTTGCACCGAACGCAAATGCAATTCAGGCAACAAAGCACAAGAAAATTGGTCCAAGGTAATTGCTCTTCACAGAACCGCTTTAGAGCGCGGGCAGCCTCAAGTTCTAGCTCTGCATATTGATAAAAGAGAACGAAAAATAATAAATTATCTATTCTATGGCAGGTATCTACGGTAGGAGTTCTTGTGGCAACGCACAGCTGCAGCATAGCACAACCTGTAAAGACAGCCTGGCAGGCACTAAACCCCAACATTACCTACATGGCCCACGGGACGTGGACACACCACGACACTATTGCCTACACATCCTTGCTTTTGAATCGCTACAGCGGGCTATAACAAAAGTTAAATGATTTAATTCTTGCCTATAGAATAACTAGATTTATAAGCGTTTATAAACGGGATGATACGCTCTTCGAAGAAAAATAAGCAATAAGGAGTAAGCCGGAATACTCATTGAAACACACAGTCTGGGCAATCTTTTCGTATTAAATAACACGTTTACACATTCAGAGAAACGAATGATATAATATAAACTAGCACATGAATTACACTGAATTAAGAAGAAATATCGCCGACAGAATCCCCTAGAAAATCTAAAACAGTCAAGTTTATCGGGAACCCGTTACTAGAGTTAGACTATCAAAGAATGCAGAGGATAAAGAAGCAACACAGCCGACGATACCCAGGAAAATGCGTCGAAGCGATGCCTCATCGCAGAAAAAGGAAGCGCGGCCATAACTTGAAGCGCAATTTTAATTAGCCAGAAATTCGTCGGCCTTCGAGGCTGGGCAAGCCGCCTTCTGGAATTTCTGTATAGTCTCGGCAAGATATGAACTTTGGCCGGGTTTTTGTTTGAGATTTAGACGAAACTATTCCAGAAAATTCCAGAACTGCCCTTCAGCAAGCTCTGAGAAGAACAGTGCTGGAATTCATAAAATACTAATGTGCAACGAAGGGGTATGGAATATCATAGTTGGTGCTAATATTCATAGAGGATATTTGTGTTCACCAGTTCGTTTTTTGAAAGAAAGTTCCTCATTAGCAACAGATACAAGCGGCACGTAACCTTGTGCAATGGCGGGGAACGCCTGCGTTTGCGGCTCGTCCGGCACTTTCATTGCAGGTTCCGTGCTGTATAGGAGCACACCAAAAGATGCGTTTCGTCTCGGTGCACAAACATCTGTACTGTTCTTGGGAAAACACAAACTCTTATAATAGTGTAGTCAACAACAGCTGGGGACACAGGAGGCCAAGGAGCTTCAATAGAAGGAGGTAGCAACGTCAGGGGAAATCGGAAGCTAAATGTTCCGGTAAGGCTGAAGCCTGGCTGACTTGCTGATTGGTTACACTAAAGGCTGCAAGCCTGTGATTGGTAGGTAGGGATGCCTGGGAACCTGCGATTGGTGGGCAGCGAGCAGCCATCAAAGAAAATTGAATTCAAAGGCAGGTACGGCGAAATGAGGCCCAGTTCTCTCCCTCTACTGAGTCTCCTTGCAGTAGGCCATCAAAACTCAACTTGTGGTACAGACGTTCAGCTAGCACGTCGTTCCGATCTACAGCAAAACTGCTACCCAAGATACCCACGACCGTCTGCTGATAAGCTGAGGGTGTGATTATATGTGTGGCCCGACATTAGGAATTCACACACAAACGGTGCTCAGTAAGGCGGACGATCTACTAAGATAATTAAGGTTTGATTATAACTTATAACTTCACAGCGTAAGAACAATAATTGAGAAAGAATTTTCAGTATGGGAAAACGACAAAGCATCGGATGCTAATATTAGAAAGAATAGTTAGAACACTCTGAGAGTGCATACGTCCGCCAACCAAGGAAAAGGTAACGAAAAATTCAAATTGGTATTGAAACTATGATATCCATCGCATCAGCACCAAAATCTAATCATTTGTGCCTTTTGACAGTAATAACAGCTTCTGTAATTTTCTTAGAGATCCGCTCATACATAACTTTTTGAGTTATGTTGCAGACAAACATAAAATGAAACACACAGACAAGCGAACGAACTAACAAACAAATTATCAAAAAGTTTGGTCACTTATTCTTCATAGCATACCTAATTAAGTAACTCTCATAAAAATCCGTTCATACTTTTTGAGTTATAGTACTAAGAAAAAAAATGAGACAAACAAACGATTGAACCGATGTTCACCAAAAGTTGATCAGCTGTTACTCCTAGCATCCCTAACAATCCCTATAAATTTCTTAAAGATCAGTCTTTACCTTTTTGAGTTATCTCGGCGACAGACAAACAAATCAACAGAATAACAGCTAGACGAACACGACAAAAACATAATATCGTTGGCGGAGGTAATTAGGATGTTTGAAAGCATCTAGCTGAAACACAAATTCAATGCTAGGCGTGAACTGAACCTAAAAGAAAAATGGCAAATTAAACCGCCATAACGGATAAATACCAATTTTATTAGTACTGTTCAAGGATATTAGCCTCCTCACAGTTTGGCGAAATGTACATTCTCTACACAGTTATAGGTACTATAGAATAAAACTGAATGGAACTTTGAAGTTTACCTAGATTGAGTAGGAAACCATATTTTTAGGACTAACAACAAACAACAACACAAAAATGCATAAAAATGGCATCGCAACGAATTTTCTGTACAAAAATCTTCAAAGGATTCAGAGCTAACGATAGAGCAGTCATGTTTGCTCATTTGCCGCCTAAAATATGATGAAGAAAACAAGAGACTCGGTGCGTATCAGCTGTAGCATCTTATAAGACACAAAGGACAAAAAATCGCGAAAAAAAAGCGTGCGAGGAAGTAAGGTGCATGAAAAACGGCGGCCGGGTTCATTTCATTATACACGCTGCTGAAACTTGGGTAATTTTGGTCGTGGTAACATTAATGAAGTAAAAACCGGGGAGATGAACAAGACTGAGTCGTGGCCATGGCGCACCAAGCGTCCTGTAAGGAGCTCGACTATACCGCCATGTCAGAGATATTTTTGGTACAACTTTGGGCCTGCAGAATCTCTAATTACACTTGCATGTCCTGTAAAAATTATCATGGGGCACAGATAGCCTCCGGATTTCAGTAATTAGCGACGAGACATTTTAAGACAATTTGGAAACTTGAGAATCTTTCAAGACCCTGGCCAAAATATTCACATTTTTACAGAATATATAATACCTTACATGTAAAGAGGCACAGAAAACGTCAGGAATTCAGGAACTGGAGGAGATAAATACGTAAAACTTAGATCGTTAACAAAAATTTTTGCAAGCCAGTGACAAAATTACTTGTATGTTACACACTGATGTTCGGAAAACAAGAGTAAACGCGTGACACTTCTAGCAACATATAGTTGCAAGATCACACATAATATATGATTGGAAAAAATTGCGACAGTAATATCCGGGGAACTGATATTATAATTAACTATAGACAGGAAGACAATTAGCAACTATGAAGGATGAATCAATGTGAGCTTGTGTTTTAGCTCTACGTTAATGATTTCATATAGAACACCAACAAAAAAACTGCTGGTTATTCTTTATGCTACAGTTCATGAGGCACTCACAGCCAGAAGAATAAATTATAACAAGAAAAATTTGGTAGTTGATAACATCTTAGCTTTAAGAGGTAACATAGATGGTTGGGCGCACTTTCTTTAAGGCAAAAGAGTATATGCAATGTATACTAATATTTAATGGACATGGGAAAGCGAAGCAAAAACAATAAAAGTTTGCTAGATGTACTCGGGAAGAATGAGGTAAAAAAAACATAAAAATTGACAAAACTGAGAGGTGTCTTCGAAGGAATAAGGTAAATAACACCACAGTCGATTACAAACCTGGGGTGTACTGGGGAAGCAATAGAGTACGAGTACACTATAGAAGCTGACAGATGGAGATATACTGTACAAAGTATAAGGCGAAGATTACCTCATAAGTTAGCAACATTGTCGATGTACTGGAAAAAGACTAAAGAAACAAACACAGAGGAGTAGAAAATTGAGTTGTATTGGGGGAAGGAATGCACAGAGGATTTCAAGATTGAGATGCACTGGAGGAGGACAGCTAATGGCCGCAAGTGAGACTACAATAGAGAGCAGTGAAGCCATAGGACGGAGGGGGTGGGGGCTGCCGGTATCCCTGCGGTGTAAGGGCCCGTACATGTATGGAGCACTGCGTTAAAATAGACAACGTTGTAGTAATGACAAAACCTACATTGACAACAGGCAGTTTAGTTGTAAAGACGAAAAGAAGATCACTGAGCGTACTATGTCTGGTAGTTTGAATTACAGTAGATAATTGGGAGAGCTGGAATAACGGGCCCATTTCCACAGCGGAGCCGAGGACCGAGATAAAACGCTCTAAGAGGAACTGCTGTTCCACAAAGATAATAAAAAAATCATAGATATCTAATGGGAAACCGCGGTCAGTGAGATGGCTTGTGGAAATACGAGCAGTTGCAGCAAATTGTTTAGGATTTTGAGACGTTGCGTTAGATTGAGAATGAAGTATTCTGGAACAAAGTTGCCTTCGAGGCAGTAAATAGTCGATGTTGTGGAGGAGGGGCTTAAAGCTGGAAAGAGTGCTGCTCCCAGAAGGTTTTTAAACGTGTTTACTACCTGCGCTTCAACAACTGCTAAACGAAGTTTTATCTGCGTTTTTACTATCAATATCAAGATATAAGATTGAGGTTGATTAGTACACAAACCTCAACTATTTCAAGTTAAAACGTTTCAATAACACAACCTATTCGGTCCTAAGTCCTACTGCCAATTTTTTTTTTTTTTTTTTTTTTGCTCGCAGAAGCAGAAGCTGTTCTAGCACCACTGCATTAGAGCGCGAGTGGCCTTTCCTTTGCTGCGCGCAAGGAGCGGCCCAGTACAATAATTCTGAAGTATAGGAATATTCGAGCGTTGTATTGCGCACCAGAACAGAAAGTTCGGTGCAACCTAGTAACGCAAATTTAGCATACAATGGAGCATTGTTATAGGGTTTTTCATCCGTAAATGTATATAATACCAGAAAAGTGGATAATTGTCTCCACACTTAATCTCTTCTATATATATATATGATAGTTGGAACTACATATAGCTAACGCGCATGACTACTTCAGGAGCGTCGAGCTTCAGTCAGCAAATTTACATTCGTTCATTCATTGTGCAGTCCTTCCTTATAATGATGAGCAGATATAAATTTTAGTAGCGGTAGCGCTATCAGGCCTGTAGTGCTGATATTGACTACATAACGTACTCCACGTTCTCACTAGCTCATTCCTTTTATATTATTTTGTACCCATATTTTACAATTTATACCAATGCTATCACTAGGTAGGTCATATACAAGGGCTTCGCATCAGCTTAAACTGCTCGGTCCTATGGGACTTTCAACTGAAACGACCAATCGACCTAACTTTTTGGGGCACAACAAAACAATTGCCTTTCTGGACTCAGTCAAGCTCATTGAGTACTGAACCTCAAGAAAAGAATTTGAGTATGTTTTTAGTTTTTTATCTTCTTTCAAGAAATCATGTCTGTGCTAATCTTAACTATACTTCATTGCATGCAGTGGAAGTCACACCTATATAACCGATTCTATTTCGAAACTCTACAAAGATAACTGGAGGGGGTATCAGTTTAGTGCAATATCTCATGCACGTCTGTCTGTACGAGGCAATGAAAACATTTGAGTGATTATCCATATATCGCTCGGTCTCAAACTCGTCTGCTAGGATTAGCCTAAGAAAGAAGCTATCCTCTGGTACCGAACCGATTATTCCTTACATTCGAACTCAAACACGCCTGCTTGTACCAGCCTAGGATAGAAAATATTATCCAGAGAGCTTATCCCCAGCGCTCGATCTCAAACACGTCTTTTCTACCCAATATTCGGTCAGTCATTATCGGAACGTCTACCTCGAGAGATGGCGGTAGCACGGCGCTTCCGCGTTACCGATAAGGCATCGTGGCAAGATACACAAGAGGTTCTTCTTAGTTTGCTTTTCTCAGCGGTGTGCCAGTGGTCGGCCGAGAAAGGAGAGGTGATGGCTTCAGAGCGGCGGGTCACGCTGTGATCTTCAGCGTATACGGGGAAAGCGACATGGGCTTGGTCATTCTGGCTACACCGAGCCATGAAAGACCAAGCCCTAAAATGACTATGACAACGGGCACGCCCGAAGCCACTGCAGACCGTAAATCCGGAGCCAGATTGTAACAAAGCATTTGCAAATTTAATGTGGAAGCTGAACCCACATTTGTCTTGAATATGAGCATTCGCAATAGAAGGAAAGTCGCGGATAAGGGCGTAAAACGAAAAAATACCGTTCTGTACAGAAGTAAGAAAAGTTACAGCTTAATTTTCTTAACATTAACTTAAAAGAAACAGCCGAGTGCAGATCTGCACACGTAAAGCGGACCAGGATTATTGATAATTGGAGGAGATGGAAATTGGAGTCTACAGTGAAATTCAATCCTAAACAAACCCAACTTGCAGTAAAACAAGATGGCAAGTGTAGCTGACTAAATAAAGAAATGACATACGTGAGCATATTACCATTGAAAAACGTGAAACAATCTATGTATGCATGTTGTGAATCATAAAACAGGAGCGAAAGCCAGCTCATATAAAATGGAGTAACGTGGCGGCAAGGTTATAATTAATTTTTCTCAAGTATAACACATGCCAAAAAGCTAGCTGTGATTATCACCTTTTATTTCTTTTTTTTAGCCACCTAGTGCTTCTTCATTTGCGTTACAGGGATAATATACAAGAGTATAACAGTAATTCTGGCAGTCTCCTCCAGATATGGGCCGCGTAGAAATATTTTATATGATTCAGGGATTCAAGGGCGAGAGAAATGAGCACTGCTCTGCCATTACCAGAGAGCATAAAATCGAGAGACTGCTTCAAAGAGAGCTCAAAACTGGAACAGCTCGCTAATATTAACAGAAAATGCGAACCGAAACTGAAAAGATTACGGTTGAATTCACCGCAAAAAGTTAATCCGAGCCGTGGCAGAATTCCAGGCCAAGCTGTGGAAAATTTTTCATAAAACATTATGAAATGTAAAACTCAACTCTTCAGTACAAAAATATTTACTCTCATGCTGGCACATTTCTTGAGTGAGTATATTTTCTGATAAAACTATTGTTTCTTATGGATTAAAAGTCGGGCTTTACGATGGTGCAAGTTCGTTTCCACTAATGAGCAATTTTAAGAACAGTCCATTGCAAAACCGCAGGAATGCATCTAGCTAATACCCAAATATATTCCCGAAAGCCTGGACACATGAAAGAAGTCCTGGAATGATACTCAACAGTGATATTTCAAACTGTTCGCACATACAAGTTAGTTGCGACAATAAACGTATTAACTCTTAGGTACGGTTGAAAGCAAGCTACACATACATGAAGGTATCGGAGCACCGACAGTTAACACGTTAAAGAATATTTATTTTTGAAGAAGAAACACATTTGTAGATACAACTTTTTGACATAAGCCCTAGTTTTTGAAATAATGGGAAATGTATATAAATATATATGTATTTTTTTTCAATTTCAAAAGAATAAAACTTAATGAGTTCTCCATTTTCTATTTCGTTGCGATCGCCAACTAAAATATAGGAAATAAATGAAGCATTCGGTTTGAGCTGTGATAAAAAAATATGAGGGCAAAAATGGAACATCCGGCCCCATAGTTTTGTTCAAATTGTTTCAAGGATTCCAATACTGTCATTTTTTTTCCTAGCATGAAAACTCATTGAGTCCTATTCTTTTGAAACTTCCAAACAATACATATATATTCCCCACTATCTCAAAAATAAGGCCTAAATGAACAAATTATAAAATTAAGTCCCCCCCCCCTCACGCCCCTTCTCAAAAATGTACCAGATGCGAAAGTTCAACCCAGATTTTTTTTATGTCATATGGAATAGGAAAATACATGGTAGAGCTGTGAAAGAGAAATGTACGCAGACACCCTCGAGAGCCTGGACTATTAGTACGATCGTGACCCTTTCATTAATACCAGCTGGAACTGTGAAAAAATTCACGGTTTAGTAACTTTATTAAGGCGTTTGAAAAATTTCGTGGTACCGGTATGCTTGTTAGTTGATTTTAAAGAAATTAGTTGCACATCAAATTTTTTCTGTGTTTATTATCGCAAATCGGTAGTTGCCCTCCCAGTAGATGCCTAGTTAACTTCCCACGGGTAGTAGTCCTCCTGCGGGTAGTTGTATTCCCAGTGGGTAGTTGTCCTTCCAAGGGGTAGTTAACCTCCTATGGGAATAGCTGTCCTCTACGCGACCCGTGGATATTCTACGGCTGGTAAATGTTTTCACTTACTATAGTTTAACCTGAGATAATGCTTCTAATTGAACCCAGCCCGTCTTAGCTGACGTCTGTCGCTTACTCCAGTTTTTCGCTAAGCAGTCCGTCTACTTTACATCTCGCCTAACCTTTCCTTGCATTCTTATTTTTATTTCACCAGTATAATTAATCGCGAATTTATTCCGTCAGCAAAGAATTCGTACCTATGTCTTGATATAGACAGAAACCTGACGGTTCTTCCAGCATTGTTTTCCAATGTATTTGCACACCTTTTCTACGCTCTGTTTCCCACCGTTTACTGGTAATTTAGCCCTTCCTAATCTTACGCATTTTAATTTTTGTCGGTGCATTCGATTTTTCTCACTATTTCGGGACCCGTGCTGATCAATAGCTAGATAATAAAATAAAGCAGATTTGGTCAATTTTTTTACTCGCAGCAGTGTAATCGTCTGTTCACAAGCTGCCATTATATTGGCTCACAGATCGCACTGTTTTGGAGGAATTCCACGGTAACGCATACAATGATACAGATTCCAACGCGCTGACACAGAACAGCTCAGATGCATAAAAATAATTATTAGAAAAACCTGGCCCTGTTGCATCCTATTGATGATCTTCCCCATATAATATATACGTCAGCTTCATAATGCTGCCTGATTCATATTATTTTGAATAACTTACTGACTTTCCTCCAAGCAATGGTCCGATGACAGCAGCTGAGCTTTAAAACTGTTCGCTACAATTCCCTTCTATCTGTTTTTGAAGAGCGTAACACACGAAGGAACAACGCTATTAATATTATACATTAGACAGAGGAAAATTAGGACACCTTTTTAGGTATCCTTGATACGACCTGTGAAGGGACGGTAGGAGAAAGAGTCAAGTTGAAATATAAGCGGCTATACTACTCGCAGATCTTAGCTAGAAGATTCACTGCCTGACTTTAAACATTTTCCTTCCACATTCATAACTGAGGAACATGCTTTTGTTCTGTAGAATTTCCACAGGTTCCGTCCGTATTAGATACGAGAAAATCAGGATGATACATGTCTGAAATATCACTAAAGAACGGTGCTGCTGTCGTGTGGAATTGGAATTTCCAGAGGTTCCAGCTAGTAACGATATTATTATTATTATTGCATGCCATGAAGCTTACTAAGGAGCTATAGTGTAAAAGTATTGCAGTTTGGACAAAAGTAAAAAAAAATGTGTCGAAAGAAGGTACAACGATGAAATTACACACAGTTGGATATTTGCCTGAAACAGAAACAAGTTCTGCAGGAAATTAAATAAGAAGCAAGCACCAACAGCAACACAGGAGAGTGATGGCCGAGACAAGAGAGCTTCCGCCCGCACTTGTTTGCCACAGATTTGTGAGCCCCGGCCGAGGGGACGCGAGAGATTTGCTACCGCCAACCTCCCTGAACTTGGTGTTCTTGACTGCTGTGGAGCAAATGTAAATCCGTGCAAACACTCCTGAACTGAGTATTTTTGGGGTGTAGCGGAGTAGTGCAAACAGGTGACAACATTGCAAAACTTGTTACTCTTGAGCGTCACATATGCTATGTGGAATCCTTGAGTAAGGTCTTCTTGACAATTGCGGGCCAACGTATACAGGTGCAAACACTTTTCTTTACTAAGGTGAGCATTTTTGGATGTAGCAAACAATATTAATACCTAGAACACTCTGAGAACGCATACTTCCCCCATATAATGCAATGTGAACAAAAAAAATCATATTTTTTATACCAGGATTTCCGTTTTATCAATACCAAATTTTGGTCATTATTTTGTACCTCTTCACATAAATAACAGTTTCTATAATTTTCTGGAAAATCGATACATAATTTTCTTAATTATATCCTGACAAATTTTATGAGAAACAACAGTCAAACACACTGACGGACGAACCGCTCATCACTAAAATTCGGTCATTTGTGTCTGTTAACTCTATTAACATATCTTCCAATTTCATGAATATCTTTTCAAAACTTCTTGAGTTATCTTACTAATAAGCATAAAAACAAGTGGAGACAAACAAACGGCCTCACAGATCATCGCAAGATTTGAATCATTGTTCCAAGTAACATCTCCAACAATTCCATTAAATTTCATGAAGATCCGTCCATAACTTTTTAAGTTAGGCTAGCAAAAAAAAATTTATATATAGCCAGCCAAATAAACACGCGGTTGAACGGATCTTTACCAAAAGTAATCATCTGTTCCTTCTAACGCACCTAACAATCCCTGTAACTTACGTGGAGATCCGTCCATAATTTTTTGAGTTATCTTGGCGCCTGACATACGGACAAACAGCCAAAAAAAAAAAATCGACAATAATATGACCTCCTTGACGGAGGAAATACTCTTTATTAAAAACATGATAGGTTCACCAATCCGCCTACAAGTACATAGAAAACATTATTACACTAAATATATTGGGCCTAGCGAGTTAAAGAGGAGGCAAGGCACCGGGAAAATGCATGAATACACTCACCAGCTCAGCCTGGCAGGCGTCAAAAGTACCAAAGATCTTGTATACTTGCACAAAAGGTTCACTAACAAAAAAAAAAATAAAGTATGTACAACGACTGAAATCTTACACAGATTTGATAGTGATACTTGCTTACTCGTTTACCATGGGGTAATAAAAGTTTTTTTGATAAATATCGGTATGGAGGGATAATTATATATGGTAACTTGCCTAGTAAAGAGGCGAATAACAGCAATAATGACATCAATTTCGTCAAGAACTCAATCCTCGATATAGTAACAGGCGCACATATAGGCCTACTGTGCCTTTGAAGAGCATCAATAAATTTAAAGGCTACAACAGGATAGTAAGAAAACATGGAGAGGAAAGATATTAACTAATTTACCTCGCGCCTGCAGAGCAACAAAGAACATTTAAGCAGCAGCAGGTAATGGACAGATCAGCTAGAGGTTAGCAAAGTAAGGGTATATATGCCTAAGAGCCTACAAAGAAGACTTGCTTGCAAACAATCACAAAACAAGTAATAGAAACATTCAAGTACGTAAAGGGCTTCAACGACGTACCTAATTAAACAACGGGACGTTTTTGACAGAGACGTTGATGATCGCCTGCAAAACAACGTGCAAAAACTCAAGCATAAAGATCGAAGAATTACTCTAGGCCAGCAGTTTCTCTTGTACTTCATATATAGTGAAGATTTTGAATATAGCTCCTCTCCCACCCTGTCAATGCAGAGACAGTCATTGCGTTTAAAAATCGTGACAAACCTTGGGAACAACAATCTCCGCAGCTTCGAACTCCTCTAAGAGGCACAAACATTTAACGGCCAAAGCTTGAGGCTACCTAATTTCTAATCCATTATCTTCGTTTTTCAGAACCACACTAACTTCACGACTCTGAGCTCCGCGGACTTGCCGCAATTAATCGCGCTTGCACGATTAACTTCTTGACTGAGTTTATTCTTTTCTTCTTATTACTATGATTTTTCTTCCTCATATCAAAATGATTTCAACATAGAGGCAGTAGCTCATAGAGGACCAGATCGTGAGTTCCGGCTGCTCTGTGGGAATGGGCCTGGTGGTCCATCTACTGCCTGCTGTCTTATCTACAAGTTATTACATGTTGTAAGTGAGACAACTTCTGAACGGGCAGGCTTCCAATACAGAGCAGAAACCTTGAAAACTTAACTTCAATAAAAAAAAGTGTCCATGCAGTTCATTTTAGCTACTAATAAGATATCACCTGTGCATATGACAATTGCTGTGGCTGTTTTCAGGTGATTCGGGCAGGGAGCTGTAGACAGCCACAAGAAACCGGACAATGCCAAAGTTTCGGTAGCAACTGCCAGGGTGAATAACAGCACAGGGTAAGACAGATAGACACTAATTATGGTCATTCTGGAAAAAAAAATAACATCCGGCATCATGTTGCGACCTATAAAGAGCCGAATACCCGGGCAGTTTATTGTTATCAGTTGGGGAGTGATTAGAGAAATAAAAAGCTTCAGTTTACTATGCCGTTAGTTGCTGTTTTTGGTTCTGGTTACCAAAATGAAGCAAAATGACAACAGTTATGCGCTCAATATCAGATTCAAGAGGTTGCAGAATTTAATATATATATAAAAGGTACCATCGATAACAGCATTAACTTGATATAACGACAAAAAAGGCTGAAAATGTTTTAAGTTATCGAAAGTAACGTAGCGTAGACAGGACAGCTCTTATATACATACCCTAGCATGTGTATCATATAATTGGTGGAATACACCTTCCAAAGGAGAAAAATCGAAGCGGGAAGTGCTAGTGAGACGAAAGTATTCACTACGCATTCGTATTATGAATAATTAGCCAGCTTCAGGATGGCATTAACATCAAGGTTTACACAGAGCATTTACTGGTTCAGTAATTCTCAGCTCTGTAGACAAGAGATGACCAGCGAGATGCACTGAAGTGGATAGTAAACTTACTTCTAATGTCAATTCACATGTCAGCGGGTAATAGAGTTTCTGGTGGTGTAGATTTGGCTCGACCTCGATGACGTCACAGCTTTCCCCTACAAATTCTCCTAGCTCCTGTCTGTTTTACCCGTAGTGTTATTGTATTCTAGGAACTGCAAAACAAACAAAAGAGACCCTCAATAAAGTCATTCGTCTGCTTTCGCAACAAAATTTTTGAGAATAGCACAGCAATAAGCAGATGGTTCTTTAGAAGCTACAAGCAAAGATGCAAACTAAGAATAACATCAAACTAGTTGCAAAACTGGTAGCAGAGAATGCAACGGTGCAATAGTTGTCATCAATGAAAGGAAAACAATACAAACCTGAACTCGTAGCAGCGCCGAGATATACAAATACTTTTTGCGGGTTGTCAGTGAATAACAAAAAAAAAGACCGAAACCCCATATCAGCTAAGCTAAAGAAAACTAAGTTTTGCAGATTCATAACAAAATGGTAAAAAGAAGCACACACAAAACATCACAGTGACATGAACTACATTTCAAAGTTATGAGTAACGAAAGTAAAAGAACGCAAACATATATACCAGCATCAGCAGAGTGATATAAACTATCTTTGGAAAGTTGTAAATAAAGTAGCAAAGTAAGGGAATGAAAAATTACATAAGCGGAGCGAAATAAAACTAGGTTTTGGTAGTTGGCAATAACGAAATGAAAAGAATGCCAACTCTGAGCTATAAGCACTCTGATATAAGCCATCTTTTCAAATTACTTTAAATGAAAGCTATAGAGCAAGCGACACACATGAGTGTGACATAGTTCTAGGAAAATATAGTTTTACAATTCCTTCTTCATCGCTAAAAACAAACAAAGTAACACACACACACAGAGCAGCTAATGATAAAAAAACGCAATAAAAGCAAACATCACGCAGTGACAAGAGTATAAACCAATTTTTACAGTTTATTTTAAAAACAAAAGACTGCACATCAACAGAGCAACGTAAAACTATTTATTAAAATAATAAGCACTAAAAGCGAAAGCAAAGCGTTATTACCTTGAGCAGCAGGTGAAGCGGCCCGCTCACCTGTGGTTTGGTGTGCTTCTTGCGCTTACAGACGCAGTCTTTGAAGAGGGGCATCCTTGTCGTACGCTACCGTCCCTCGGACGAGTGTCAGCAGAGAACCTTCATTTCTGCAAGGTCGAGGCAACAAAACGCGCCAGCAATGCACAAAATGCGCGAGATGACATGGAGATTGTGTAAAGAAGACAGCGAGGATATTATTATTATTGCTCCAAGGGACCGTTCGATGAAGGGATGTTCCAAAGAAGGATTGCCGTGAAGTCTTACTTCCAGAAAACTGAAAGATGATGACGTCAAAGTAGCGTCAGAGATAGAAATATAGTTAGCCTAAGCTTTACAGTATAGCTAAATGCAAAAGTTGTAAAAAAAGGCTAAAGAAATTTGTTGGGAAAGTGGGTTATTTGAGGGAAGAAACTACTAGAAAAATAAAAACTACAAACGGGAGAAAATGTGAGGTATAAAAAATTAAATAGGCTGAGGAAACAATGAATAAAGTATGCAATAAAAAGAAAATAAAATAAGCAAACTTAACAAAGTATCAAGAAATGAATGACATGAAGAGGAATCGTGTAATGGGAATCATTTTTTTCCCTTCAAGGGTCGATGTTAAAAAGCTGTGATGGATGCCGAAAAGATCGCGTCCTGCAGGTCAGCATTGTTATAATATAGAAACTAGTGCCACACGTCACCCACGTACAAGCACAAAATATTTTAATATCTGGTTCAATAGCACAAGTTATTGCACTTTATACACCTATTAAGTGCGCTTAAGGACGCGCGATGAATATTTCACAGCACAAATTTTGGGAATTATACACATCTGACACCAGAATTGGAAGTTGGTTGAAAAATAGGCCCAGAAAATGTTGAGCTGTTACAAAGATTTACTCAGGATACAATACTATTATTGATATATGTTGAATTAAATCACTGTATTGATTAGAGGGATTAGCACAAGTTCACTGAGGGATGCACATATATACACTCAAATATATTTCAGTTCCCACAACTAACTTAATCAGCGATATTTGTATTAGGATTTACAATTTTTTTTCTTCAACAGAACATGGTCGTATATAGGCGGTAAATGCATTGGCGTAATAATTTCTAACACTTCACGTCTTTTCCAATATTTGTGTTTGCATTAGCGGTATTTTTTGCACCTCAGCCAAGAATGATCCTGAATAGAACGTAAGAACATCTAGGCAGTAATTTCCAATCACTATTACATGATTTCTACATCACACATCCCCAATATTTTATGCAGGTCCCATCTGACTAGGATCATAAAACACGCTACAGCCTGTCACAAATCACAGATTCCAGCCACGACACACTGGGCACTTCTCTTGGCTTTCACTTCCACCTGACACTTGAGGACTTCAACCAATTATGAGCTGCATAAATTTCGAGGTGAAAATTCAACACTTCATTATAACTTCCACTCTTGATCATGCACAAGAGAGCTAGAGCTATGCGTGTCACACAGTGAAGGAATTTTCTTCCCTTATCAAACGCCAAACCTTCGAGTTATGTTTGACTTAATAAACGTACCCGAAAGAAAGCTCAATTTTGTACCTGGAAATAGAAGATTAAATGAAAATATGAGAAAATTGATAGAATAAATAAGCAAATAGTAACAGGTAACATGATGTAGTCATGCAACGGAGTCGCAGGGCGGCAAGGCACTAAAGAACTTTTGAAAATAGCACAAATGTGGAATGGTTTCACAACTGGAGCACTCAGAACATGATACAGTTTGTATATACCTTTCACACAGAAAATGAGAAGAGGAGTGACTTCACGGGCGCAAGGCAAATAAACAGACACATAAATAATGAAAGGATTTGAAAATATTCTCGATACCATGAAAGAGTATTTCATGGTCTCTGAAGCAGTTCAGCCAGGAATATACTAAATGCTATACGAAATACTGCAAAAAATATTTCAAGTCACGGTTTTACTTATTCTTGGTGTACTTGTATCATAGAATATGGCAAAAAAAATCACTGCAAAGAAGCTGCACTGAAATTAGGACGCGCGTGACGTGGTAGCGAACAAATAACGAAATTCAGAATGAAAAATATTCGAGCTCCTGAAGTGCAAATGAACAGCGTTCGGCAGTTGGGTCAATGGAAATTACTGCGCAGCGCCGGCAAAATGAAAAGAAAGGAATTCCTATAGCCGGGCACACAGCAAGTGAACCCCACACAGGTACAGGAAGACAAGCGAGCACCTGACGCTGATGAATAGGAAAATTGCAATGCATCCAGGAAAAAAATTTGTTTCCCATAGACGAAGAAATGAATGCCAGTGCATAATGCCTCAACGAAGGAAAATTACGGCGTAGGGCACATAACACCCGAAAACCTGAGCTTTACACGCGAGAGAAAACTGCAGCGTAAAGGAGGCCAACGTAGAATTGTAAAACAATATTTAATATAACATCCACAAACAATTAGCTGCCAAGGAATCATCGTAGCATTTACGCGCATGGTGATCGTCGAAGAATATCTTACCATTTGTCTCGATTTATGTAGTCAAAATAAATCGACCAGTGCAAACTAAGGGCAGCTGAAGTTTGAATGAAGAAAACTTCAGGAGAGAGTACGCATCACGATGGAAGAGATTGTTTAGAGAAGCTGTATGCATCTGCATCGAGTGGACTTCAACGTATAGTCAAAGAAAGACCGGATCGGATCGGAATCATCAGATATACTGCTCCAGTGCCACCATCAGCAACCTGAAATATTTTCTACCTATCAGTTTTCTACAGTATGAAGCATGGCAGGATCACCACAGTCTTCAAGCATATGAATACACTGATGATGCCAGGAAGCCCAGAGCTAATTTTTGCGTGTCTATTTCGTTAAGAGCGGGAAATCGAACATATAAATAAATATATAAATATATATATATATAAATATATATATTTCATTGAAGACAAGAGATAATTCTTTATTGACGATTTTCTTGTTCGTTTTCTCAACTTTTCTTACCAAGTTTTTCTGCTGGTGTCCAAGGTTATTGATTGCACTGGTATTGCACTGGTAACCTCAGTGCAACACAACCTAAACAGTAGAAAAAGTCACTTAAGTATGGGGCCCACACGATAGAAAATAACTAAATCTCTGGTTGACTGCATTATGATGGAAGGCACACTTCACCATGAAGTAGATACCAGGCTGATAGAGTGACAAACGGACCTCGACCAAAACGAAAACAGTTTCTGGTGATGCAAGGACTGTATTTATTAGTAAAACTACAGATACGCATAGAAAACTGCTGGGTTACAATCACTTCTATATATAGGACACCAAAATTACCTAAAACTGATCAAACGCAATTTTGTCTTTAACATTTGCCTTATGATGCTGAACGTGTGTTTCTATTACGAAATACATACCTAAAAGTTTATTTTTTGTTCAAGGTAGCTATGCTTTTTAGAGAAGATATTATCGAAGTTATGTCATTTAGCCGCAGGATTCATTAGGCAGGAGCTAGTTGGATGTCAAGTGGCTGTAGTCTGTGCGTTTACAAGAAAAAAAAAACGCGGCGAAGAACAACTCAATACATAAATGCTGAAACAGTACGATAGAAAATTGCAGCAACGTTCTACGCCTAAAAGAAACTGAAATAGCAGAACGAAATTCATGCGAAAAGCAACAGCTTTGCATGCGAGACCAAACCTGCATAATGCACTGAGCTACAGCAACGTGGCCACACAAAACTTAACACGGAATAAGACTTTCTGGGCCCGATTTTTTTGGCGCCATGGTTTTTTGGCGCCCAATATTTAGGTTAGATAAGGTAAGATTTGGCTAAGGTAAGGTTAGGTAAGGTTAGTTAGGTAAGGTTAGGTTAGGTAAGGTTAGGTTAGGTAAGGTTAGGTTAGGTAAGGTTAGGTTAGGTAAGGTTAGGTAAGGTTAGGTTAGGTAAGGTTAGGTTAGCGAGGTTAGGTTAGGTAAGTTCAGATATAGTTAGCTAAGAAAAACAGCCGTTAGAATATTTGCGTGCTTTAGCCCACAATCAAGCGATCCGTTATCTTCTTAAGTATTTGAAAGTAGAAGAGCGCATTTACATATTGAGCGACTATTTCAACGCTAATTTTTAGATGTTATTCCAAAATAAAAGGTTTTATAGTAATTTCATCTAGTCCATATGAGGCGTCCAGAGTCAGAGGGGCGAACCGACAAAAACAAAAAGTGGGAGAAAAACGCGGAGTTGGTCGGCCGGAGTTGGTCGGCCGGCCAGACGCGAAAAAGTAACCCAAACTAAACCTTCTATTACTCCTCTATAAGATCGCTTTTCGTGCTGTAACTTGTATACACATACACATCTGGATGCTCTGCATACTGTACTAGAAAGTCATATCCTGGAAATTGGCAGTAGTGTGTTTGGTAGGCGTGGGGCAGCTCGACTGAGCTCCCAACATCGTATTCCCGGCTGGAATGATCACCTTGCCGTACTCCATGAGCAATCCA
>LQNS02278180.1:17473846-17494104 GCA_001587735.2 Parhyale hawaiensis | reverse complement strand
GAGTGTATCTATTTATTCTCATTGTACATGGCCACCAATATTTGTGACTGGGCCTAATTACTAGGTTGAATTTTGACTACTTTGTTTGTACTTGTAAGCTTGTAAGCATATTTTGTGAACCCATTGTGTTCTTAATAAAAGTTAATTATTATTATTATAGAGAGGAGGTTTAGGCCTTTCGTGATCCGTAGCTAACTCCAAACCGATAAAAGTGGTCGGTTCGCCCCTCTGACTCTGGACGCCTCATATATATCCTAACCGCGAGTTACTACTATGCAAAAAATTACATACCCGAAATTTAAAAAGGGGTTTTTTAGAAAAACCAGTACTGCCCTCCCCTAACCTACCCGAAGTTATGAACGAATATAGTCCAACTTACCCGAAATTAGTTCGGGTTTTCCGACAGTACGGCCTAAAGTGAGCGAAAACGGACAAATGCGGATAAAACGTATATTCTAGTACAGGGTAAGGTTACCTGTTGCAATTTCAATCGGTGCCAAAAAGCAAGCCGCCAAAAATCGGCATCAAACAATCAACGCCAAAAAGTAACAGGTTCAACTTAACAGCAGGGGGGACAAAGCCTCCCCCCCCCAAAAAAAAAATAATAATAAGTGGGGGGGGGATTGACGTTGCAGAAAATTTGGTATAGCAACACGCACACACACAAAAAAAAACGACGTCCACAGCAATGAAAAACCTAGAAAGTTGCGACAAACCCCTCCCCCCCTTTCCCCACCAGAAAAAAGCGGAACCACAGCACGACGCCCACGAGCATCGAAATCAGGCCATTTTACATAGAGCTACGCAGGGAAAAAGCAACGAAACAGCTACAGCACCACTCCCATATGGAAAAACACAAACAGGACGACAGACACGCGAGTGACAATCAGAAATTTACAAAGAGCCACCCCCTCACTCAAAAAAGAAAATCAAAACCACATGACGGTGGATCTGGAAATTTTGCACAGCACCACGCCCTAGAAACCGAACCACATGATGATGCCCAGAAGAATGAAAATCCCAGCGCACTGTGGCTGTCGAAAAATAAAACCTCCAAGTACTGCGGCAGTCCAATGAAGCGGCAAGACTCCAAGGCAGTCGCGGATGAGCAGGTCGGGATTAAAGGAGCGTCAGGAGAAGCGTTACTAAGATTACCATCGCTACTCTCATCATCCCAACAACAACAAGCCCGCATTCTTGGTGGCTACGAGGCCAGCAAGCGCATCTCGCTAAACGAACCCTGGATTAAAATGAGACAAAATATTGCACAAGCTGAGCTCCTCCATCGAGCTAAGAATTCAAACGAGCTGTGATAACGTCTCGCTTCTCACGTTAAAAAAAAAAAAATAAAATAAATGCGGCGTATGGGACCCAAGAAAAAATATAAATGTGGTGTCAGGAACAAGGGTAAATACGAGTTTTGACTCGGGAAGTGCTTCTTTACTATAGGAAGGTGCGTCGACGAAAGCAAGGGGTAAAACAGACGTATCGAAGTCTTGAAGTTAAATGGAAAAGCTTTTCGTCAATGTTAGCTTGCAATGCGGCTTATAATCCAATCTAAAAAGTAGAGCACTTTGAGGGCGCACACCTGTGCCAAGCAAGGCCATATTAAAGAAGAATTCAAGTTGGTCATCAAACGAGGATTTCCTTTTTCAGTCAATTGCTACTCTTTTCAGTAATAAGAGCTTCTGCAATTTTCTTGAATATGCATCCATAACTTGTTGGGTTATGTTCTGATAAAAAACAGTAGTCAAACCCACAAACGCTCGGACTGATCATCACAAAATTTGGTCATTTCTGCTCTTTAACATTTCTAACTATTCATTCAAAGTTCATAAAGATCCCTTCCTAACTTTTTGAATCATGCCACAGACAAACATAAAAATATAGGGAAAATCAAACAAACTGACAAATAGATCACAAAAACCTGGTCATTTCCTCTTCGTGATATACTTAACAATTCGTGGAAATTACACATAAATCTGTCCATAACTTTTTGAGTTGTGGTACCAAAAAAAAGGCATGCAGACAAACAAAAACCGGCTGAACGAATCTTCACAGAAAGTTAATCATCTGTTCCTCCTATCTTACCAAACATTCCCTGTATAATTTCATATAAAAATCTGTTAATAACTTTTGGAGTTATCTTGTTGATAGATAGCAATGAGATTAACCGACAGAAGCATATCCACCTTGGCGGAGGTAAACATGTGCCAATTGAGCAACTATAATAATAAATAGACAGGCTGAACACGATAACAATCCCGTAGGGCAGAAAATTGGACCACAATGTATAAATTCGCCCGGAAAGACTTAAACGAAACAAATTTATCGTCGATGAATAAGAGGTTATACCTTACCGCGACGGCACTTCTCCCAAGCGCCAACGGTGCCGAGGAATGCTATGGATAACGAAGTATTCTAAGAAACACATCATGCGGGATCGTCTATAACCTTTCCACATCAGATGACCCTGTCCAGCTGAGACCATAAGAAAGACTGAAGTTTTACGCTCAGCAAGGCGCACTTGCCGAAATATCAGCGAAGACAACCTCCCTCGGGGAACCGTTTAAAAAAGTCTCCGGAAAAAAGGCGTTCGGGCTAAGGTGAAACAAACCGACAGTTTCTAAAGAGTTTGGCAGAGGGAGGAAGCTATTGTTCTTATAGGTTATGGGGCGCTGAAAGTAAACAGTTTCTCAAGAAAGGACCAAACTACCACCGCAAAATAATGAAACTGTTAGGGCAGCAGAGGTGGCAAAAAGAGTGAACAAACCCCAGTACTTAGAAATGCCAAGTGCACGAGTACAACAACACAATGAATGACTGAAAATTTTTCGCTCTCTACCTGTAGTATAGATAGTTCCAATTATATGAAGTGCACGGGTGTTGCATTGCCTATAATATTAACGGCACAAAATTGAGTACAGCTTTTCTCGTTTGATTATCGGCGCAGTTTCAGGATAGTCGAGATTTCCCAATGTTTTGCAGATGTAAAACGTAAAGAACAAGAGATACAATAATTAAGGGAGTAGATCATACAAGGAAAAAATAAAGACAATTTTAGGGGTAAACAACAGGAACGTTTTGATTTGTTTTCAATGATTATATGCATGATAGCATGGTTCAATATCTTAAAGAGACATTAGAGCCTTTACATTAGCAAACGAGTTCATGTATGATTCATCTGCTAGAAATTAAACAAGATTAAGTAATATGAATGCAAAATATAAGAATTAACGAAGAAGAAAGAAAATAACTATTTTTAAATCGTACAGTTCCTAGCAACGATATAGGGAGATCCTAGGTCAATACATGACAACTAGAGAATCACCCTGAGAGCACATACCTCCGCCAAAGTAACGCAATATTAGCAAACTAAAGACAAAATTAAATTAGTCCTGAAACCGGGATGTTCATTTCATCATCAGCAAAAGTTGGTCACCTCCTGTAGTTATCCTCAAGTTTCGTCCATGACTCTTCTGACTGGCTGTATGTGCTGACAAACATTAATCAAACAGTCGAACTGGTCATCACCAAAGTTTGGTCATATGTGACCTTTAAGAAATCTAACAATTTCCAGCAAGCTTCCTGAAGCTCAACTCAAAACTTTCCAGGTTCTGTTACAGACAAAAATACAATAACTGAGACAAATTAAACAGGCAAAAGCCCTAACAGGTCACAAAAATTTGGCCATTTACTCCAGCGACATTCCTAAAAATTCGTGTAAATTTTATGAAGATCTGTGCATAATTCTTCGATATGTTACCCATAAAAAGGAGACAAACAAAGAAACAACTGAACAGTTGAACCAAAAGTTAATCATCTCTTCCTTCTAACATACTCCACAATCCCTGTAAATTTCATAAGGATCTATCTATAACTATTTGAAGTATCTTGGTGACAGGCAGAGAAAAGAGAAAAGGACAAACAAACAGATAGACAAACTCCGACAAAAACAACCTTTTTGGCGTAGGTATGTAAATATCAATAGTCTATCGACGAAAAATATTTCTGTACCAAAGTAATATTGCAAGGCAGTTATGTTGCATATCCAATTCATTACAGGTTCGCTCGAGTAAACGATTAGGCATGCAGTCTGCACCAAATTCACGGAGTTAAAAGGAAAAGCAAAACTATGAGATTTAGATTGCAGAAAGAAAAATAGTTTGTTCTAAACATAGTTTCCAAAATAATTAACAGGAAGCAAGCAGTAATTTCTTCACCGTGGAAACATGATCACAAAGAACTACAAAAACTAGTTACCAAAATGAGTGGACCATTACGAGCATCGCAATGAAACATAACAGTGATTTACAATTATTGTTAGCATAATGCATCCTAACTAAACTTAAGACACAAAGTAATTCACTTACGTAATGTACTTCTATAGCTGAGATGCAAGCTGTAAATCTTCTACTACATGGAGGCTCCGCTAAAAATGTCCAGAAAAACAAGTTGCGCAACTGAAACAAACGATCACGATAAAGAAACAACTCACGTTGGATCGAGCAAGAAACGCTCTCTGCGAAACCCTTAAATATTTCAAAGACTGTAATCAGACCCCGCTGTTTACAGAGAACGAACCCGTAATTCAGCCGAATATAGGACACGGTGCGTCGAGTGGAGCGTCGTCCTGCAGCTAGTGCACGAACGAATTAGTGGGCCGAGCTTGGCGCACTTTGACTCGTGTGGCAGCAGGAGTAACACTTCTAGCAGCAAGAATAACAACTTGGGCAAACCCAAGAACGTCCGAGCGCGCCGACTGTGGTCCACTAAATTCAACTAATGAAAAGGCAGACGGGAGGGAAGACGGGCTGGTAGTGGTGAAAGACGCCCGTCTCTTGCAGGGCTGTATTTTGTATGCAGAAGCGAAACATGCAATATAATATAAAAAAATATGAATGCAGTTCAGGAAATCCACGAAATGGATTGATTGCTGCAAAAGCAACCCAGAAATAAACCTTTATTAGGAAAAATTTGGAAACTGATCACTCGTACTGTTATCCACTCCAAGTGCCGTCATAAGGGAGGATAAGTTTCAAAACAGAATACACTAACCTGAAAGGTTGACCGAATAATGCACACGGCAAATAACAGTTACCGCAGTCACCACATGCTACCTCTTCCGGCTGATAGCCAGAACAAGGTTGCGCAACGACTGTACGCTGACGACGCATGTGCATCCGGCAGCGTTCCGGCTTAGCAGGCAGCTCAAGTTATGGCAGTAAACGCATCGGGTTCGCTTCTACGACATCAATTTCTAGTGTCTAGCTCTCCATCCGGAAGCCTTTTTTTTTCTTAAGTTTTGGGGCCAGAGGCCCCTTTATAACAGAAATTTTGGCTGCCCCAAATGCTGTTTACAGTTTTACCTCGAACAGCGGGCCAAAATTTTTTTGTAGTTCGGTCACTCTCAGCCAAAAAAAATCTAGCTATGACCTGCACCCCTTTAACCGAAAGTCCTAATGGTGAGTAAGAAAAAAGTTATATGAGCTGGCGGTACCGCTGCCCGTCAGAAAATTTCTGTCACTATTGATATAACTGGACGGACCTCTTACCGTAAAGTCTAGAAAAATAAATGGGCCACGACCACCGACCAAACAGCTCACAAAATAGTTCTACAGCAAGAAGGAAGTTAGAAGCTATGAATAAAAAGGAGTGCCACAGGACTTCATCCAGCTCGGCTATGCAGGATTTTCCAAGTCAATTTAAATAGAACCTGCGCAACACCGCACATAGAGCAGTTGCTTTACAGTACGTAGCAGTGAAAAAAATTAATTAGTACTGCACATCGAGGTTGCAAAGTTGGGCGCAGTCTCCTAAGAATAGCAGGAGTCGGAGTCGGGAAAAGCAAAGGAGGATAAGAAGCCGGAGTAGGACCTTTGCCATCAGACTTCGCAACGCTGCTGCAAACGCAGGCCAAATGACAGTCTGAAAATAGTAAAATAAATATAGGCTGTAAACAATACAGATTATAAGTGATAGTATACGCGATTTATTTTTACGACTGATCAGCATGGAAAAAAGTGCGCACAACTCAGATCGTGTAAAATTAATTAAGCCTAATGTACTTTCTTACGAGTTCTTGCAAAGCGCATACGCGAGAACTTCTACCGAGTTTTCTAAAGGCCTGGTCTCGTCGACGGCTTTATAAATTATAGTTTCTTTTCAAACAGTCAAACGTGAAAAATAAGTTACAGTTTTAGAAGAAATCATCGACACGAAGACCGAGATGCAGCGCCAAAACCCGGATAAATAGTACACAGCTCAGATGGGACAGTCCAGACAAGCAGGCTCTAAATCTGCTGGCTCTTCACACGCTCGATCGTTCCACAAATCAAAGCCAACAACGCCTCAATATCCTTTCGTTCCAGGTAATTTCCAGTAGCAGCAATAAATTATAAAAAAAACTAATGCTGCGCACCACCACACGTACCAAGTTAGCCGAACATCTCGGGCACATCTCTGCCTGTATCCGCAATGCTTCCAACAGGAGCGTTTCCCCCTAATTACATCCTGCTCCTAAAGGCAACGACCAGCTGAGGTGTTTTCCGTTCGTTACGGTCGTCCGAACGCCCGTAAAGAGAATTGCCAGATTTTAAAGACTATAGCGGGATTTGGAAGGTGGTTATTTTGCAGCCATCTAATATTGTGAAGGGCGATGGCATAACAAGCAATTTCCTGCAGCTGATAGCAGCTGGGATTGGCTTCTACCAAAGTGACGTTGAAAACTTTTTTAGGGACAGCAGACTGTCCACATTCTGTATTGGGGATGATGAGAACACTAGATAATGTTGCCGCTCCATAGCATATAGATAGATGAAACTCAAAACGCTGCAAAGTACTTATTTATATGCCTGCCAATGCTGTAATATATCATATAGCGCTCAAAATATTTTTAGAGTAGCGGACTAACCATATTCTTTATCGGTGGGTGGGAGGTTAATAACAATACTATATGATGGTGCAGTTGAAAATGACCTGTGTGATGGCCAATGCAGTAATATATGACTTAGTCACATTATATTAATTCGTAACATAATACTGTACAATGCGATAACTGCTGTAGTGTATCTGCAGTTCAATGGATGTAAAATTTGCTGTTCAATTCTAATTCTGAAATCAGTGCAACGATATCGACGAAAAGGACAGAATCCAATACAGAGCAAAAAAGTTGATACCACAGCTACGAAACATGCAATACGAGGGAGTCCTACAGGAAGTTGAACTCATCTCTCTCGAGCAAATACGACTCAAGGGGTGACTAACAGAAACCTGTCAAGTACTTGAATGGCTTCAACAACATGCCTTCAATAGGACTTATAGACAGAAACGTTGATTAGTTAGCGCCGGCGAAACAACGGCCAAACTTCAAACATAAAAATCTAAGAACTCTTGCAAGCCAACAGTTTTTCCCGTACTTTATAGTGAACATTTGAAACAGACTCCCCTTCGAAGTAGCCTGTGCATAGAAAGTAAACGCGTTCAAAAATCGTATTCAGAAACATTGGCAGCAGCACCCTACACAGCAAGGAACTCCTCCTCCACGACTCACCAGCCAAATCTTTGGGGGCAGCTATAATCCATTATCTTTCACGCCTTAACTTCACGTCTCCGGGCCATCGCAGATATGCAGCAACTAATCGTGTTCGCGCAATTAACGCATTAGCTGAGTTTGTTTTCTCTTCTTCTTTTTTCTTTTCCAGAATACGAAATGATTTCAACATTATGGTAATAACTCATAGAGAGCCAAAGGGTGAATTCGAGCTGCTATCTGAGTATGGGCCTGTTAGTCCGTCAACTGCCAGCAATCTAGTCTACTGCTGTTCAAAATCAACATGACAGTCTTACAGTCGGCGGGTTCATACTATATTCTTATGTTTATCGTACCCAGTACATAGTGTTAGCTCGTTTGGCTGCTCAGTTGTAGACAAAACAGTAGGGCGACCGAAAGATTTACTAAATCGTCCGCTGGATGGTCACTAGTGGAATTTTAGACTTATCTTCGTTGTTTCAGAACTCAAAACGCTGCGAGGTTTACTGTTATTTACAAAGAATCAACAAAACAATCGGGTGCGTTGCGGGTTCTGACGACGTCAAAAGATTATAATGTGCACATGCATTTATTCCATGAGAAAAGGAAATTTTGACGTACGTCACTGACAATGAAGACTAAAATACCTCATAAATAAAACAAAAGCTCTTCATGCAGACGATATCTATGGCTTTAAAATGCATAAAAAATTAATGTATTTTCCTTTTTATAGAAAGCGAATATGGGATATATCTCTTAAAATATTCAGGATGCACTCCAGCTGCTTGTAAATGTCAAGATCAAGCCACCGGTGGCCTGTTCCACAAACTTAGCGCGGAGGCAGCATAATATGTTCCATAGAGCGCTATTATTCCCAGCCAATAGTCCGGAAATTTTTGTAGTCTCAGGATGCCAAGTCTCCCGTCAGGTTCACCTACGTTTATTACCAATCTCAACGCTTCATTATACTTGTCACGTTCACTTAGTACTTCTCTATTGTCAGTCTAGGAATCATTAGCGGTAAATTTAAGCATACTCATCGGAATTACGAAAAACTCATTCTCCTTGTCAGATGAATTCAGTATCACTAACACTTGGGTAAATCTGGTAATGGAGAGTATCTAACAGTTGCCACATTACAGTAACTCTGTAACGGATGAACATATCCCGAGGCGAGAATTCCGTGAAACACTCAGCGATGACCCGGCAAAAACAAGGACAACCGCAGACACTCCGCTAATGATCGAGCTAGAAGTAGAATAACGATCGGGCCGACACCTGGTGGTCAGGACCAGCCAGGCGGGTAGTTTGTTTTAATGATGGTTTATCGTGCAGAACTAAGCGTGGCGACAGAACAGGAGGTGGTCCCAAAGCGGGCGGTACGGTCCCCTGAATGGGACCGACAGTAGGGAGCTAAGGAACGGCGTGAGGAGCGCCTAACAATGCAAAAATATAAAAATATGTAGTATGTTTGTCCCCTGGGACGGAACTGCAAGCCACACAAAATTTTAGGAATTTCGGCACGAGTCTTCATTTCCAGAAATTAACGAGAATTTCGAATGCAGCGAATATTATTACTATTACATAACTATTTTAATCACATTTTCCAATAAAATAAGATATTGACAGTGAACGGAGCGGGGCAAAGCGGGGCAAAGAAGCAAAGCATCACGACAGAGGAGGTCCGCAACACGCAGCAAGAAGAATCACGCACAAAAAAAAAAAAAAACCGGCCGTGTTGAACAGAAGGTCAAGAGCTGCTACACTGAAGCCTTCAATCCGATACAGAAAGTCGTTCATCACGCGCAAGAAAGAATGCCGGCTGCCCCTTCCCCGGATTTTAGGAAGCTTCGAAGCTCAATGGCTATATAGCTTTCGGAGAACTACATAGATCGCACCAAGCGAACGCGACGTATGGTAAGCAATAAATTATTATGGGAATGACCAACGGCATTCATGGGCGAGTGTTGTAAGTGAGAGATGCCGAGAATAATGTTAAATAATAACAAAGTCCCATGAAAATACGTAACACAGTTCATCAAATAAATGAAAAATTTTGCAGTGTTTGCTACGGCCAAGTTATAGGCAGGAGCACGTCTTATTTACTTATCTAAATCTGTGACCATCAGGTGATTATATTTCACTGCAATATAAGGTGAAAATAAAATAAAGAGCGTAAAGGCTCGTATTAAAGGTCTTCAAAAATGACGTTTTAAAATAAAATAAAAACTATCAAAGTTTACAATGAATTCCCTGCTAAGCGCTGAAAAATACAAAATAATCAAAAGAAAAATTAACTTAGCTAATTTATTTTTCAATGACTAACAAACTTTTAAAAATCCGTAGCTGTAGCTTTTTTTCAGGTCCCTGACAGCTGATATTTTTCTCGAGTACCGAGTTAAGTCATTTTTTTTAGTCGGGAGTTTTCACATCCTGTACCGACAGCATGAACAAGAATTCACACATTCAAAACCCAAGAACATTAAAGTTTATCAAACCTTGAAGCGATGTATTCAAGACTTCTCGAGGCTTGGAGTGAATTGCTTACCATTTCCTAAGCCCTGCAGCGAATTACGTAAGATTCATTAAGCCCTGGAGCAAGCGGTCTCCTACGTTATTATAACCAAGCGCATATGCATGGCAGTAAACAAACAACTCCGAGGGCTCCGAATGGCCCCACTTGAGTAGTTTCCGTAGAAGGAACGCGCACTTACGAGGCAGTTCTTGACTTGATTGTGGTTACAGAGACGAACGTCAGCGCAATATCCTGTCGAACAAGGGCGTCTCTGTCCCGCGTCATGGTCGTCTTCTTGTAAGTTCGGTCAAGCGCGACTCGCCTCGTCTTTGGAGTAGGGGATTGCCATTTCAGACGGAGTAAATAAGATCGAACTAGTCTAATTCCATGACAAAATAATAGTCCATGAATGCTAGATATAATTTTGCTTCAAACTGAGGAACGTTTAGTGCATGTACACGACACACCCGCATGTAACCATATCTTATTCCATCCTAACCGTGGTTAGAGCAAGTTGGGTTACTTTACTTCAAGGGACCTCTGTCGTATTCCTAAAGGAAAAAGCTTTGAGGTAGCACGTCCCAGCCTTAAAAATAGGATCAACAATGTGAAAACAACGGCACTATTTACTCCCAGGTCCATAATAACAGAAGAACTCCCGTGAAATGTTTATTTTAGTAATCTATTCCGTACATGTTCAAAGACTTGTCAGGAACGACCAGTAACTATAGATTTTTAATTAAGCCGAGATATCAAGAAAACAATGGAAAGCTGCGATGATTGGAATACAATTCGTGTCACCTATTCTATTACTAGTCGTACTTTCACCTCTCTTACAAGTTGCTTAACTTTTTCCAATGTTTATCTGTTTGGTCATAACCGACATAAGCAGGCTAGTAAAAGAGGGAAAATCACATTTTTTCGTAAGATTACGAGAAGTATGAATCGGGGCACTGCGATTCTGCAGTACAGAAGAAGGTGAAGAATCTGTACTGAGTCGCCAATTTAAACCTGTTCTGTAAATAAAGAAATTCGACTTGGAACGAAAATCACTCATCCTCAGACAAGAAGTAAAGGCAAAATACATCTACAAAAACTGAATTTCTAACATAATCCATACAATTATTAATATAAAATTTGGATAATCCATCAATCGCATATTGATTAAAAATTAAAAGCAAAAAAAAAAAAGAGTTAATAAAATCATCATGTTAATCAGGGATTACCAAACTTTGCTATGCCTGGCACCCCCGGAGAACTTTTTACATGTTCTCGCACCCCCAACAAAATTAAGTAACAATATGATACTGACAAATGAAATTTATAGTAACAGTTGTGCCACAAACTTAAGTTAATTTGTGAATAACTAAGAAACAAAACAGTATTTCGTACCTCTGAAAAAGGTCCTCTCGCACCCCTAGTAGGTACATGCACCCCAGTTTGGGAACCCCTGATGTAACTGAAAGCGTTTCGAAGTCCAACTCCAACTTTAGTTCAAATTTGGAAATATGAATATAAGAGTAATAAAACATGTGAACTAACGTAGTCACATGGCAAGCTAATCGATCACTGTCTAACTTAAACTAACCAAATGTAATCCCACTAATGACTAAGAACTGTGAACTAAAAGAAGGATTTCTAATCTAAGTTATTCTTTGAGTTTCCTACAACAGTAAAATCGTCATTTGCTACTTAGACACCACACGGCCCTGCGCCAAGTTTTATGGCTGAATGAGGAGGGACACCTCGTGTAAATATAACCAACCAATAAGACTCACCCAAAGGCACATAACACTCATCAGATTTATCTTCATTGGAAGAAAGCAACGAGCCGAGAGAATTGCGTTCTGCATCTCATAAAAACCTCGAGAAATCCATTAACTCGGAGCGTGTGAGGAAAAACCCTTGGAACCATTAACGCGATTGTTATAAGCGACCACCAACCGGCTACCACTTCAGCCTGAAGTGTCAGTGCTCTCACGCTTAGGACGGTGGGTGCTTGCACTCTTCTCTTTTCAGCACCAAGCCATCCTTATGCAAGGGCATTATTAGCGTGGTTACTTAGCGCAGTGGATGCCTCATTCTTTTACGATCTTCTCCTTTCAGCACCAAACAATTTTTAAGCGCATACTCATTAGTCTAGTATAAGGACAGCCATATACTGTGGCGGGTGCTTTGGTCAAATGCTCACCGTCGTGTCTCATCAACACCAAGCGATTCCATACACACACAGTTACTGTTAGAGCACTTACTTGAAGCAGGCGGTTCTTCGCCAGATACAATCATCTCATTTCAGCACCTAGTGCCATCATACGCGCTTATTGTTAGTATATTCCTACTCGAATAAAATCTCACTTGGCATTTCAGTCAGACAAGTATCCTATGATCCATTCATTTTAACACCAAGTGCATGATTCCGTATGCTCGCTCATTGTTAACGCATACCTAAATAGCGCAGTTGATGCTTTGGTCAGATACGATACTCTCAATTCCGCACCAAGCGATGCACAGCGCGCACTCATTACCAGCGTACCTACTTAGTGCCTACCCAACCGGAACCGAGGCAATGCCCCAGCGTTGCTAATGCTAATGAACCGTCGCACTTAAAAGTAAGCAACTGGCCACCCCATATCGCGTCCTCCTTCAGACATGCCCCAACGATAAACCAGACGATAGTGACGACCATTTAGTAATGACTTATTCTGTTGAGCACTGCGTTGATTGAAGATCCATCTATCAGATGCTTGTGTACACGGATATATTAAGTCAAGTAGACTTGCTCAACATTCCGCGATAGCATGAACATGATATGCCTAATTAATGAGTAAGACATGTATGTTGACAACTTACAGTTCATCCCCATACTGTGATACTTAGCCTTCATATTATGGCTCGGTTACATTGGTCATCATATTATCTCGATTTAAGTGATGGAATATGGGGAAAAATTTCACACGCGGTACCGGTTGTCGCAGGATACATTGTAAACTAGAGCCCTCTGGGAGCGCATACCATTGCGAAACAAGGCAATTTTAATGAAAAATTCATATTGGTTCTAAAACCAGGATTTTTTCTCATCATCGCCGACATTTGGTCATTTGTGCCTCTTCCTCTAGACATTAAAAACAGTTTCTGTATTTTTCTTGAAAATCCGTCGGTAACTTTTTAACTTATGTTCTGGCAAACAAAAACCCAACATGGAGTCAATATGGAGTCAACTACAAATCGAACGATCTGATCATCACTAAAATTTGGTCATTTGTGCCTTTTGCCATTTCTGGCAACTCAGACAAATTTTGAGAAGGTCCTTCCATAACTTTTTAAGTTAGCTACGTGACAGATAATGAGAGAAACAGAGACCATATCCGACAAAAATATAACCTTCTAGGCGGATGTAATAATGCGGTCATACATTGTGACTCACACGCACGCATAAATTATTTGCTAGCAAAGCATGTTATCAATATCTCTTAAATGAATGCATAAATTGCAATAAAACATATTACTGGACTCAGTTTCTTGCCATGGGTGAAGTTAAGACGTGAATCCCATCATTTTTCCGTATCAATATATCGAACATGTAATTCATTGTAAGCGAAGAAATCTCTCCTTCGCTTGGTTTGACTCAACAAAAATGGTATGACTGAGAGCGTCGTAACTTGTACTGAATTATGACGGAAGGAAGAGTCGAGAAAGAGGAAATTAAGCTATTATGACAGGTAGGAGATGGCACCCATTGCCGCAGAAGATCTGAACAATTTGTTGCGGCTGGAAAAGATGGAGGCACGTCCTTCAGAGCAAAAATTGCTTGTCAGTTGAGATCGTAGCGACCTTTTCCCTGCAGTTTACACTTGCAAACATAGCAAAATTTACACCAAAAAGTGATCCATTCAAAAAATTGCTCACGTCGCTCTGGGCCCGTTGGTCTCTTCATGAAGCAGTTTTGCTATGAACTGCGTATTATAAGAAAGTAGAAAACTACACGTTTCTGTTGGTTCACATCTAATTATTTACGTCTTCCTAGCGACTGAAATTTCGATGAGAGTTCGAGCTGGTGCGATGCGTAACAAACTGTTGATGTCGCAGATCATTTGAGAGAAGTTGTTCATCCTCAGCGAAGCAGGAACAGTTTGAATTGAAATGCAGAGACAAAAGTAGAAAACGTATAAAGTACAGTTTCTGAAGTGTCAATATATTACACTCCGTCAGCAGGTGCATGTCGTTACAAATTACACATGATAATATAGTTTTATTCAGAAAGTAAAATGTAAAAGAAACAAGTTTTTGAAGTTGAGAATTCACAGAAAATTTTTAGCTCCCGACAGATTCGCTTATACCACAACCGCAAATGATTAAGTTAACTCATAAATATAATCCGCTTCCTATGGATAATGCAAAACAGGGTAAAATTCGTGATTAGAAACGCTTTTTCATATTATATATAAAGTTATTTCTGAGTGTAATAAACCGACCTCGACAAAAACTCAGATTCAATGAAGATGACACGATATACATGGCTCCCAGTTTTGTGACTGCCCAAATACCGCCCTCTGGAAAATGAAAAATGCCGGGAAAAGTCGGAACACAGGCACGGTTAATGAATTCAGAAGCACTTCATTAGGAAAAGCAAAAATCTTGCACGCCGCGTTTCAACGCTCAGCGCAAAAAAAAAAAATTTGATGACTGGTCCTATTGAGTTCTTTGTAAGCCGCATGAAAAGAGCATCAGCGGAGGGCGTGTCCATTAATAAGCCTCATTAAAAGGAGCCGAGTCTTGGGAGGAGCGCTGCACACAGCCGCTGATTATAAGAGTCATGCGAACGATTACAGGGGGCGCAAGATTACACATCGCGGTTCGTTAATATGCCAAGCGCCATTGCAAAAACTGAACGCATTAGTTCAGCTCATCAGTTAACAAACAGGAAATAAATCACCGTGAAATTATGGCCAGTGGAATTCGAGGAAGTGATGGGAAACTTGAAAAAGAAAGAAAAAAATTCTAAGACCGCTTTCGAGGAAATGAATTCTGGGAGGTTGTGAAACGAGTGGAGAAGAAATTCCTTATCCAAGTAACGGGTCGGTGAACAAGCAGAGCGAGAATAAAACAACGATCCTTGATAAGAATACATTTTGCAAGGCGCAATTGAAGATGAATCCATGATAACTGTCGAGAATATTAATACTATGAATTAGAGATAAGTGAGAGTTCGACCAGATCAGCTGGCCCTTAAATTTTTTATCAATGCCACAAGAACTATCAGCCACGCACAGGTATACAAGTATACTGCGTACTTTATAACCATAACAGCAGCGTTGATAGTTGGATAATAATTCGCCAACAAGATCAATATTTTCATTACGTATCAAAACCACATGCTCAGACAGAGCTCTAGTGCAGCACTAACTGGTGCGGCTAGTGCCTATGGGGCTTGCAATGTATGGTGCAGCTAACGATAATGAGGGGCATAAATGAATATCAAGTGCAACTACAGATATGGACAGCACCATGTGGGTGCCCTCTAACAAAGAGTCAATTAATGCATAAGCTACAAGAGAACTACAGCATGGTGCAATAAATCACATCGAAATTAAGACCGCTGCCTGGTATTACACACGTGGGTCCGATGACTTACGGGTCTAGCAACAGCAGGGGCTTTATGGGCCCCTTTTTGTTTTGCTAATTTAAAGAAAAGAATGGCTAGAAAGTTCCTGGCCACCTCTACAGTTATTTTGCACGGGTGAATCCGTTCCGAAGTTTGCCATCGTGAGACCATCCGTCCATGATGGCCGCTTTTGGTGCGGAGCGATGATCGCGGTCGATCACTTTGTTTTCGTCTTTCCACGGTGCAGAAATTATAACGGAGCCTTTGAGTGACTTAGGACTTTTCCGTAGCTTTAGAGCCACCTTTGCGACTCTCTCGGCCCATAAGTTTCGACTAGCTGAATTAGGCGCCAAATAATACAAATGACTGCCGCTTATTAACTATTGCACAGATTGCTTAAAAATTACGGCTACGCAATAGTATTGCCATTCTGACTTTGCAATACCATTAGTATTCTTGAGTTTTTCTCATTATTAAAAAATAACATTTGCTCATACTTTTGGCTTTTACTGCGGCTTGCGCAATATACACCATGTTATTTGACGTTTTGCCTACTGAAATATTCTCCCATGGGCATTATTTAGTGCAACTACCTACAGTAACATACAGCCGAAAAGCCTTTTCATATACACCCACCATTATACGCTTGACACAGCGCTTAAATAATCTTCAAAGAGTAACATCCACAGCGGCCGGTAGTCACAACTCAAACACCAAACCTCCAACACTAACAATTTTTTATCACCACGCCTAAATGCCCATCAATGAGCAACCGCAACAAGCAAGCATGCAACATTCACAACAATACCGTACCTTTTCTTAGACACCCAACATTATTTGCCACAACGCCTAAGTAATGCCCAATGAGCAACATTTAGCGGCAGTAACAAGCGGCGACGTTCTTGTCTCACGCATGCGCTGTGGCCAGCAAATATGCGGAGGAAGCCAAAATTAAGGCGGGCCCGGCGAGAACAAAGACCGCGCAGTCACGGCACCGTTGCTTTAGGGTTTGCAATAAATTCGGGCACTGGTGACACACTGCCCGGTCTTGTCTCCTCGTTTGGGTGAATAATTACCCTGTATTAATTATTACAAACCAGGGATGGCACTTGCAAAACATTCATTAGGTTATAAAACATGGCTGCAAAATTTATGACGCGGGAGATTTGCACTAGCGCGAGACTTCTGCAATTTGGGAATTGTCTACCTATTTGAAAGTCGTAAACTCTGTGCGACGCACACACATTGACGCAGCTGCAGATACTTGGAAATTCTGAACGAACGCAATCTGCAAAACGAAGATTCTGTGTACCCTGGAAGTACTATTTTCTGTGAGTGTCAAGCATTCATTAAGAATAAATTTTGAAATTCCAGACAAGGCTGAGCTGCCGATTCAAGGTTTGGCACGCAGTAGATCTACTCAGATAAGCGTCCGTAACACTGAATGACGTACATTGGTGTCGGAGAAAGTTCTATGCTTATCCAAAGATTTTAAACTAGTGCTAGTACGCACTAGAACCGTTTCAGCCCCAAACTATTTCTTTTCTCATAGTTGAATTATTCTCTGAAATGTGTTCCTATCATTACCATCTTGACGTTACAGTTAAGAACGAGTAACACAAGAGACGACAGTAGTGTCTAATCCATAGTTATCGATATACCTAGCATTATGAGAGACTAATGAGAGGCCAGCATTTCTTAAATGAGCTCTTAGACACTGTAGAAAACTCAACTGCATGATAAATATTAAGCCAAACACTTAATCGGATTACTGCAAGTGAAATAATAAGAAAGAAAAACCTCTCTATATATATACGAACGACTTGCGCAAAATATCTCGGATAAACTGGTACTAGCAATTTGAAAACATGAGAGAGCAGGTTAAATTAAATAAGTAACTAATACCTTCCACACACTTGTCTTTTTCATCTGCAGAAAAAAAAAGTCTATGAGAAAGTTATACATATGAGTCAATATAGGAGGAAAATGAAAGGAGACTTTTGAAGCCTGCTCCCATGAGACGCAACTCTTAGCTGTAGTTCAGACTGATGGCTGCGTGGGAGAATATTTGCAACTAACAACATAAGGAACGGATGGTACCAACGCAGAAAAAACTATTATTCTCCTAGAAGCAGCAAAGCAAAAGAGAGATCATATTATGGGCTGAAGATGCATACGTAACTCCGTCACGATGCTCTGCGTATTCACCGGACCTCGACGTAAACTTCAGTGTAGCCATTTCTTGCTTCAGGGAAGAAGTCGTAAAAAAGCGTCGATTGCTCCTTTTTTTCAGCCACCGTAAAAGACGTGATGGGTGAGGCTACTTAAGGATTGTAATTTTTCAGGGAACGTCAACGTGGAGGAAAGCAAGACTAACAAGTGGGAGAGACGTGGGATCAGCGATGGACGAAAAACTGGCACTTTTTGCTACGTGAGCAGCGAGCGAGGAAAAATCGAGTGAGGCCGCTGCCACTCACTCGAGAAGGAGCGCTTTTCTGCCCCGAAGAATTTCGGTTGCATCTACGTAACTATTTTTTTAGACAACAGAAGAACAAGGTTAAGAGTGAAGGTGCACTGTATGAAGGTACCTAACTTTTGTTTCTAGAGTCTCCAAGCATCATAGGACTGCACTACTAAACGAGTAACATTAAAAGGCTAAAAGAGTGGAAGACGGAAACAAGCTCAAATACGGGTATGAAAATATATATGAATTTCCAAAGTTATTGGAAGGCCTACACCAAATGTACCGAAAAGAAAACAGAATAACTAAAATTAAAGACCGCTAAAAAATAATACGGAAAACCGGGAAAACGGAGGGCATAAAAATTCGAGTACGATATACCTACGTGATACACATTCCACTAGCCCAGCAGACACCATTTCAACCCTGTTTTTCATGCGTATTTCAAAAGAATTTTCCAAAAAATATGTCGTATAGGTTGGCATGGGAATGGTACATTTCTGGACCCACATAGCATCCCACAACCCGCATGATGACAGCAGCTCATGGCGATTAAGGAAAAGGAAGCGCTGGGAAGGGCGGTTTTTACGCCGCTGCTGAGCAAGGTTGTCACATGATGGATATTTTATGCCTCAAAAAACTGGATCTTTTTCCCGGTAAATGGCTTAACGGACAAAGATCCTGCAGGCTCCGTCATATCAGAGGGAGAGAAGTTCAAAAACAAGGCTTACTAGCCAGTCTTGTCAGTTTGTTCTATTCGGGATTGTCCCGGATATGGCGGGTAAGCGTAAGATCAAGAGAGCTGATTACTATATACTTTGGATATACTGTAATGCATCGCTTTGAATCGAAAATTGCAGTAATAATATTGAACTGAATGAGAAAATTGCACTAAAAATACTGAAGTGAACGAGAAAATTGCAGTAAAAGTAATTAAGGAACGAGATAGACTTTCCAAATTAAATAAATTAAAAAACAATTCAAAGAATATAATTATGAAGAGCAGAGAGAAGAAAATTGCAGCAGATCCCGGAATAGATTCATTTCGCTTGAATTTTATTATATGTCACTACTAAATCAAAAACCGTATTTACTAAAAAATAGATGGTCACTGTAATAAGCGCACAAATCCCTAACAAAATCCACTGAAGCACTTCCAATTTTGAGGAACTGAAGGCTGTTACTGAATAAAGCTTCAATGTAATCCTTCATGAAACAGAAATTCAGCAGTTTGAGGCAAAGAGCAAGTAACTAGTATCAAAGACTCTAATGCCTTTCTGTTTAAGTTCTTTGATACAGATTATTAGAATGAGAACATTGAACGTGCATGTGTCACGACCGACGCACAGTATTATTGCAAAATTCTTTCATTACTGCATATGAAATATTTTATTGACTGTTCGAAATTGGCCAGTTTCGGCCACAAATTAGTGTTTCGTTAGCCTAAACCTCTGTCTCACTAGCTACAGAGTTACCTAACTCAGCAAGTATCCTATTTTTTTTTTTTAATTGGATAACCTATCAGATTGGGCTAACTTCCCCTGGGACCCGGACCTCAAAAGAGGGTCCCTCTGATGAAAAGACTGTGATTGGATACAATCCACAACAGGGTTGGGCTGAGGCGCCGCGGTTTCTTCGGTACAACCAAATTACATACACTTTAATTTTGAAGTACTGACCGCTGCTCTAACAGATACAGCTGTGCGGCTGCGAGCTGGTGTCCATAGTATCTTGCTCGGTGAGTGTGCATATATGAAAGAAACATCTCAGCTTCTGTCTTCAGCCCTTGAAGTTCTGTAGCCATCATAAGTCGAAAATTAGTTCTGTTGTCAACCGGATAACAAATTCACGACGAAGACCAATATTTCAATTCTGGATGAAATTGGCTAATTGAAATATGATAGTTAATATTGTAAGGATAGTATCCAAAGTTTCTTTCTTCGCGAGATCATTTGTCATTCAGTATCCTATTCATTGCCTTGTCAATAGCCAACCAAGATACAACAGAACTAATATATATATATATATATATATATATATATATATATATATATTTCGATACAGGCTATTAGATGGCCATGAATCTTTAAAAACGGCCTGTTAGGTGGCTAATGTCTCGATAGAGGTACCAAGAATCTTGGCCATCTAA
>LQNS02278180.1:17462912-17473616 GCA_001587735.2 Parhyale hawaiensis | reverse complement strand
TAAAACATATAGAATATTAGGTGAACCAGTCCTTGCCTACCTAACCCAAGGTTCTCGGAAGGGGATGTACCTCTATCAGGCCATAACGAAATATATATATATATATATATATATATATATATATATATATATATATATATATATAAATAAGTATATGTATCTATATATATTATACATATATGCCTAGGTGATGACATTCCAGCGAGCTCACTTAAGCTCGGTATTCAGTCCACTCTTGGTCTCTAAGCATAACAGAATTCATTATATAATATATAACAATTATTATACCGTTGCCTGATATATTCGGCCTTCGTAGCACAGACAGGGCGATATAGGGAACACGCATATTTCACTGCAGATCAATAGGGATGTCTTCGCAGCCTTGGCAAATCACTTGTCTTCTTCTTTACACACACAGATGAGTAAGCAGAAACATAAGTAGCCCTTGAGTTCTTCAGAGCAGCTGCCACGGGACCACCAGGCTATACGTTAACCAGTGCGGTTCTCGAGCCCGATTCCTCTCACTTAATTACTTGTCCTCTCATCCAGTGGACAAAAGAGCGATGTCATGTGCTAAAGTTTCCCTCGCTGATCGTGAAAAGCGGCGGCAGCAGCCAGCATCGACAACAAAATCCGGAGGTGCTTTAACACTGGAAAGGCTTCCCAACGAGCCGCCGAGGAGATGTGGAGAGACGTAAGTACGTTGCTTAAGGCGGTATCTTAGACATAGTGCATGCAAGAAGCCACTTTTATCTCCAGCGAATGAAGTGAGGGAGGTGAAAATATTTTCGTCCTGCATGCAACACACACTTGTAGATATGTGTATCTTTTCCACAAAAAAAATGCCGACAGGAATTGAGCTATCATCATAATCTCTTGCAGGCAGTCAGGCGAATTGACCTAGATGTGGAAAGCTCCAAAGTTGCAGGCTGAGTGTTTTCACACAGCTCCTCTCCCCCCCCCCCTTCTCTCCCTATTGCAAGTGATGGTCTTACTTACGAGGCGTTCAACATAATTGATGCTCAGAACATCAATGTTTTTTCTTTTCCAACTATGTAACATGATCAATAATCAGCCGAAAAGTAATGACGCAATCTGTTAACTGCTTGAAGTTTCTGTATTATATATACAGCTGAGTTATTTTGATGAGCAGGAAGTATTTCTATTCGCATGCAAAAGGTTGAACCGTTTGCCGTCATGATTATTCTACTAATGTTTACGTTCGCTTGTTCGGCGCAATAAGTGTGTGAGGCATAGCTGATACCAAATTCCCTGCAAACTTGAAATATACATCATAGAGAATTTGAATTCGGTTAATTTTTCATGTTGATTCCAATATCGGCTACTGCGAATTTATTAAAAGTTAGACCTCAACCATTACGAAACCAAAGAAACAAATAGCTATAGTCAAACAACTGTCTCCTGTTCAGTGAAGTTACCTTATTAATTTGGCCGATGCTATAGTGGCGACTGAATTTAAATGACACAATTAACTTTGCAACAACCAACGCTGTTCACGATTACGCTTTAATGAAGTCGCTAGTTACTCGGAATAAGGGTACCCACATTAGCCGCAAAAATAGCTTCAATCAGTGACTACGTCATCCTTGGAACAGACCAAAGCGCTCGTAAAGGATATACGCAAGCTACAGCTGTAGAAAATTCTCATGAAAGACGATCAGTTCCGAGAACGGGCGTCTCTCAAGACGGAGGAAGTCCTTCTGTGCACCGGCAAACAAACCGGAGCGGCGCGCAAGGGCCAGTTAATCGAAAACACCGCGCGCTTTATGTACTTTTCCACGGATTGATGTCCATTCCATTGCCAGAGGAAGGTTTCTTGTTTGTTCCCGAGTTAGCAGGCAGGGTTACATAAACCAACTGAATACGGTAAAGAAACACGAAGTTAACAACAGGCATGCCTCCGCTTCAAGAACAAAAAATGTGACCCATTTAAACCTAGAATATCATCCTTTTATTCAGGCCATGTACCAGTTGAAGATCAGGAAAATGCAGAAACATTCGAGAGGCTGGGCCTATAAATACTACTTGAACCATGTGTGCGAGTGAATAAAAGCTGAACCTCTCCTAGGTACACTATGTGGAAGTGTTTGTCTTTCTCTGTTGTAAGAAGTCCAAAATTACGATACATTTTTACTAAGAGAGACATTCCACATTTTCAATGCTGTTTGTTTTATTGAAATTAAAGCGGTTGTCAAATACGGACTGTATTAACAAGCGACAGTAATGTGTAGCGTCTAAGTAGAGAGCAGACAACATAGCTATTTGTCTTCGATTCAGTTACAGATAGATTGTTTTTGCTAATATTTGCATGGTCGTTACCAACGTGAATGATTTTTTTAATCCTTATCCTACGCTCGTGGTGTTACAAAAAAAAAAAAATGCGACGTACAGCTTCCCAGGCAACCCAATAAATTGTGTAAGAATTCTACTCGCTCAAAGAATGGCATAATGCCGACTTTGTTACTCCACACACACATACCTGCTCCAATTCTTGTGTTGTACGCACTAGTTAATATTTCAAAGAATAATGTATTTAACGACCTGTTCCTAGAACAGACCATGGATATTATTTCTAGGTAGGAGCCAGTTCCAAGAACGAAAACCCTAGTGACCATAGATATTTCCATGCAGGTGTGAGTCCCTCGAAGTCTGCCGCTTAGATCATATGTTATATTACACAAACGCAAGCCATTGAAAGAAAACATCTCATGATGAAGATTAGTAACGCTCTATTCTGCTGAAGAGACACCACACGCAACCCTAACAAAATTTGGGCGCGGATCAGTAGCTAAATAGGGGTTTTAGCTACTGCGGCGGCCCTAATTTTTGGTAGGGAAGCAGCCGCAGACAACATTTCTTGGAGTGACTCCACGCACGTATCCAGCGGAGCGTCGAATACTGGAGACTAACGCACATTAGAGTAGGAAATAACGTCACAGGCACTTTGACAACCTCTGGAATACAAACAGCGATGAGTCTTAATGTAAAAGGACCACAGGAACACGGATACCATTTGGACCACAGTATTGTATAACGTGATAATATAATTCCCTTAATTGTAAGGCAGCAGAAATCAAGTACCCTCTAGAGCGGATTGAGAAGGTAACGCTAGAAAAATGGATATTCTTCCGAAGTACAAACAATGCACATGAATAAATAAAGCTGCAGAGGTCTAACCAGAAGTTATCTCACCAAAAATTTATATCGAGTGTAAGAACTAAAAGAAAAAGATCTAGGGATAGAAGATCAGATAGGAACAAGAAAGATACGGTGGAGCTTGTCATATAGACACTGATCCCTGCGGAGAGAGCGGAAGAAGCTACCGAAAAAAAAAAAACACGTTTGCATCCAAGTCTCATGTTCGGATGGAGCAGAGCGCGAACCATGCATCAGCGATCCGCAAACAAGCGCAAGCAACGCCTGAAGTTAGCATGTGCGAAGACAAAAATGGCACGACGACCGTATGATGGAAATTGCTTAGACAAATATGGACGAGATGGGCCGAGTTGGCAGGAGCCGCCCCCTCTTGCGCCACGCTTCACGACTCCGACTCAATCAGTGCCATCTTGACACAGCTAGACCGTAATTTCTTCAGAGAAGACAAAGCACAGAGAAATACAAAGCTCACTAACAAAGAGGGTTGCACGCCAGAGTGACTGCAAAGTATACAAGAAGCAGAGGAAGCAAGTGGCACTATAGCTATGGCCCGACAGCAGTAACCTATACATAGGCAATTCCAATCATAATAATGCTTCATGGCTCAAGATGAGAGTGTGCGGTACAATACATAAGAAAGAAAGTGTTGTACTAGCTTCAATATACTAGGCTGCATTGCGCCTGCGCCCATAATAGTTTGTCCCCTGGCTGGCGAGAGCATATTCTACGCGGTACATATTATCATCTGCAAAGTTAGCGGCTTAGGTGAAGCAAAATAAAGGACGTTCTATCATGTCATAAATCGAAAAAAGTGAGGTGTACGATGTACACATACTTTTTTGCACTTCTATGTAGCCTACGAAAGAGTTATCTGTACAGTTAATCTTCTCCCGGCAAAGAAAACAGCCCCAGATAATCTTTAACTTTACATTAAATCCAGGAATTTTTGTCCCTACGAGGGGCGCCTTCACTAATGAAACTGTTATCCTAAAAGCAGCAGACTTGCCCGGGAATCGAAGAGAAATGGCTGTCTTGGCGTTCCGGTACTACACGAAAAATGCATATTTTTTGCAGCACGAGCACAGCAAGGCAAATATTTTCTATCGGTGCTCGGGCAATCGAGTAGGTGTTGAGGCAGAACTTTGCTCGGCGTAGATAGCGTTTTTCAAATAACTCGTTGAATAGTTTTTCGAGAGATATTAAGAAAATTTCTACAACAGATGAACAATGCCCGAGTGCTAATAAGAAAAATGTCATGCTCATTTCAGGTCGGAATGAACTTGAAGCAACCATTTCGCTTGAACTTGGAGCCTTCAACAAATCGCCCAATAAGAGGCCCCCTAACGTCGTGCAGTTAAAAACAATTCGATTTTGACAAGTGGAATGATGGTTATCGTGCCTAAGTGTAGTTTGCGGAACCAGGTGCTTTGCCACAGAAAATTTTGACCATGCACCCAATTCCGATTCTATTGCCTGGAACACTCTGGTCCAGTAGGACTTGGGATGTTATTCGGACAGTGTGCGTCTGAGATCAAACGCATCAGTCCAGTTACGTAAAGCTGAGATGCAAGGGAAGCGCTTCCTCCCTTTCAACGGTATTATCAAAAATGGATTGATTCCCATGAATAGTAATGTGTTTATCAGGAGAAAAGCACATTGGGCAACGTCTAGGGTTCCATTTGATTCAACATACGGAGAGATTTAATCCGGCCAGTTTCCCTTCCTTTTTTCTTTTTTACTTGAATAATTATAAAGAACCAAGCGGAATAACTGCCTCGATCCTTTCGCTATTCTTGGAGAAGACATTACGCAGGAGGCTTTGAAGATCTTTGCAGTCTCATCAAGAAAAAATAGACCCTGTATAAAAGAAGACGAGTTAATGAGTTGCACGCGATCAGACGTGCATTAAGACCTGGTGAGAGATCACGGTTTGTTGCAGTGATGATTAAAAATTCTTAAGAGAATAAAAAAGAAGAACGTTAGCGGTCATCTCAATCAAGAAATAAGCAAAGCTTTCTAGAATGGATCTTTAAGTGAGTGCAAAAGAATAAACTTTAAGTTTGAATTATTCTTAGTGACATATCGATAGACATTCAAGGTGAATAATACGTAAACGTATTTCTAGTGCATCAACATAAAGCGAAACATAATATACCTACACATTTCAACGTGTGGAGCTTTTTCCTTTTTTTCGTGGAGATACGTCATTTGGTCAACATATATGAAAAAAACACGTAACGCAAGCTATTTCAAATAACCTGATTTAAATCAATTTTTATTGATCGAGATCAGATTAATGAAACATTATTTAACTGCTGGTTTTCAATATCTATGAGAAAAATAATATCTTTTATTTACGTTTCCCGAGACAGACGAACAGCTAAGTGAGTGGCTGAGTGCCCTAATGGAGAATGGAGTACCAAACTTGGGTGAACATAAGTCGCTGCTGACTGTCCGTGCTGGAACGATAACTATTCCCGGGGCGGGTAGCATGCATAACGCCACCTCGTTCAAAAATTTTTTCAGGTAAATGCGGTGGTAAAGCTGGAAATATACAAATAATAATTATAATCTTATCGGGTAAGATAAATTAAATCCTATATTTGAAAACCGCTCCAGAGGCTAGCATCATGCCTCTGAATTGCTACAGTCTCAGAAGAGCGGACCGTACGTACCAGGCTACTTAAATAAGAAAATTGCAGATCCAGACGTACCTTTTCACGACGGATAGAGCCACGACCAATAAGTACACAAACAGCAAAAAAAATCTGAGTTGCGCGGTCAAGTGTGTCTGTCCATTTATTATTGTAAAAGTGACGAAAAGAGTTCATTCGTGACTAGTAATAATTACCGGTAAAAAATATTCTGTGTGCAGTATTTGTGATAATAATGACCGTCATCATTGCCCCTTAATTCTCGGGTGAACTTAGCTCCGATAGAAAGCAAAGAAGCTAATCGCCAGCATCGTAGTATCGATGTTAACCAAATCCCGTTCCTAAAGCTAAAATTCCTTATGCGGCGTTCGCTAACGATATTATCAATCACCAAATCCATTCAGTTTCAGACAACTATAGGAGCTTTAATAGAAGATAAGAAGAAGAGCTAATGAGCTGCACAGGATTAGGGTTGCATAAAAGCCTCTCGCAAGGTCAGGGTTTGGTGTAATAATAAACAGGGCGGTGGAGGTCTTCTGACGCCTTCAGGGCACCGACCAATGCTACCCATCCGCTCGGTTCAGCTATGTTAATTTCTTTCTTGCTCTGAACGTTTTAAGGGCAAATGCTTCCGCATTTAACATACTGTATGTAGAAAAGCAAACTTAGAACATTTAAATATGTGGAGTGTACAAATTAATGCTGCGACAATATACAGTACAAATGCGAAACATAATGCTTCTCATGAGTCAGTGCAGTTCAACATTCGTTCAAATAAATCGACTAACGCTAATTATTCATATTTGAGGCTAGATCAGATGATGTTCATGTACTGACGTCTTTCGATATTTTACCCTCTCACCCTATGACAGTGTTGCTGGTAACCATGTTTACTGTAATCTTGAAACGAGCAATCCCTATAAAAAATGTATTTCATTGTGCTAAGGCGTAGTAATAACTATACTTTCCTACTGATTAACGCCTGCAGTCCAAGTTACGTAATAATACTAGAAAAGTGTCAAATATCGAGATACCTTTTACTCAAAAATGCGTTACAACCGCTATTCTATTCCAACATACCACGTTGTGTTGAAACTAACTCATGTTCAACAAAACAGTTCCTAGCGTTTCCACTCGGGACAGCAATAATGACGTTCTACAAAAAAGTAAAGTCTAATTAACACTTAATTGTGTCAAGTTCACATGCCTCCCTACACCTACAATTATAAAAACTCGATATTCCTGTTCATCCCAAAGCAAACCATAAATGTTGGAAAGAAATAAATCTAACTAGTTTAAGGAGAAGTACAAGAGAGTGTTATTATTAATAGTGCATCTTACTACCCTCTCGATCGCAAAGTTCGATGAACATTGATTTTAATACTTCTTACCATTCCACAAAGCTTGCAAAGCCATCAAACCCACAATGTCCACAAACTCCATAAAGTCTACAAAGAGCATCACGTTTTCGCAAAATCTGCTCAGTCCACAAGGCTTATCGAGTCCACAATAACCCGTTCAGTTTTCAAGCTTATGATAAAGCTGCCACAACTGAGCAATTCTGCAGGGCTTCAGGCAGTCCGCTCTGTCATTATATACATAGTACGGATTACAATAGTCTCGGTTTAGTCACATTGACCACACATCATAGATGACTGACATCAGTGACTGATTCTAGAGCAGTAACAGCAATAAACATACAAACAGACAGATATTTGGTACTAATTCCATAATCTTACTGCAGCAGTGTAGCTCATGCGTAGAAAGAAGCAAGCAAACAATGCAGGGAGCGGCGCGCCAGCTGAAATGTCACGTGACACCTAATGCGGCCATTTGATACTAAGTTGAGCGCAATTTTTTGAGAGCTAGGAAGCGTTGTTTTTCACAGCTGACAAATTATGCCAGCAATTAACGTTTTACCACAAGCTTGAGGCAATGGCGGAATAGAGCGAATTCTGCGGATGATTGATGTCAGTGAACAAACATGAAAGCAGTGAGCGCACTATCTTGAGAGAAATCCAAAGCATGAAAATACGATATTTCCTGACTTGCGAGTGATACAACGAGTAATTAATTTGTAATTGGCGAGTTTATCGGAACAAATTACCTGCTTCAAAGCGTGGCCACTTCACTCCCATATGATTTTTGGCGTGTAGGAGCCCTTTCGTCCTGGAATTAAGCATCACTGTTCGTAGGAATCGCTCTATTGGTAACATCTACTAACGTGTACAGTAAGTACGATAGATGAGAAATTTTGGAAATTGTAGTGTCTAGCAAGGAATTTCACTAGCTAGCTTGGTAAACTACACAATAATATCAATCATGAAAAGTATGCAAACGTATGCTGCAGTTAAATGTTTCAGTTTCACTTAAAATCCACAGACACAAAAGATCTTTTAGTTGGTGGGAAAACATATGAGTGATATGGAACTTTTTCGGTTTAGAACGAAATACTAGCTGGTTGTTTCAGCTGTACTGACAAGCTCGATTCGCTAGCATTTCTTGTTATTAAGACTGTCATAAAGGAACCACACAGTCCAGATTGCTTCAACTTCAGAATTCTCTGTGTAATACATAAAGGCAAAACAATATGCCACCGAACTGTCTGTGCCAATAAGACTAACGTATTGTAATAAAGAAAAGGTTAGCGGAATCCTGGCATCGGATGGTTGACTGGAAGCTAAATTTACAGTGATGCAGATTCGAACTGTTGAAAATTGCAGCGAATGAATTGATAATATGTGGTGCCGCTGTTTAAGTAAGAAGATAGGACGATACAGCGCAATACAGACTTCGGCTTGCTAGTTATTATTCATTATCAGTAGCACAATTTGAAGAAAAACACCTCGTCATGAACACTGTATCATTAAACACAGTTGTGAATTACATTCATGACTCTGTAATTTGCATGATCCGTAATTCGAGCAAGATTCAAAGATGAAAATTCCTTGAAAACATAAAAATAGTGAATTTGCGTTACACGGACGCAGGTTCTGTGGTGAACGCATATTTATTAGATTCTATTAAATTACTGTATGCTTATCACGAAAAATTTTCGAAGTGGAGTCACCGCCAGGAAACGATTGAAACTGAGAAGCTATATCAAGAATAACAACAACATTCGCTACGACAAAAATGGTACAATTTGTTACGAAAAGCTCTTAGAGCAGAGAAAATCAAATAATCAGTACTAACACGAGTTTCATTGCAATTATGAATTATTTCTTTACGCTTACAAGGACCGAAAGGTAATATTTCCGATGGTGCTAATCCAACAAATAAATGACTCTGAACCTGGACGTTAAGCGTTCAACTTAAGATATACCATTGCTACAGCGGCGACAGCACGACAGCTTAACGTTTTTTTTTTATTTAAGAACGACGGTAGTTTATTGACATAACACAACTAAAATTAATGCACTGCGGTTACACTATTTGCGGAGCTCTTCTCGGCTCATGGCAAAATTTCACTGCAATAAATGAACTCGCAACAGCAAAAGATTATTGAACAATGGCAAAAAATGAAATAAAATTTCTTCAAACCAATGTTGGCCGTATTTTGGATATAAATGATAAAGAAATATTATATCCAATGGACATATAGTAAGATCAAGCACAGTTTTTCCAGTATCCACCACCACAGAATAAAGAGAAAGAAACGATGTTTCAAAGGGAGTCCCGGTGCAACAGTCACAGGACGTGGCAACTCACGAGCGACACCAACCAACCTCCGCCAGAGTTGCAACAACACTGATGAAGTCAAGAATTGGTTTTGACTGGAGACTCAAGAATGACCTCTTCTCGGCCTGGCAGCGATCATCACTTCGAGGTGTCATCCTCGCGTTACTGATTTACCAACTGGAATCACACTCCGTATTCAGGTTGCTAAAGCAAGGATGGTAAATCTGAGCAGTACGGTAGGATATGGAATCGGTTTCAATTATCAGTCGGAATACAGGTAGATCACATGAATCTCAATCTTTTATAGAGATGATTATGCTCGAAATTTGTTTTTGGATTGCAAGGTGCCTCTGGCTTGCAATTACCCAAAATAAATCGAAATCTAACTTCTTTAATATAGACGAAGCAAAGGTATAATGTTATTTGATGATGCATTACTCGAGATACAGCAGGACTTCTGTTACGTGAGCTTGTTGGTATATCAGTGACTGAGTTTATGGATGAAATTTATACGATTAGTTTTGTGACTAGCCACTTTACTAGACGAGTACTAAATAAAAATTGTTTCTGAATCATACAGCAGAGATGATAGCTCGAGTCACTGGCAAATTCTCTATACGAATGCAGCAAATTGATTTTACTCTCTTTTATAATATCTTTGTTTTCGTGTGACAACGAGTTGCTTGATGCCAATCATATCTGCAAGTGTAGGCTAAGTGTACCTGTATTGTTTCCATTTGCGGGATCACCTATTTATGTGACTGGGCCTATCAATAATGTAAAATTTAGTTGCCTTGTACTAGTAGGCGTATTTGTGAACCTAGCGTGTCCTTAATAAAAGTTATTTACTTAATGCACGTAGTTGGGAATGAGCTGACCACTGTGGCCAATCGAAAACGCCAGTCACTATTTTATTTATTAACTTAGGTTTCATGCAAACTATAAATTTTTCTATAGTACGGTACAAAAAATCTTCATTTCAATCAGTGTGTTGTATTAGTAGTAGTAGTAGAAACCTTTACTAGCGCTTCAGTAGCACACTGCCTATATCGCACCGAACTATTCCTGTGTTTAGCCACAGGCTCGTGCGCCGCCAGGGCGCGTAATTTATCACATTTTATTTATTATAAAGTATTAAAAAGAATATTATTATTTTTACATATAGCATATGTAATTCACAAAGAAACTGACA
>LQNS02278180.1:17442042-17452961 GCA_001587735.2 Parhyale hawaiensis | reverse complement strand
GGGATGGGGGTGAAGCAGAGGTTAATGGTTGAACAGAATGAGATTGGTTTGCACCTTTGGAAAGCTCCATAAAGGGGACACACAGTATGTATAAAAATTAAAGGCCCGGTAGACTGAAAATTTCACAGGTACAGCTAGTACAATATAATTATTATATTAGGGTAGACAGGCATTATTTAGTAACAACGAGTTCGTCAGGGTTAAGTGACGGGGCGTTATGTTAGACTGGGTGCGTTACGTTAGAAGAGCTGCTTTAGGTTAAACTGGTGTAACAGTAACACTTTATTGTTCTCGATATACAGTGTTTACACAATACTCTGGCGCTTAGAATTAGGTTAAACATATGAGTACATGCCCATCGAAAAGCAAATATACTTGTGGGGTAAACAGAAATCTTTAAGTCATTTACAACTAGCAGTGCAACGAATACCTATAGTAAAATTGGCCTAAAATTAGCTAAACCCATTTAGCGTAACGTGGTCTCGTTCATTTTGCAAGGTATAGACTTTATTCAACCGTGGAATTTCCACGGGTCCCGCTAGTCTAGAATATTATTAGAGCTGTTCCTTCGTGTGTTACGCTCTTCAATAATAGATAGGGGAAAATTCAACTTTTAAGAAGCTTTGGTTTTCGCTGGAACGCTGTCTTCTTTAGCGCGTCTTGAAAAAATTTCAGTCACTTACAAAGTATAGACATGAAGACCATTTCACTCATATCTTATCTACCGCTTTTCATTTGTTTCACAACATAATACGTTCGCTATGCTAGTGGCGCTCGACGTTTTAATAGGGCCAGCCAGATACGTAGGTAGGATACGCTGCACGTGAATAGAGAAGACATGTTGGACATGAGCCCCAAGGTATTCTTTCAAGCGAATGTGCGATATCTCAAGAAATACAATGAAATCTTGAAAACAGAGGGTTAGGCTGCTTTGAGTGAAGACATCACCCGACTCTGTAGTAGCCTACAGCTGTCGCATCAAGAGAGCAGGAAAATGAAGGGCTGCTGATCAATATCCACGGGCTACGTAGTAGTGCAAAAAAATCGGAAATGCTGACAAGAAAATTGAAACGCCTAATATTATGATCGGCTAAATTATCGGTAAGCAGTGGAAAACAGAGCTTAGAAGGGCATGCATAAATATAGGAGAAAAATGCAAGAAGTCCGTTGTATACAAGATTCACAGGTGAGAGAGGCTGCAGTTCGCGAGACAAGGTGTGTTGAGGTAGACGGGGTACGTCAAGCGGACTTTAGATTAGACGGGGTAGGGTAACTTACAGGAACACTACCTTATGTCAAACGAAACTAGGTGAATTAACCGCGGAATTTCCACGGATCCCGCTAGTCTATAATGTTAATAGCGTTGTTCCTACGTCCCTTCGTGGGTTTCGCTCTTCATCATTAACAGATAGCAGGAAGTTAGATGAAGATATAGTTCGGTTGTATACATGATAGGAAAGATGAATTCGAGTTCGGCGGCATGAACGTCCCCGTTAAATTTAAAAGTGACCCGAGCAATACAATTGGACAATATGTTGCGCACAGGCAGTGTTGAATATAGGTTTCAAAACAAAGGTACTGGTAAGGGTGACCCACAGGGCCAGGTGTGAATGGGCACAAATAGCGCGTTGTTTATGACTAGCTAAATAACACTGGACTTTTGCGAAAGGAAAAAATGGTGATAACGATCCAACGGGTCACGGGCAGTGTAGCATACTATAAAACTTGATATTTGTTCATTACAGCAGAATTTCCAGGAGTCCAACCTGAAAGGCTCCGCCAGACCGTGAAATGTTCACCGGTGCAGCTAGTTGTAATAAACACGCTGTGTATTTATATACTTGTTTAACCGTTTGTGTATTCAACTATCTATGTTTTACCGTGTCGGAAGTACTCGTACAGACCACTTTTGAGAGTCCGTCTAACAGTATCTTGGATACGGCTCAGTCACAGGGTATTTCCTGTCGAATATTTATGAACAAACGAAGGTCGACACAGATTTTCGCAACAAATTATGTACGCCCAAAATAATTCATTGGGCATTTTTTTTAAGTGGAAATAGCACGCTAATCTCTACGGGTACATTCGCAACGGAAAAATCAAGCCGGCAAGAACACTCCAGCTTCTATTGACTCACAACCACGGACACAAGTGCTGGCCAACGCAATTCTCTCTTCACATCTAACAGCGAAGGGAGTTCGTACTCAGCAATACATTGTCGCTAAATAAAGTACCGTACTCCAAAAATAGTGCTAATCCGAAGTTTCATTCGCACACATACATAATTTACGTCCTCATAACATGCAATCATTAATCAATGGAAAATATTTATTGCAATTAATCGAGTAAACAAGACAGGTACCGCCGGCCGCCAGCGCTCCAGAGTAGATCATCAAAGTCAGTTATTGACATTAATTGAAGCGGTAAACAGAACGGCAGCGCTTCTATTGAGGGGAGAGCAGAATATCAAACGCATCTAAATTCATGATGTCACTTCAGTCAGTGAATATGAACTGGGCTTTAAGCCTGGTCCACACTACAGCCTTAAACGTTTCCCGAAGACAGTACAAACTGCTCAGAACTTCATGTCAACCAAAAGAACGATCACTGAAATGATAAACACGTCAGCTGTTCTGCGGGAGTCATTAGTGTAGTTCTGGAAACCTTTCGAAATGTACAGCGAATTAAAACTCGAAACACTGTGCATTTTTTTTTTACATGAAATTTTCAACACACCTGTGTGACGGGGTCAGACAGCGTCAAAAGACTATGTATGAAGCCGATTTTAGCTTCACAGATATATATCTCACGCTGCCTGTAGTATTAGGTAACGAAGAAAGTTCATCCAGTTTTCTACAGTCAATTGCATTACAAGAAAATGCAAAAGCTTCTCGAGTTACCTCATAAAATATTCTGTAGTACCTAATCATTTCCCTATTATATTAATTTCCTCTAGAATCAGGTAACCAAAAAAGTTCATTCAGTTCTTACATTGAATTGTCTAACAGGAAAACGCAAGAACATTCTGGGTTACCCGGCAAAATAAGCTACGGTATCTTATTAACTTCCATATCGAGGGATACACAGAGATAAGCGTATTCCAGCCAGCACTCTAGTGCTCGTATGGAAAAAAAACAGCTGTAGCCGTGCTACAAGAGCACGCTAAGGTAGGTGCTGCTCGCTGGTGCACGATAAGACAAGCTGGCTCTACGACACTACTTTTCTTTCCCAATGCACTTCGTTTCTCGAATTTGTTTCGTCCTTGGAGTTGATTCGAGATATTCGAACAATGAATGATGCTGCGTTGACACCTAACTACCCAAACCAATACACGGATTCGAGCACAGATTCCAAACTAAAACGCCTCGGTGGCGTAAGACCATCACCCGCGGTGGGAGAAAATTTCATCGCAATCATTTTTTATGGCCGGCTAATCCTAGTTTTTTCGGCATGGGTCACATCGAAGGCAACCCATCAAACTCCCTGCAATAAATCATAAACATAGCTAAACTCTTTCGACCACCTATTGGGTAAACAGACAAGTATATGTATATACAAATATATGTATATACAAACATATATACCTACATCATCAACTAAAACCTTACACCTCTCTCACTTTTTGTTCGCGGGTGATAATTATCATATTTTTCGATTTCTTCTGATATATATCTGATGAATTCTAGTAAGACGTCGTAAGAGTAACGGGTTTACCACGATGTAATAAACCGCACTGTATCCAGCCAGTGCTATACAGCAGAGTATAGAGTATATGAACGCCAATTAAAGTCATAGATGAACAAGAGCAAATATGATCGAGTACAATTGCGCCCTTTCTCTTATATTTGTAATCCGGCCACTAATGCCCGCCCGTGTCTACCTTGATGGTGATTTATTCAGAATTTCTCTAGTTCTGCAACAGCAATTCGATTTTCAGCTGCCGACGTCTCAAGTGTAGGCATTACCTTAATATGGAACTGCAACAGTTTCTTCAATGATAAAAACCAGAAGGTGTGGGAATCAACGGGATTGTTTCAAGAACCGTTCTCTACCAATAAATTTTATAAAGAAGAGGCAACAACATTGAGGAGTTTATTACCTTCAGTAAAACAAACAAGAAAAAGAAGAAAAAAGACTATGCAGTTTATAACCGGAAATGATTGAGAAGAAAAAGTTGTAGACCTTGACTTCGAACACATTTTCATCATGGCTGTAATTGCTATATAATATGCATCAGTGACATTAAATAATGTTTAGTAGCCACTCGATGAATGATGAGGATTACACCTAATACAGTTTCAATATCGCCTTCTGGTGCTCTACTTCACATCGTGTTGAATGATCGCGCAGGTCGTGTCAGCGTCAGTGGATCAGAGGAGATTAACCACTTAGGTTTCACAGCGGGAGCGTCGTACGAAATTTTAATGTCAGTGGCTCAGAGGAGATCAAAACCTAGGCTTCACATCTTTCCTGGGAATGGGAATCTTAGTCCGCTCATTGTTCAATATCAAAATCAAATCTTTCACGGTTAGAAATGACATTAATGTATACCCCACATGATGTGCGATCATAGAAATGGAATACAAAATTGGGCATTTAGCACACGAAATACTGTATGTACAGTACACACGGAACATTACCACTGAGCTGCTAAAAAATTCTTTTTCAACGTACAACAAAAAAACTTTTCTTTTCACAATGCAAAACATTTGTGGCGTCCAGCGATGCCAGGTTTCCAAGAGTCACTTTCCTGTACGTAGCATTTTAGAGTGACGCATGCATGTTCCATTGAAAGACTCGGTGTGTTAACAGCGTGCATAGCAAACATGGAGATGAAAAGCTTTTATTGAGATGAAGTAGACTTGTTGTCGAGAGGCAAAAATGAACCTTAAGTGAAGCCGGCAAAGCAATGAGCTTCACAGCCGCCGCTCACCAGGCAATGTGAGCTCGGTGAATATACAAGAGCTGAAATAGATATAAAAATCTTTTCCTGCGAGTTGGTTTTGGAGGGCGATGAGGCCTGCATGCTCAACTGGTATCATTTATAGTACATGCATTATATACAGTAGCTATATCATACTGAAAATTTTGTTCGTGTGATATTGTTGAGGTTTTCTAGATATAGGTGCTGTAATATGAACGTAGGAAAATGAAAGTAATAGCCCTGAAGATAGTTCTGCGAGTGCACGTAATAAAGAAACGGAGTGCAATTCAGGGACTTCTTCCAGAGACTTATTACTACCGTACGTTACCTTTGATTAAGCACATACAATTTTTCTTACTTGTTTTTCAAGATAAGAGTCAAACATATGAAATGTTAATAGTAAGTTAGAGCACAGGTATGTTGTAACTATAAAAACAACTATAGAAAAATAAAACGGAACCATTTCCCACGGTTTGGGAAAATTTGCTTATCGCACGGGTTCTGCTGTTACGCCAGATTATGCAACATCACTCGCTAGTCAACATGGGCAAGAATAGCGGTCTAAAAAGTGGAGAACAGATCAAAGTGACCTCGTTATTGGCGTCTGGTAAGACAACACTCGAAGTTTCCGAGGAATTACAGCGTGATCACCGAATAATTAAGGCTAATGCAATTGAAAGTAAGGTCAGCTGGAAAACTCAGATGATTTCAGAAAATAAGGTCACCTATGCATACAAATGATGTAACTCTACATCAAGATGTGGGTATAAATGTAAAGCTGAATTTACCGCACCCTACATTGGGACACTGCATCTGTCGGCTCGATCTAGCTTGAAGAAATGACACTGCTATGCCGGAAGGTTTTCGCAGACTCAACCGTAAGCCGTGGCGCATAACGTCTAAGAGTCGATCCGAAAAGCGAATCCAAAGTTTAGGACACGTTAAAGCTCTCTCTGTCCACCAAATTCTCTCGATCGTAGTGTACGATCCGAAGATACCTGTAAGCATTCACTGCAATAAGGAAAATAAGGAATGAACGCAACTGCCATGTGCGGTAAATTTTGCAGTTTTCACTGAGATACAATACCAAGCAATTCTATACAGGTAAGCAATTTTGTTGAAACTAATTAGCAACGCTGGAATATGAGAAGCTGGCACGAGCTCCAAGTGCAGGCAAGTTGTTCTGTGCTCCACATTGATGGCTCATCGAAGATCTAAAATTATGGTAGATTTAAAATCTAGCAAGTGTGTTTACTGCATCCAAAAACTAATCGCGAAAATAAAAAAAAAGGAAACTAGCTACTGTCTTTATTGTATTTAAAATAGTGTAGGCTTTTTAAATGGTTCACAATAATGTTACCGCATCCATAGTGTATAGATTCTTCTGTACTCTACACTACGGCTAGCATTGCTGGACTGCCAAGTATGCTCTATTAGTCATCATTATCACCCTATTTTCTTCAATGCGTCGTCTTGCAAATGTATTGCCAAAGATTATTGTAGACGCTGCGTCCTCAGAGCTATCAAGACAAGTGAAGACGTGCGACCCGCAACTTGACGATAGTATCTATACTATTACAGTTTCATTCCATAACGCATTTAATATCACATCGTCTCGTAAACGAAGAAAAAATCTAAAATTCTAAAGTCAGTAGCTCATAGAGCGCCAAATATTTTGTCAAATAATGAAGAAAGACTGAGAAGACGAGTGTTAAGATATGTTTTAACGATCCTCTGAATTTAATGGTTTGACACACACATTGTTAGACAGAAAATGATAAGAAATGGCACACAGACACATTTGTTTCCTCGGAAAACGTCACATTTTTGCACAAATAATGCGTAACAAAAACATTGTAATGGCTACCGCGAGCTGGCGTCAGACATGTTTACATTTTGCCTCTACGCAATGGATTCAACGAAAATTGGAAGCTTATAGAGAACTATTACAAGAGCACCAACCTCGCTTTTAGTACCTATTTTTTGTTGCATTCGTGTAAAACAAGGCATTCTAAGGCTTTATTCATGAATAATGTTTTCGTCGGAAATGCTTAGTTTTCGAGTTATTTGACTTTGAAGTTTCCATTGTTTTCGATGGGAAAAACTAACCGGCGCTTCCTTATATAGGAACTTAGGGTAGGGTAGGATAGGTTAGGCTAGGTTAGCATAGATTACAATAGATTAGGATAGGTTAGGCTAGGTTTGGTTAGGCTTGGTTAGGTTACGTTAGGTTAGGCTCCTACGGGGTCGCCGGATAATTGCAGAAGAAATTGTGTCGTCTCGGTAAGTAGCTGCACTCTTCAAGAGTTGACTACACTTTGAACATTTCAGCGTTTCTGGAACGACACTGTAATCTTTGAAACACATTTCCTCTTTTTCATAATATTCTTTTATGAATTGGTGAAAGGTTTTTGCACAAAATGTTGCACTGAGCCACATTTCCTCTGCTGTAAGTGCGGGCGGAATGACGCGACAATGCTTTCGGACTGCCAATGGTAAACATTTTCAGTGCAATGTTCAACAACTTTGAAAGAAATACAGATTTTCAAATAAGTACGCAATTACATCTTTTAGCTTCCTAATAAATCTTCAAACTTGGCTTACAATTTCAAACTTATCTATTGTTTTGCTGCTTCAAATTTTCAGTAAGGTGCTGCTTCCCGTTTTTATTGCGAGCGTCATATAAGTATGGCCGACGGGGTCTGTTATAGTGGTTTTGTTTTGCATTATTTGCGCTGCAATAATACATTTTTCTAATGAAGATTGCCCTTAACAGCCTGTATCAATAAATTATCTATTATAGAACAGTCATGGGATCAATCGAAAAGTTTTCTCTAATTTATCCACAAAGAAAATTTTACTGAAGGCTGACTTCAATAATTTCTGCACCGGAAAGACTCGTAACTAACGATTGTCGAATGCCGATGAGAGCAATTTTCTAACAGTCATACAAAATACAATAACCGAATGCTATCAAAGCAGCTGTACCTAGTTAACCATAGTGTATTGAATAGATGATAGCCAGTAGGTGCAGAAGCTGCGCATAAAACAATTAAAAACATGCATCTTTTTTTTTAGAAGCTGCGCATAAAACATGTAGCTTTTTTTTAACTTCCCAATGACAAGTAAATGCCTTGGGAGTTTCTAGACACATCCAGCACATATATGAGCTGTTGATATGCAGCACAGACTCAGAAAAAGCACACAAACTAGGAGCAAATGAATCAGTTTTGCGGTCAGAGTAGCTGTCACGATAGCCGGTATTCTCAGTAACAGTACATAATTTTACTAGCGCAGCAGGGACGCAATGTCTAAATCGCGCCGAACTATTCTTGTGGTTTAACACACGCTTGCGAGCCACGAGGGCGCGAAGTACGTCTCGTTTGAAATTATCAATGATTTTCGTCTCGGCTTTTCTGCCGGTAGGTCTCAGATTCTAAGTGGTCAGTGCGCTACTGACAGGAAAAGGCGCAAGTTGTGCATCTCCAACCCTCGGGCACGGCTGAACGCTTACGCTCAGATACGCCACGCAAGGGAAGGAAACGAAAAACAGGAAGGTAAAAGTCTAGCGGGAATAAGCGAGGCCGTCGATAGTCTCGGAATAGGTCAGCCACCTCGATAAGCGGCCCACCTCGCGAAGCAGAAGGGGAAGTATTGAGAGCCTACCGAACTTTACAAAACTAACCTCGTCAGCAGGAACTGCGTCAAGCTGCAACATCCCCTGCGGAGAAGCCACTATAGACCCTTGGGTTCGTGAGGCCTAAATATATTGTGGCAGGGAAAGGGCCTGCCAGAATATACCCCTGAGGGCGCCTGTATTCTCAGACACTTTGTGAAGTTAAGGATGGGGTCAGTGCACAACTCGGGGCTTAACTGTATTGATACAAAAGCCACAATTAAGTAATTTTTGTCGCAAATTTAACACTTATGTCTCATTCACAATTATAAAGGGTGGTCCATAAATTACTACTTTTTAAAAAAAATCGGTAGCAAGAAAACTATGAAACAGCAAGTTCGGATTAACTTTAAAAGGATGAGGAAATTTAAAATGCATTGAAGTGTTGTGTGTACTCTAACCAACAATTATAACGTATTGCAGTCACAATTTAATGGTGAATTCTACTCATTAAATTGGTGAACTCCACAGAAGAGCAATGAGCAAAAAAAAGAGCTTCCCGTATATTGTAATGGATCAACTATTGCCGCTAGAGAAATAGCGGAATAGTTTTGGCGACCATCGTCATATCATAAATGGTTTCTAAATAAAAGAATTCGGACAGATAGCAGAAAACACGGTATGGCAGACCTCAAACCGTTCGAAATAATACCGTAATTCAGCTTGTTCCTCGGCCTGTTGATAATCTGCCATTACTTTAACAAATGTTCCACTCAGCTAGGAAGGCCTCGAACGTCACTGGAACGTATCCTCAAAAACGATTGCGAACATCACATTAATAAAATGCAGCTGACACAAGAGCTTAAGATCAAGAACTGCCATAAGAGGAGAAATTAATTTTCCACTCACGTTTCTGCGACTTACATGAAATGAGGACGTTATATCAAACATAATCATGCGACATAAAACTCATTTTCACCAAATGGTGAAGCTATTAACAAAATTGTAGATTCTGGGTATCAGAAAATCCGAGATCATCCACCCCAGCTAAAGTTACAGTAACGTATACCATTACACTTTCAAGAATTATTGGCCCGTATCTTTTGAAGGAGTACGTGTAAGTTTGAACAATTATGGTGGTCATCCAAACGATGTTATCTTCCATATACTTAACACGAAAATAAAACTCTAAGCTCTCCTGCATTGTTTTAAATTATCCTGAACTTTTTACCTTTCATAGTTTTCAGTTACCAGTGTTTTAAAAGGGTGAGCTACTTAAGAGCTACATTTAATTTAGACTAAATTTTGCTCTTATTGACCACAAGACCCAAACTGTATTTACGAAATGGTCTAGAGCGATAAAAATTAAATAGCAAAAGCCCACCGTCCAAATCGATTTAGCATCATTACCCCTAAGATTAAAAAAATCATTGAAACAAGAAAGGTTTAAAAGTGATTCAAACAAATTAAATTCAGTATACTTTAACGGAAATCAATCTATATACTATGCATGAATTAGGTACTACGGAAGTGGAACATATCATTACTGTCTTGTAAAGAGCGGTAAAATCGCCGCTAAATTAAGTCGAACTGTACAGCAACAATAAAGCACAAGATATTTTATTAAGATAGCTAAGGCAAAAAGTTCCTGTAGAATTACCAAACATCGTAAATATGAGCACCGTGGCAGCTGAAACTAGTAGGCAACCACTGAATTTAGTCTCAATTGACAGAGAGAAAGAAACACTTTGGGCTACTGGTATACAGCACCAAATCTCGAGAAGTTGTTGGATGGAGCAGACTAGAGCGATTCGTCCACCATGTGCATAAAACAAAGTGTAGTTCTAATACCAGCACCTGCGCATTCCCATGCAACGACGGGAGACACTGACCTTATCGTGCATGCGCAGCACGAAACTGCTACACATGCATATCAAAGCAAGCATTTCCTGTCGGAAAACGTGCTTGTTTCAGGACACAGTTCTCAGTGTATTCAAAATACAAGTAGTTTCTCGTTACAAGTCATCTCATTTTACTGAGTTTTTTTTAGTTGAATTCAAAATTGCAAATGTCAGATGTTCGACTATGTACCCGTAGAGTAAGAGTGTTGTACACCTGAAACGAAGACAATGAACAGCAAAAAACGAAATGACCAATAAAGCTACTTTTTGTATGCCCTTCGATAGTCCCAAAAACTCGTAATCATTACCGTGCATTGTCTATATTATTGTACTCGTATTACTACCGTAAGTGATTGTACTAGATTAGATTAGATTAGATTAGATAGGCGGCAGTAGACGAACCAAAAGGCCCATTCCCAAAAAGACACCGGGATTTACACCCCGATCCTCTATGAGCTATTGCCATTATGTTAGTAGA
>LQNS02278180.1:17379665-17412650 GCA_001587735.2 Parhyale hawaiensis | reverse complement strand
TGGTTTTTTGCTGGATTTCCTTTAGCAGCGTATTGGGCTTCCCGGTGTTGCAAATGCTTCATTTGGGTTGTATTACCTGTCCGTGGGAGCCCAAGCGTGAAGTTTTAATAATAATAATAAAGTAACAAACAGTTAATTATTACGTGCTTGCTTCCTATCTCCGTCCTCGTCGGTATAATAAAGAGGAAATTAAAAAAATAATACAAAGATAAATGCTAAATTAAATACAATTTCAACTAATCATCATATATAACGTTAATTTTAAGATTAGTTAATATTATATTTAGTATTTGAAAGAAAAAATTCATTTGCCCAACAGAAGAGAGGCGCTGCTCTGTTATATATGAGCTAGGCTTTAAAGATATCTGAAGTACCTCTTAGCGGTAACATGGGTACTGAATTTTACTTCCTTTCTAAAGCAAAGCATTGTTAGTCTCTAGTGCATGATGCGTAAGTTGAGTAAAAGCTCAGGAGCAAAAATTTTCTTAAGAGCAGAACCTGGAAGAGATGGAAGAAAACGAGATTTACAGCCCACTGTCGGATGAGCGAGTGGCTGTGTTTCCTCCATAGCTATTTATCAGGGCGATGGTGTATGCCTCAGATGATTGTGCGTATCTGAAAATACTCTAGTTACTTTCTGGGATCATTTCCCGACTGTGGATCATTAGTTTTGTACATTATTTTTAAAATCAATGCAAGATTCGGCAGTTTGAGTGAGCCAGTCACCAGCAAATGTTATTCGGCAGTTTGAGTGAGCCAGTCACCAGCAAATGTTATTCAATTTCAGGCTCTCGCATGATGAAGACATTTCGCAATGCCCGATTTTTCAACAAACTTTATGTCGCCTGGAATGTTTCTTTTTTTTATCTGTGAAAGACTACGTTAGACTGGAAACTACTAGTGACAACCCCAGCATTGTTCTTCTTCTGGAAGAAACGTTGGTATCAAAGATATATGTATCTCCCAGTCAGCTGAATCGAGATCGATGGAAATCATAGCGCGAGTAAGACCGCAGAAAGAAACTTTTTATTTGCACCAAAAACACTAATTTCAATCATTAACAAAACAGCTTTCAAATGTCAGACTGCAAATATATTTGGAAAATTTACACAGGTCATATTTGAGAATTCTGACTCCATGGCAACTGCCGCGCGGCGTCTCGTTAAGGGAGCATCATCACAAAATATTTTTCAGCACCGAGTAGCTCAAATTCTTCCTAGAAAAGAACAACGGGAGCACAATAACAAGGCGCTCCACGGTACAACATCTTTGATCTTCAAGAAAACGATAGATTGATCAAATCATGTCATAAAAAAACATCGCGACTTGCTAAAAAGAACGTCGCAAAAGATTTTTCTTAATGAGGTTTCCTTTCGTTTCCTTTGCTTAGAGCAGGGAGGTCTCAATTATAACAAGTAGGTTGAGTGAAGTTTATGCTAGAAACCTGACTTCATTCTCGGTATCGACACTTGCAGGAAAAATCAATAATAACTTGCAAGCCTTCACAACATTTGCGCTTACAGTACGTTATATTCACTTGGAATTGATATAGATGACATCACGAAAGTCTTTCATTTAATAAGTATATAAGAATGGAGTGTTTTCCCATAAGAACGTTAGTATCGCAAGATGGTCAATGCTAGTCAGAGAAGCGGCAAAACATTAAACAATACCGCACGAACATATACTTTTCTGTCTATATAAGCGCAGAAATAATGCGTACGCAAATACAAAATACTGTAAGAGTATAGATACTGTCCTTATTATACTAATGCGTTGTATTGTATCCACAAAAAAACAGTATACATGGGACAAAATGAGGATAAGCCAATTACTAAAATTAAATGGCAAACCACGTTAGTTCTCCTACGAGGTTTAAGCCTCCGTTTCCGAACGAACACGATATCACAAAGGAAAGAACAAGGAGCACATTGTATGGCAATAGAAACGGCAAACCAATGCACAACGGTGTTCACACATAGGATTAACGTGCATGGGAACGGCAAGCCGGAAAAGAAAAAGGAAGAAAAGTAGAAAGCAAGATTAAAGGCGTATGAATTCAGAAGGAAGCAAAGTGGGCACGAATGACCAACGTCCCGAAGGCCTAGCTAATGCATAAGGTAACCTACATAAGCCCTCTGGAGGCGCTGCTCCCCATAACATAGGATGGGCGAACCTACATACTTAAATCCATGGCCTAAGGTCCATCCTATGCCCCCTCAGGGGAACGCAAACAGAGCCAATATACGCTGCTTGCTCCCTTACGCACTTATACAAGACAACACTGCTAACCAGGGCCTGACGGTTCTCTGGTAGCTATATGTATACGCGCTACATTAAAGGCACGAGGGTGAGTCGAAAAGTTCCGTTACGAACCTTATAACTAAGGAACGGGGTAATTAGTTCACAGACACCGAAACTAATTCGAAGCAGCAGGGAAGAAAAGTACTTGATACACATGTTCACTCATTGGTACACCAGCTGTTATTTTCATATGATAGTGCAGCCTGAAAGATACTGATAAGAGAATGCAAACTGAAGGTTTTGAAATGAAATAAATAAGAGGTTCTTATAAGATAAACTGAAGGCTGAAAAAAAAGAAAGAAAGATGGCCTGTGCAACACTTGAGCGGAAGCTTAAAAGTCACATGAGATTAATAGTATTCCGGAGGCTATTGACGGGGCAAGAACTGCTGCTTAAAGACGAGGTACAAATCAAGCCATGACTTCTCCAAACCAGGTTTAGAGAGATGGAAACAACGCCTTCAAAAGTGTGCGGATTTAAATGGAGGATGCAGAGAGAAATTTGCATATAAATGGTAAATAAAGGCGCTCTATAAAAAATAGCACAACGTTTTGACACACCATCGTATACATGTCGGGCTATTCGTAATCTTGGGCTTTATGGAAAATTTTAGTAGATTCTTGGATTTTTCTACCATGTGGGTTCACGTGATTGAATTCCAACCATTTGTAAAAAATGAAGGTGATGAAGGGCCAGTAATTCTGCGCCATTATCGTACCAATATCAGAAAGTGCCACGTAAATGCAATATATTTTAGCAATAGAAAGCGTATTCGATTGGCCCACTGCAATAGAGATAATCCAATTGCCCTTAATTTGACCATAACTTAAATCTGATTTGGATTCACCACTGTGGATATGGCTGCAGGCATTCATCTGCATGATCAAGTTTTAGCCCGTCTCAAGCGTAATGGATTAGCAATTACCTTTTAAAACTCAATTCAAAGAGGCGAATCTAACTCTCAAGATTGAAGTTCCTTGCAAGTTGCAGCTGATCTGATTACATATAAAACTGTGATTAACTTCCAGCTACTTCCGGCAATGCGCAGTGCTGATGGACTACGACCCTCGCGTCATGTTCGTGAACGCTTATCGCTACCAGGCCTTCCCTCACACTGCCCAGGACCCCTCAGTCATACTGAGGGCACAGGTACTGTACTGTAATATGTGAAGAGATAGAGACTGCGTGAAGAACTCTTACCATGACCAAACGCTATAATCAATACCCCTATTTACTCTATTGATCTGTTTGTTTCTCTATTTACCCGTTTATTTGTTTAGCTATATACCTATATTCTCGGACGCTGGAAGCGTTTACACAGACTCTACTAGATATTAGCCAGTCTATTTCACTGTATTTTGGATGTAACTAAAGCAGGGAATTCACTGAAGACAGTTGATGGTAAATTTCAAGGTTAACATTTATTATGTCTCCGAGCAATCTGTCAGCACGAGACACCTGATTGTACAGGTCTCGCGAAGTTGAATACTTAACGACGGCGCTTCTCTCTTTTGTACACTGATTTTGAAGAACAAATAAGGGGATGCACTTCAGCTTCTGTACCAGAATCCGTGAAAAATAAAGAGCAGCGGTTGTCAACACAATAGCTTTCTTGTTGTTTCTTCTACAGGTGAGTAAACTAGCCTATCATGATGCACTACACATACAAGACGGTCCTGATTGTTTTAGATTCATTGCTTAAGAACGCTCATACATACGGTAATTTCAAACTGATCCGGGATCTTCAGTTTATGTCGTATATAAATTCACCCAACTCTCTAAACGTGTGCAAGACATGGGCTTGCGCATGTTAATTCATAAATCGAATATAAAATTGGGCACTTACTTCAACGTAAACTTCAAGCTGTCCTGCATAAATTTCCTTTGAGCTCAATGAATATCCAAGTTAAAGTAACTGTTCTAGCTCAGACATGTGCCACAAGATGTTTGTAACACTCACCAACAGATTGCCAAAAGTGTACCCGGATTTCTGCAGCAGCTGGGTGCGCGAATCTCCAAGTTGTTCTGTATATTTCTTATCAGACTTCAATAAACATCTAAGTTAAAGTTCATACACAGACAGGCGCCGCAAAAAGTGTGTAACACTCCCCAAGAGATACCGAAAGTGTGCCCGGATCCCCGCAGCCCTGGTGCGCAAAAACTCCAAGTTGTCCCGCATAAATCTCGCCACAGCTCAATAAGGTCAAAGTTGTCAGTAGCCACGGAGAGCGAGGGACTCGCCACAAAGGAAGCGAAGCGTCCCATATCCCCTTTAAGTGCAGACCTCAAACCTTCACTTAAACTTTTCAAGAATTCCATACTTGAACCAAGATATTCTGAGCACATGCTTCAAACTTTTGTGTTCTGCAGTTTCTCACTTGAGCAAACACGTTCAAACGTAGAGGAGGAATTTCCAGCTTCAAATACGTTCTTTCTAAGCGGAGTTGCTTCCGTATTTCAATACAGTGCTTCAACTCGAGAGTTGCAATTTTACTCTTCTGCTGATGTGCCTAATTTTAGGAGACTAAAAACGTAATATAAATTTAAAGTAGAGCTCGAGCCGTGACAAAGCTAGATGGTTGCCACAACGCTCTAGTGTTGGGCAGAATTTATGAGAGAGAATTTCTGAAGATAACGCAAAAAGTGTTCCTGGATATTTTCGCCTTTGACATACCCCGGCAGGCAAACGTTTCAGCGACGAATCTTACAATGAATGATACAATAAATCAAAAATAAATATAACAGAAATTATATAAAGATATGTATGCAAAGAGTGATATACGGTGGGATATTTGTATTTGATCAATGGCTCTGTGACGAAAAAAAGAGTGCAGATGAATTTAAATTTTAACTAGAGCACTCTGAGAGCGCGTACTTCTGCCAAGCAAGGTAACGGTTACGAAAAATTAAAATTGGTTCTCAGACTATGATTTTCTTTCTATCAACACCAAAATTTAATCATTTGTGCCCTTCAATAATGTTAACAGCTTCAGTAATTTTTTTGAAGATCCGTTCCTAACTTTTTGAGTTATGCTGCTAACAAGCACTATGACACACATGAGTCAAACATACATACGAACAAAGCGATCTGAACCAAAATTTGATCATTTATGCCTTTTAACATTACTAAGAATTATGATAAATTTCATAAGATCCATTTATTATTTTCTCAGTTATTGTGCTAAAAAACAAAAAAAAATAAAAACAGTGACAAACGAACGAACTAACAAACGGACAGTTACAAAAATTTGATCATCTACTTTTCAAAACATAAATAGCAACTCGTGTGAAATTCATAAAACAACCGTCCATAACTTTTTTAGTTATAGCATTAAGGAAAATGAGGCAGACAAACAAACAAACAAACAGATGGATGGATCTTCACCAAAATTTAATCATATGTTTTCTTAACCAGTACTCAGCGTCTGTCATCTATGAAGGACACCCTATCTGCAAGTGTGGCAACGCAGCAATAAGCCTTCCAATCAGCCTTCAATGTAGCTCTACCTGTTTTAATGAATGTGCGGCGAGGTGTACATTGAAAGTCTCCTTTTGCTGAGAAACCTCAAGAAGTACCGACGGTGGGCGGGTTAACAAAACTAACAATCCCTGTAAATTTTGTCAAAATCGGTCCATAACTTTTTGAGTTATCTTGATATCAGACAAACATACAGATTCACAGAGACAGACAAACATACAGATTCACAGAGACAGACAAATCTGACAGAAACATACCCTCCTTGGCGGAGGTAAATGATGCTTGGAAACCAAAATTGCTCTTGCATTAATTCTTATACAGCAAAAGCTGAAGGTTGCAGCGAGCGGCTAGCTTTACCACAACTTTAAACATGGTGCAGGCTTCGTAATTTATGAACTTTGCTCTAATATGAAAGTCGGATAACTTTTCAAATATTCAAACTAACGAAACCGTTTAAGGGGACCGTACCCTCGAAACCTTGATATTTTCAAAATTCATTTTATGCCACTAAACAGTAGCTATACGTCAGACGGGCACGCATGCCAAATTTTAGGCAGCCATTGTAACCCAAAGTGGGTAGAATAGGGGCTAGGAGCGAGGGGGGGGGGAGGCCTTTTGTAACACTTAATTTCTTCTTTCTTTACTTCAAAAACTATTTTATTATTCGCCCGTTCTTCTTGAAACTGGGTACAGGTAAGTAAAATCGAGAAAAATGTGTGTTTGACTTATGTACTTTTTTCCGTTTTCGCTATGGAAAACGAGCTATTCAAAGAAAACGGGAGCGCAGGCTCTCGTGAAAAGTTCATTTTTTCGATTTCAAAATCTATCTAGTCCTACAGTTTTTGAGCTACAGAGATGAATTTGGTATCAAATGAAGCGGAATTTGATCCTCTACTCAGACGCCTTTGTTCTTTGGATTTCGATAAGGAGACGAGTGCCGGCTAACATTTTCGTAAAAACTCCACTTTTTCCTTTTTTCTTTTTTTTAATATTCTCAAAAGCTAATTCGAAATTTAAAACACAAAATAGCTTTTGAGTAGAGGATCAAATTCTGCTTCGCTTGAGACCAGTATCATCTCTGTTTTCTATTAATAACTAGTTTTTTATGGAAAAAAGTATAAGAATCAAATGATCTTTGATTTTATTTTACATACGTGTACCAGGTTTCATTCAAATCGGTCCAATAATGGAGATTTTTATTTTCTGGGGTTACGGTCTTCTATAGGTACTACTAACTCGAGTCCATCCGCCAAGCAGGTGTCAGGTATTTACAGGCCATTCGTTCCAAATTAAAAAATACTTTTAAAAATTCCTTATTGGATTAATGTCAGTTAGAAACCAAACCTTTTATTGACAGAGAAACCAATATACTCAGTCAGGGTTCCTCTACCTTATGACAGCTTATACTTTCAAATTATAAACTGAACTAAAGTTCTGGAATTTAAATAAAATAACGCTCAATTTTACATTTACAATGTCATTACTAATTTGGCGTCGATAAGACAAGCTTACATGCAAAAGAAAAACGTTGAATTCTTAATAATTATTTCTTTCACAGAGTTATCCCTTCTACGGATGGATGGTACGAAGGGAGGACGCAAGCTTCCTTCTGAAAAATTGGATAACATCCGACAAGGTAAGCAACACTTCTAAAAATTTACAAAGCATCGTCACGTGCAAATGCCAACCCACAGTAGCTACACTGTGCCGGAATTGAATAAATTGACTATGTAATTATGAACTTTTACTAGCTGGCGAGCACCACAGGATTTTTTGATGTAAGGATAGGGCACGAATTCAACATGCAGAAACGACAAAACTGGATTACATCAATATTAAATGACAAGCCCCAACGAAATTACTATCATAAAATAGAAGAACTTCACAAGCAAAAGAGGCACCAACTATATTTTCCAAAGTTAAAAAGGAGACACTTCCAGAGCTATTTTTTGCTTGACAATTTCATCAACAAACAGAGACGGCAAAAAATTTTTTGGTCTCGAATTCTCCAGCGGAGAAGGCGACAGGGAAAGCTGCGCCGAGCATTACCATGCAGATGACGCCTTGTGAACCCCAGCGACACGACACCCACATTTGTGTGCTGGACGCTGTAGGATCTGGATAAATAATAACATGATGCAGAGGTGCATCGGAACTGGAGTACTGGCTAAAGCGTACACATCCCAGTACTGATGGTACAATTACTGGTTACTTATTAGCAAGGTGCGTGAAGCAATGAAGTTTGAGTACTAGCTCCAGTATGCACCGCTCACAACTGACTGTATAATTAATGGTTACTTATTAACAAGGTGCGTGATGAAAGGGAGTTCAGTACTAACTCCATTATGCACCGCAACAAATTATATGTAGCATGATTACGATGTGTGTTTAAAATGATACGGGGGTGATAAGGTTGAGGGACCAATAATTGGTACTACAGCCGCGGATTGGCTCAATCACAAATCTCAAAGTAATAGCTTATCCTGGCAGAAATGTTCCAATACAGTCGAGACTGTCTCCTCACACATAACCGAAGACAAAATCCCAAGACCATTATATTTATAAAAATTGGCGTATGTTGAAATACTAAAGGGCATTTTCATGTTCATTTCTTTCTAAATCTCTTCACTTTATAGAGGATGTCAGTAGTTTTATTCAATGACGATTCAGCCCTTTTAGTGGTGGTCCACTGGCTAATTCTAGTCCGTCTAAACACGCACAGCTCGCTAGAGCATACACCATCACCCGGAGAGAACACAACCTCCTCGTATTGCTGCTCGCTCGCAACTAAACAGACCTGAAAGATACGGAAACAGAGACTCAAACGTGAGACATCACACTGTTCCCTATACAGCGAGCGTTTCGCTTACGCTAAAGCGATGTGTACTAGAATGGATAATTGAATGTCGGGACTGATATGTAATGAAGGCCAAGTAAAATCAATGTATGTGTGTAGAGGATGGATGAAAGCAATTATAAATGATGACATAGATCGAACATCACCAACATGCTCGCAAATATTCGTCCACAGATATCTGCTTTCAATAACAGCTGAAGTTAAACCAACACATTACCGGTTTCATACTATCTATAATTCTACATGAATGACATTTTCAGTCAAAATTTTCACCAGAAGATGTAACATTAAAGCGCGCATCTCCAAGCTCTACCTTCCCAATGCTTTATTAATGAAGCAACGTAAATATAATGTGAAGCACACGTCGACTGGGGCATCTCCATACTCTACCTTCCCTAATGCTTTATTACTGAACCAACGTAAGCATTATGCGGGCAGCATGGCGACTGGGACATGTTCATTAAGGTTCGGCTGGTGGGAGGTCGACATACAATATTGCCTGAGGTGCCCCGGACGAAGCACATCGGAAGCGGAGGAGCGCATGTATCAGGTTAGGAGAATTGATTAGCTTTAAACAAATTTAGTGTAAGGTTTGAAATTTTCCCTTTTCTCTGATAAGTAAGCTTGTAAAATTAATTATGTTTAATTATTCAGATATGAACGAAGGTGCTTTCTGCGCCATGCATATAAGCACCAATTGTTTTTCACATACTGAGCATTTTTCGTTTCATATGCACTTTAAAACACATGGAACTCAAAACACCTTCGTCTCCATGCCAGTAAAGACAACAGTCCCCAAAAATTAGAGGATTAGCAGACGCAGACGTCCTTGGGTAACTAATAAAAAAATACACAACATACCAGTAGCCCCAACATTACTCCACTACTACCCTAAGCTTCAGCACCAAGTAAACTAATAAACCAACAAATGTGTGGACGTCGCTGGCAGCGGCGGTGCAGGAGACCACGTACGGCAAGAGACCCCTTAACCACATTGCTGAACTTCCCCTCCAACTCGCCAGAACTTGGGAGCTGGCTTACAACTTGGACCTCATGGTGGCCATCAACAGATCGGCCGTTGTCAACATCACGGACCCTCCCTGCCGGACCTCGCTTATCCCGAGGCATTCGGTAAGATTAGCAGTATGATGTAATGCCTGCAGCCTTCAAAGCTGCTGCAAAGGTGCCAATTAAAGACAGGTGCGGTTTTTTGAGGCCATTTACGTTTCTTTATATTCAGGCCCTGCGGTTCGCTTTGGAATATTTGCGTTTAGAATTCCTTTGGTCCTTGTTAAAGCGAATAAATTCAAACCATGACTCCTAGCCTTTCTAGCCAAAAAAGTCTTATAAACGGCTGAAAAAATATCAGTGGGAACTGTCGGAACTGCAACAAAGCTGAATAATTATTATCGTAAAGGCTGTTTGCACGGCTGCTGACCGCAAAACGGTTACCACTGGCGGCACTGATGAAAGCTGCAGAGGTAAACAAGAAATAAAAACTAGCGGCCACAAGGCCGCGCAAAGATTCGATGTTAATGCTACTCTAAATTACTTTAACTTTCCTAGTCGCAGGAACGGCATGCGCATCTCAAAAGAAGGACACAAAAGACATTTTTTGATATAAACTGAGGCCCATAAACTTTAGCCCACCTAACATGGGAACAGTAACTGGGCAATAAAATGAACAAAACTTCACGTTCAGTTAATAGTCACAATGAACAAGAAATGAACAGCCACTGAAAGATGGTTGTCATAAAGTCAGGAAATGGCCGGTGTAGCCGATATGTAATTCCTTTGGGGCACGTTTGATAAAACTTGATGAGAGAGAAAATAACCATTATTATTATTATATATTTTGTTTAACCTCCATAGCCACATCTCAGGCGTTTCAACAGAGAAACTACTCGTGCAGTATTGAAATAGCGCATATTGGGTAGGCGTGGTGGTCACGTGCGCTACTACGGGCAGGGAAACAAGGCGCAATGTATAGTAGGAGACACTCAAGTGGTCGGCTCCTTTTGTGTCCTTCCACACGAGAGAGACTAGAGATGCCCCACGTACCAGGTCGGCAACCTCGATCGACAGCCCACCTCACTAAACAGGAAAAGGAAAGTAGAGAACCAACCTAACTTTACAAAACTAACCTCGTCAGCAGGAACTGCGGCCAGATGCTACAATCTCTGCGGAGAAGGCACTCAGGACTCTTGGGTGCGTCATGCCCAAACATATTGTGGCAGGGAAAGGGCCCGTCAGAATATGCCCCTGAGGGCGAGAAAATAACACAGTACAAAAAACTCCAGTACAGTTAAACTCCTAAAACTGATACGAGAGAGAGCCTCTCAGCTTCAAGACAAATTATTGCATCAATTTAGCCTATACTGTAGTTTTCTTTCTAACTTAGAAAACTTTCCATAGAAAATCGGATGAAAGGCAAGCTGCAACTGTTCATGTACAGTGCCGGCAAAAAAAAAAAACTTTAAACTTCTATGGTAAGAAAAAACTTTACACGAGAAATGTGAGTTAGTATTTCGTTTGCCCTACTCGACATAATAAAGCGAGATGTTAGTGATGATGCGTTCCCTCCGCCCACTCCTAGCAAACGTCCATCACCCTGTCAACCCTCAGCGAGGGTTGCGGGCTGCTGCAGTGAGGTTGATAGTGGGTCGCTCTTGGACGTTTTATTTTTAGTTTCTTTTAAGTTTGAAGTCATATAACTTTAGACCTGCTGCACATAATGGGTAAAAAAATGCTTCAAATGATGAAGTAAACCCTTGTGTTAACTATGATAGAAAAGGGAGACTGAACCGTGAAGAGCATGGATTTCTTTCCAACACGCCGGCCTTGAATACCCACGTCCTTCTGTAGGTGATCGTGATTTGTCCTTGTTGCTACGTTCTGGAGGTGCTCAGGGTGTTTGATTTAGAGTTCAATGGCAATTAAAGCATGATTTGGGATGGCCTCACGCTTCAGAAGCTTATTTGTTCTCAGTGTAGTTTTCTTAGGTGTGCCAGAGCCTGACTTCTTCTGTGGTACCGTCCCTGTCAGTAATTTTGTCTCCGACCGCTTCAGCCGATAGATTGTCTCTCTTGACACCTCAGATCTTTGGTTACAGCAATCACTTAGTCTCTCTTTTCTAGCATAGTTAACGCAAGGGTTCACTCTTTCATTTGAAACATTTTTTGACCCATTGTGTGCAGTAGGTATAAAGTTCTATGACTTCAAACTTACATGAAATTAGAAATAACATGTCGGCAAGAGCGACCCACCATCAACCTCACTGCAGCAGCACACAACCCTCGCTGAGGGTTGGCTGGGTGATGGACGTTTGCTATGAGTGGGCGGAGGGAATGCATCATCACTAACATCTTCCCGCTTTGTTATGTCGGGTGGGGCAAACGAAATACAAACTCACATTTTTCGTGTCTTACCATTGAAGTGTAAAGATTTTTTGCTGGCACTGTATATATATATATATATATATATTGAAACGCAACATAACAATTTGAACATATATATATATATATAAATTAGAGACCTATGAGATCGTATACCTGCACCAAGCAAGGCAACTGTAAAGCAAAATTCAAACTGGTTCTGAAACTATGATTTAATTTGTATCAAGACCAAAATCTAATAATCTGTGCCTTATGACAGTTAGAGCATTTTCTGTGATTTTCTTGAAGATCCGTTCATATCTTTTCGAGTTATGTAGCTAACAAATATTTTGACAAACATTAGTCAAACCCATAAGAAGATCAACCGATCATCACCAAAATTTCATGATTCATGTCTCTTAACATTACTAATAGTTCCTGTAAATGTCGTAAGGATCCATTCATAACTTTTTGAGTTATTTTGTCAACAAACATAAATCAAACACAGAAACGAACAAGCAAACAAACGCATACACAGATCATCACAAAAATTTGGTCATAAGTCTTTGTGATATACTTACCTAACAATTGATGCAAATTTCATGAAACTTCGTCAATAACTTTCTGACTTATCTTCGTCTCAGACAAACACACAAACTCGACGAAAACATGACCTCCTAGGCGAAAGTAAAAATGTGTAAAACAGAAAGTGAAATATCCATTGTAAACAACTAAACTTGTGAACAACAAACGACATGAATTGTTTATTAAAGACATTTTACAGCTCTAGTTATACATTGCATATTTGAGTTCATTCAGTAGAAATCTCTGTAGTTCTCTTCTGATGACTCCATCCCGTTTTTTTTTAATTCTTTGCAGGATAAGCCTAAACACTGCGTATTTTGTGCTAAGCCGGCAACATAAACCTATCCCACCTTAACAACAGATGGCAGTGGTAGCCCTCTCAGTTTCATGACGTAATTACCTACGCCAAAGAGGTTATGTTTTCGTCGGGTTTGTCTGTCAGTTATTCTGTTGTTCTGTCTGTCATCAAGATAACTAAGAAAGTTATGGACGGATTTTGATTACATTTACAGGAATTGTTAGGCATGTTAGGAGGAACAAATGAATAACTTTTGGTGAAGATACGTCTATCCGTTAGTTTGTTTGTTTATCTGCCTCATTTTTCTCAATGCCGTATCAAAAAGTGAGGGACGAATTTTTATGAAATTTACATGAGTTGTTAGGAGTATCAGAAAGAGTAAATGCATAAATTTTTGCAATGATCTGTTAGCTCATTCATATTTTTTCTGTTGTGCTTGATTTTAAGCTTGTTAGCGCAATAACTCAAAAAATTTTGAATGGATCTATATGAAACTTACAGGAGTTGTTAGTAATGTTAGAAGACCTAAATGATTAAATTTTGGAGCAGATCGGTTGGTTCGTTTGTATGTTTGACTCATGTTTGTCATAGTGTTTGTTAGCAGCATAACTCAAAAAGTTTTGAATGGATCTTCATAAAATTTACGGGAGTTGCTACTAATGTTGAAAGACATAAACGGTTAAATTTTGGTGCAGATCGGTCGGTTCGTTTTCATGTGTGACTTGCGTTTGTCATATTTGTAAGCAACATAACTCAAAAAATTATGAACGGATCTTTAAAAAAAATTACGGAAACTGTTAATACTATCAAAGGCTTAAATGATTAGGTATTGAAGTTGATAAAAAAAAATCATGGTTTCAGAGCCAATTTGAATTTTTCGTTACCGTTGCTTTACTTGGCGGAGGTATGCGCTCTCGGAGTGAATTCTGTGCTCTACTTCTCTTAGTTTCGCATCTCTCCACTTTGTGAGTTTTCTCAGTTTCAAGTTTTCCAGTTTTTGGAGTTGTACTGTAAACCAATCTTTTGTCTTATAAGAAATCAGTTTCCTGTTCTGTTTTGCCGGCAGCTGACAAAATTGAATCAGCTTCTTGACAAGAAAACAAACGGCTGTAACTGCAAAATTATGCCTCGGTTGGCACCATAGATAGTAGGCATCTATCGCTTCGGCGGGTACTGAGGGTTCATACGACAGGCAGTCAAAGAATGCATTCCCTCATCTCGGCATCCAAATGCTTTAACGGGTGGACAAAACAACAACAAAAAGGAACTTTTTCGCTTTTAATTCACTTCGAATTTGAAGATATATCTGAAACTTTATAGTTACGCTTGATCAGCTAATTGATGCGACTGTTAACATTTTGGAAACAAGTTTGCTAAGCACACAGTTGTGCTTGCAGTGACACAGCAGAACGTTCGGGCTCTGAGCTCACATAATAAATTCATTTGACGGTCAAATGAGCCCGCCTTCAATACAAAATCACAACTGAACGAACTTTTCACGAAAATAAAAGTAAACAATAAAAGGAACGCTAATTACCTCCGTCAAAGAGGTTATGTTTTTTTTTGTCGGCGTTCGTCTGCTTGGCTGTCTTCCTATCACCTAGATAACTCAAAAAGTTATGGTTGGATCTTCATTGAATTTATCGATTATTAGCTAAGTTAGGAAAACAGGTGATTAACTGTTGGTAAAGATCCATTCAATAGCTTACTTGTCTGTCGGGCAGCTAACGAGCAAATTTTCGTGACGATGTTACTTTCTTTGTGTGTTTGTCTCTGTTTACTTTTGTGTCAATTCAATTCAAAAAGTTATAAACGAATCTTCATGAATTTTGTATGGTCTGTAAGGATTGTTAAGGGGGCAGAAGTTAGTAGATATTTGTTGTAATATGGTCGCCTGTTAGTGTTTTTGACGATATGTTTTTTCTGAACATAAATGAAAAAGTAGTGGGAGAAATTTAACAAAAATTTTGATGATGATCCAAAGAAAACCTGGATTTCGAACCAGTATAAATTTTTCACTACCACTACGTAGCTCCACGGAGGCATGCTTGTCTTTACCTGCATTTCCTTTCATGAACTAATCTTTGTACAGGTGCACAAACAATACTTTTACACTTTCATTATATTCAACTTCGTAAGCATATATTGCATAAAAAAAACTCACTATGCCACCCGAGTGTCACTAATAATTGTCCGTACACATTTTAATTTAAATAATGTAATGTGCTTCTATTCCGTCGTCAAAAAATTTCGAAAAACCGAGCTTCACTATTATTTGCATCTGTTTAATTGAAAGTAACAGCATTGATTTAATCCAAAAACTGTGTATCCAGCCGTGTTCTTCAAAATACACATTTTAAGTATTTATTCTATTAAAACACTCAGTAAACTTTGTCATTGTGAGTATTTTTTTACCGTGTCATTTAAAAACCCACGTGGTGTACCAGTACTGTACTACTACAGTTAAGTCTATTATGAGATTTTACTCTAATAACAACACGACCTGCCCGTCCGCACCTCTATGCGTAGCAACTAAAGGTAAATTGCTTTGACAGCACATTTCAACTGCAAAGTTCACATGTACTTGCTCGCACTGCAGACAAACGTCAATTACAGGCCCCAGAAGAATCTGTAGCTGCCATCTACTACAAACTTTCTGAGCTATTCTCCTAGTGTAAGCCTGCCTACCCACAGAGTACGCTGTGATCTAAAGAAAGGAAAAAAAGAAGGGACATAAAGAATGTCAAGAGAACGGTGGAGCCCATGCACGAGTCAACGCGAATAGGAAAAGCAAGCCGGGAAAGAAGAGGAAGAAGAAGAACAAGGCATCACCAGTAGTAGTATGAAGATTGAAGGAAGCAAAGTGAGCAGGAAAGACAGACGTCCTGAAGGCCTAGCTAATGGCTAAGGTAACCTATACAATACCCCTGGGGGCCCAAGCTATGACGTTAGAAATGGAAGATTCAAATGACAAATGCAACCCTCCGACGGTCCCCACTGCTGGAAATAAGAATTTAAGTACTGATTTCAAAAACGCTGAAGCTGCGCAATTCCGAACACTGCAAGACTCCATCTTCCAGTCTGAGCAATAAACTTCAGGCCTCAAGACAAAAAGCGTAACACTCTAACCCCTAGTGGTGCGAGTGCTGCTTTCTCAGAAGTTTTCACCAAAAATTTTGGATTTCGAAAAATCATAAAAAACGTATTAAGAGAAACCAACGTTGGTGGAAACAGAATCATTCATGTACTTGCAGGAGCTATTTCTCATTATGCACTCGCTTGCCGTCGTTTTTGTTGAACTGATGGCAGGAGTCCAAAATTTGGCGACAGCGTCTCAGTGAAGATCTCATGTGCAGAAAAGAAAAAGTAGTGACTACACGAAAAAGAAAAGCGGTGGGTATACGAGAAAGGAAAAGCAGTGGGTATACGTAAAAGGAAAAACAGGAAGTATTTGAACAAGCAGAGGTTATACGTAAAAGGAAAAGCAGGAAGTATTTGAAACAGCAGTGGGTATAAAGGCAGTGAGTCTGTCAAAAAGGAAAACAAGCAGTGGGTATATAAAAAAACAAAAAAGCAGCTAAAATTTGAAAAAATAGAAAAAGCAGTGGGTGCATGTTAAAAAGAAAAAAAGCAATGAGTATGTGAAAAATAAAAAGTAGCAAGTATGTAGAAAGAAAAAACAATGAGTATACGAGAAAGAAAAAGCAGGACGTATGTGAAAAAGAAGAAGCAGTGAGTATGTGAAAAAGAAGAAACAGTGGGAGTGTGAAATAGAAAAAGGCAGCGAATATGTGAAAAAGAAAAGCAGTGAGTACATGGAAATAATATTTACATGCGCATTCAAAAGGAAATACTTGCAACATGAATATTTTCTAAAAGTTAAACATGGCTGCCGGTCTACCGAAATTCTCAAATGCCTTTTATTTACTATGCAATATGTTCATGTCAGGTGAGCAATATTAAAAGTTAACTCAAATATTTCCACTACAAATAAGCTTAAAGTGATTCAAGAAATTTTGTCCGAACTAACATAACTGAATAACTTACTTTCCGCGATCAACTTGCATAAAACGTCTTAAAGCAAGAACACTTGGAGCTGCAAACCACTCTATATGTTGTACCGATAGCATCAGTGGGAGTGATTTATACGAATTTCCCTCTTCATGAGATTTTTCACATTCGTGTTCGTTTTCAGATATTCTGCGGTGGGGCATTAGTATATCTGAATATGAATTATCCGCGACGCTGGCACAGTCGCACATGCAAATACATACCGCCCGGATGCTGCAAAACAAGCTCCTCTCATAAATTTGAAGGCGAATTCTCGAGGGAAGGGGGAGGCCCGTGCATAGAATTAATTACCGTAGACCTTGCAGACGACTGCTGTACAATTAGGAAAGGTTCTGACGCATCTGCCACAAGCAACACGGCCGTGTGATGAATTGAAATAAGATTTGTGGTTTTTGGAACGAGCTCGCGTGGAGCTTGAAAAACTGTTGCCTCAAGCCTCCATGCAGGAGACGACTGGCAAGCAGCAGCAAATATTAGTGAGTGAGCGATTCGGGAAACTTATTTATATTGTACCATCGCAACGATCAATAATATTAGCTCTCTAAAACATATGCAATCGCGGTGAAAATCTCGCTATGCACTACGTTAAGATCTTATTTGGTGTTCCAACATAAAAAGAGTGGGGAGCTCATGTTGACGTAGTGACCATCAATGGCCAGAAGGTACAATACACCTCTCGTAGCCTGACTAGTGCATTACTGCTCTAGTTAACGTCGATGCTGAGTGTAGCGCTATCTTTTCATTTGCTTAATTAAATCGCATACAATAAAAATTGCAATGCTTGGTATTGATGAGTGAATGTGTGTGATGCTTGTTGGCACTAACGTGACAGTGCCAAGATAAGCCATGTACCGCGTCAACACTGGGGCGAATGGGTGTTTCTGCGGGATGTCTGGGAGTATTCGCTTGAACGTTACAACCCTTATTAGATGATCTAACATCACACTATACCTTAGCAGTTTATAAGTTGTTGTCATTCTTAAAAGTAGTGTAAGGTAAAGTTAAGCGTGCACCCGAACTGGAAAATCACAAGCACTGATTTGCGAAAGAAGTTACATGATCACTAGGCTCCACAAAATGGCACGGCTGCTGTCAACCCTAGATTGTCAGAACTATGGCGTCAGCGGCAATGATGGAAAGCCCCCGTGACAACTGCGACCCCGTCCATCGACCGTTCCCACTTCTGACGAGCATTAGTGGCCCTCCAGTGAAAAGTGGGTGTCAGAAATAACAACGTTGTCAGACCAGTATTGAAACGATTCCCCTGCATTGCGGGTTGGTGATCTCTGGTAGGAGAACATGCTAGTGCAGCACTCTAACGTGCCGCCACTACGGGTGCCACAATGACTGTTTTTCTCGAGGAATAGGCATGCCTGGTGGCTATGCCGCCGCCGGGCTACCTACACAATAAATGCATTGTCTAGATATCTTTAGGTTCGTGGTAAGACACATGACTGCCACGCTATGGGTGAAAAAAAGGTAACGCTGAATTTGACACGCCAAATGCGTACAGCCTGAACGGAATAATTTAGCTAAAACGATATTGCTACAGTCATTTTGTCGATAAAAAAAGGGAGTGTCCATTTTACCATAGCAGTACCCAAGCACTCACCAAGTTCTAACGCCTGTGGCAATGTAGCGAGGGTGTATTGCAGATGATGGCTCGTAGATACTGCATTAACACCAGCTCCCCCACTCCCTTTATATTAGAACAGCAAATTCCATCTAAGAGCACGAATTGTGAGCTACGCCAAAAGCGTTTTACAATGTTTCTTGCCGCAATTATACAATATCATCGAAGGCACGTTGCTGGGCCGCCACTGGAAAATCCAGTCCAGCACAATACACTTAGGAGACAGAAACACTCGTGGATTCGTAAAGTTCGTTGACAGAGAGGACAACCCAATGAGATGCTACGGAAATCCATTGTATTTCTTAAAACAAATGACAAACTGTGAATATGCTAAAAGTACAGTAATAAGAAATACAGTTAATATTGCTTCGTACCACTACAACGTACTGTATAGTGATATTTGAACGAGAAAGTCAATATTAAAGCACACAAAGGGGCAGAAAGAAAAAGTCCCTATACCGCCGATACAGCACAGCAGATAAGGCGGGGTAGAACCGTAAAAAAATGGCTATAGGTAGGGATCAGGAACTGGATAAGGAACTGGACAGGGAATGAAAGGCATCCCATGCAATAATTACAGGTAAGATGCCTCAAGAGCTCCTTGGCAGCATAAGTACCTATTACTGAGCATGAACGAAACAAGCACGGAGCACGAGCTTCGTCGGAGTGCTACAGCCAATGCAGCAGTGCAACTGCTCCTTTACGGGGTGCAACTTTGCTGCGCAATACGGCTACTAGCTACGCCTTAGGATTTTCCGCAGGCAAGCTGTTGCCCAGTATGGCTGCTGTGTCTTGGCATTTTCCGCACCCACTTAGGGTTTAGTTTTTAACTATCGGATTTCAAGGTGGTTTACCTTTTTTCATTTTACATCTAGTTTTGAATATTGACTATAGCTAGAAGCTCTACCTCCATTTTTGTTTCAAACGTGTGAGACTAGACAGTATTTATTGCAAGACAGACTTTCACAGAGCTTAGCATCCCGAGCCACAGAACTAGCAGATCATTGAGAGGGAAATGTTTCCGTCAAGAAGAGGAGGTGTTGTTGGAAGAAGAGCGCGTCGAACAATAAACTCGCAGGGTGAAAACGGACCGTAGTATGTTCAGCGCATGTATTTACGGATATTAAGTGCTACCATTGATAGCTATTAATGTACAGCAGTAGCTTAATATGATCGCAAGACAAATTATTTAAAGGTTATTACGACAGGATGCCAATAGTCGTATATGCAGCAATAAAGAGAAACAGTGCTATCCCAGCTAAGAAAAAAAAAAGATATTTATTTCGGGTATGGAAGTTATAACAATCTTAAATACTTCTTTTTCCCTAAAAGATGATGAAATTGACTTTTAATTTGACAATTTAACTTTGCCTGAGCTGAGCTTTGCCCTTCACCAAACTCTAATATTTCTAAACTTTAATAATAATTTTTATTGGGAATAAACCGTACACGGCGTCAGATTTGCCCCGTATATCGGACAGTAGTGTGTGTGCAACATCTACACAGCCATCTGGCAAATTAAACAATAGAAAATTGTTGAAAAAGGTGTTCCATCATCGCACCATACTTTCTACATGCAAGAGCGCAAGGCCATACAGTAAATTAAGGTCATTAATGTAATAATCTGAGATTACTAATACCATGAAAAAACATGCAACATTGAAATGTCAAAAAAAAAAAATTAATTGTTAACACTTCTGATTGTTGCCTTTACTTGCAGAATTTGCCTTTTGTCACCACATAACTCCGAGACACTTCCAAACCCAATAAACCAAACTAAGAGGAGAAAATGTAATGTAACCTGGGTTGAAATCACCTTCGTGAACTTCCCTTTAATAATCTGGGGTATTCTAAGTTTTAATTAAAGCTGCACTTCGAGGGTGCAAACCTCCTCCAAGCAGTGCCATACTACCAAAAAATTGAAAGTGGTCCAGATGCCAGGATTTTTTTTCTTTTTTTCTGGATCATCAGCAAAATTTAATCATTTATTCCTTATAACATTCGTACAGTTTCTGTAAATTTTATAACGATCTGTCTGCAACTTTTTGAGTATTATTGCTAACAGACTCTCAGTTGGAAAAAACCATGGCCACCTTTGCGGAGGTACTAAAACATAGTCACCCGAGAAATTGCAAAACTATTACGTGATGAATTTTATCTTTCAGAATTCATCTTTCGTCATCTTCATCGCAGCGGATGGAGATCAGGACCAGACCAAGTCTTTCTTCGTCATTGCTAAGGTAAGTACAGAACAGACAAATTCGTACTGACAAAACTTAAAAATGGCAGTGGCACAAGGGATGAGCCGAAGTTTGCAGGAGTAAGAAGAAGAGGGAAGCAAGTATGGAACGGAAACGGAATTAAGGCTGAAACATAACCACAGTTCATTCATGGAAGATAGTTGTGTCAGTTCTGAGTGTTTGCAACAAGCCCTTGAAATGTTCAGAACTGTGACGTCACAATTGCGTCACGCCACTGTTGCAGCGAGGAATCTTTGGTATTTCCACAACGGCGTGACGTAATTGTGACGTCATAATTCTGAAGGTTTCAAGGGCGTAGCGCATACAGTCAGATCTGACATAACTTCTATAGTAAGGACGTATTTGATACGTCCTACGGGCGTATCCGATTGGGACATAAAGTCAAGTCAACAGTCACTCGATTTAAGCTAGGCAACTTGACTTCACGTCCCAATCGAATGCATCCTAAGTGAACTGCAAGCATAGCCCATAAAATATTTACTAGGCAATGTGACTTCCTGAAACAAAGCATTAGCAATACAAAGTAACTCAAAGAAATTGCCTAAATCCCATCCTATAAAAGTGACCAACTTTTATTGCAGTGTTTGAAGATATTCGACATGGAGATGTACGACCATTACGAGTACGTTTTCAAGTTGAGATATTATGGCACGACCTTCTTCATCATTGGATGTCCGGTATCTCCATTTTGGTAAGTTATATTTATTGGAAACTTTTCCCAGTCAAAAATCACGCTTACGATGGGAAATACCGAACTCTGAGAGCGCATACCTCCGCCAAGATGGGGCAACGATAACGAAGAATTCAAAATGGTCCTAAAACAATGATTTTCTTAGTATTAACACAAAAATCTAATCATTCGTGCCTCTTGACAGCAATGACAGCTTCTGTAATTTTGTTCAATATCTCTTCATAACTGTTTCAGTTATGCTGCTACCAAACATTCTGACAAAAATTAGTTTCAAACACACAAACAGACCAACCGATCATCACCAAAATTTAATCATTTATGTCTTTCAACATTACTAGCAATGCCTGTAAAGTTCATGAAGATTCTTTCATAACTTGTTATTTTGGTACCAACAAACATAACATCAAACCCAGCAACAAACAAACGAATGAACAAATCATCACAGAACTTGGGTCATTTATTCTTCGTAATAAACCTAACAAATCATGTAAATTTCATAATGATCCATCCATAACTTTTTGAGTTATGGTACTAAGAAAGAGAGAGAGAACGGCTGAACGGATCTTCAAGAAAAGTTAATCATCAATTACGCTTAACATGCCTAACAATCCCTGTAAATTTCGTAAAGATCCGTCCCTAACTTTTGAGTTATCTTTGTGACAGAAAAATAGACAGACTCGACTAGAACATAACCTCAGTGGCGGAGGTAATTATTGCACTGAATCTCACTGTGGATACAAATAGTAACATGTTAACCAGGAATCACCGCAACTGCAGGGCAGTTCTATCCATAATGAAATTGAAGAAATTATTTTGATACATCCGCATTTCATTCCTCGATACGTAATTGCGTACCAGGCCATCAAAACTGGTGGCAAAATATTTGTGATGATACTTCCTGACTGACCATATTTAGGTTACCGATTTGTTCATGAAGGATGCGCTAGAATTGGACACTTTATAAAAAGAAAAAGAGGTGAACTCGGCCGATTTCAGTTTTGCTAGTAAGCACTATTCTCCTTGTCGTTCAGTCCCATGCAGCGAAAGGATTTATTTCAGGCAGGCAGACGAGCAGCACTTGAAAATAAAGGTCAACGTTCTGGAACATGAACTGCATCACGTTTACAGGATACAGCGGGTGGTATTTCTGTCTTACTTTTCGCGCCAGTGAAAATATTCATCAAACGACAAAAGTTCCTGGAAAAACAATCAACAGCAGCGATTGTAATGAACGGGAATTTCAGCTAGATAAATATCGGGACAGTGAAAATAAAATGCACTGCAAAAAAATGTAAAAAGTGTGAAACAACGTGAGCAACTCGTGCCTTGGTGAACACTGGCCTTTTCTTCTTCCATATTCACAAAAACGATGACAAGAAGCATTTAGCTCTCTCATCTTGAGATGCGTTGTCCACAGCATGTGGAACTTGTTTGCAGCTCATTCAAGGCTTGAATTTCCACTTATCGTATCCCCATCTAGCGTGATTCGCAATGTACTATTGTATAAAAATATATTACTACATAAATAATTATAATAGGATACTAGTGGCCTGTGCCGTCATTAAATGAAGGTAAAAAATTTTTATGTTACGAAACCCTCGTTACCTTGTTCTTCTCCTTCTTATCACCTCCGCAAAGGAGATTGCGTTTTTGTCAAGTTTGTCTGTCTGTTTCAAGTTTTTCCGTTTGTCTGTCAACAAGATAACTCAAAAAGTTATAGACGGATTTTACGAAATTTACAGGGATTGTTATGCATGTTAAAGGTAACAGACGATTCATTTTTGGTGAAAATGCGTTCAATCGTTTAACTGCTACTTTTGTTCTTAACACCATAACTCAGAAAGCAATGGATAGATTTTTTATGAAATTTACATCAGCTGTCAGGTATATCGCGAAGGGCAAATAGCTAAACTTTTGTGATCATTTCTTTGTTCGTTTGTCTCTTTTGTTTGATTATATGTTTGTGAGCAAAATACACAAATTTATCAACGTATCCTTATGAAATTTACAGGACTTATGAGAAATGCTAAACGACAAAATTTATTAAAATAAATTAATGTTGGTGAGAATTGGTTGGTCTGTTCGTGTGCTTGACTAATGTATGTCAGCAACATAACTCGAAAAGTTATGGACGGATTTTCAAGAAAATTACAGCAGCTTGTATTACTGTCAAAAGGCACTTCTGACTAGATTTTAGTGCTGATAAAATTTTTTGTTAACGTTGCCTTGCTTGGCGGAGGTATCCACACTCAGAGTGCTCTCTAGTTTTAGTATCATTATTATCCTAGTCTTACCACAGCACCTATGTCATTAGACGTGATGCAAGCAGTGAGCCCCTCGCTACCTTCACATATTATATTCTCAGAGGACTGGAGGTATTACCACTCAGAGCCAATTGAGTCTTCTTCAATGCTTAGATTTCAAACATTTGTTGAGGTATCGGCCCAACTGCTGTTTATTTTTGCAAAACATCAACTGAAGAAAAACGACTAGATCGAAACGCCCTTTTCATTTGCGACGCTGAAGCCTATCTGAGAAGAAAATCTTACCAGTTGTTTTACTAATCAACTACTAAATTTATGCACCAAGAAATCGCACTACGTAACTAAATTCTAATGTCAGAAAAAAGTAAATATCAAAATGGGATGAGCGTTGAGAGATAAACCAATCATCTTCATGGCCTAGCATTCACATTAGGAAAGCAAGAAGTAAAATCAACTTCAAGGCGTCATTACTTTTGCCAACATCTACAACCTTGACTAATTTCCGTCTATAGCTTTTTCAACAGAGTATGGCAGAATTGCCTCAATCTTCAGCCTGACCTATACTTCGGATATCTATTTTCTACAGAGCACGATACGAAGCCACAAATATATTATTAGTAGAGCACACCTCCGTCAACCATAACGATAATGAACATGTATCGGCACATCTTTAGTATTCATGATTTTTTTCATTAAAAGGACGCATTTCACCTACTGCAGCTTGATCTCCCTATTAAGTAAATAACGATCAGTGTTACTAATTTCAAGTCAGGAGGCACAATTGTCTTTTCCGGAGCAGCTCCATCGGTCGTCGGAAAAGATCATTTTTGCTAGCAATAAAAAATTGCAAAAATCGCCACAAAGCAAACGCGATTAACTTATGCCTCCCGCCACAGGCTTATCCTACATGAAGTGGAGCGTACAGGTCAAGCTGATTCTGCACGGTATTTTGAAAACAAGCTTTGCTTCAAACAAGTAAATTCCAGTTCTCCCAGGCCAAAGGGGGGGGGCAAGACTTTTTTTCATATATTAATGATAACGAACGTTGGCCTTTATTACACTGTTTTCCAATAAATATATAAACCCAAGTTGATGTGTAGTGTTGTTTTAGTGTTGTAAAACGACACAAATCCATTACTAACTCTGAGTAAAATGATGCTCAGCCTGGCAGAGCCGAGGCAGTGGTACGTTCCTACAGAAGAGGCCCTCAGAGAAGCTTCCCTCGACTCTCCAGGACAGGACATCCGCGAGCGAGGGATGATCCGCTGGCGAGTGGCTCCTGTCAGTCCTCAGGAAGAATACGAGAGGGGCAACGTACGGTCCCAACAAGTGTCCTATTACTTTCCCCTTGTCTATTACAACTCTAGCGAGTACAAAACAGAGTGACAGTATAGGTAGATAGTATAGTATAGGAAGATATACGAACAGTATGAGAAAATATAAATAATGTAAGTTAGTTAGCCTAGAAGTGAGTAAAATCGACAGTTCAAAATACAAATATTTTCCTTTTTGCAAACTATAATGAAAATTTTACAGCAGCGGCACTGCAGTAAATTTTACCGAGATTTTAAAATTACTGAGTAAACAGTATGTGTTCGATATATAAACAACACTTCACATACCAATGCAGACGCACTGGTTGAGTTGACTGCAACTTCCAACAAACACTGCGACTGAATACGATCCCTAGACTCAAAATTTCCACCATATAATAAAACACAGTTGTTGGTCGCTTGCTTGCTTGCTCCAACGCTGGTCCTTCCTTCCGTCACGCTGTTAAGGATTTAGATGCGAGAAAATTCATCTATACTGAAAAACAAGTTGAGATACCATAAAATTTCAGCCCTTGGACTAACGGTGACAAATATAGCTTCTGAAATATAAGGTCAAAAGGGGAAATACTTCATTTTCGGACTATCGTTTCTGTTCCGACAGAAAGAGAGTTTCTACAGTGGCTATGAAGTGCCACCTCACCAGCTACAACGCTCGGTCTTAGCTGGTGTCAGTGCCTTAGGAATGCGTGTGTTCTGAGAGCGAGCACATCACTGCTGCCATTGTCGATGATACTGATGGTAACACTACCTTTTCATTAACATATTTCTGTTCAAACTTTACTCAATGAGACGTGCACCTGCAGCTTAGTATACAGATAAGTTTCGTGCTATCTTATTATCATTGGACCAGGACACGTTACGATGTGTGTTGCCACCACCAACAGGAAGGTGTCAAAAGGAGCCATTTATGGTGCAGACACCCAGGTTTATTTCTTACGACGTTCTGGACGATGTCGGGGAGACTTTTTTCTTTCAGTATCTCTGCTTCTGTTGAAACATATATCAGTTAACGGGTTAGTAGCTTAATTGTCCTTGCTGTCATTTTATTTTGAGCTGCAGAGCCCAGTTTCATGTCGCCGCAGGGTTCCAAACACGATGCACGGCTTGTCTAGACGATTTGAGGTTTGGGCCTGCTCGCATCACCGACATTCCCTGGTCTCATCGGACGATAGTGAGTAACTTTTTTTTTTTGCTGAAACTTTCACGTTCCATCGTGAGAATAGGAAGAAAGCACAGGAAGGAAAGACGTCTCGATGGACGACAAAACTGAACATAAGGTAACCTATGGAGGGAACTCTTTGAAAGAGGCTTCAATCATCGTTGCGAAACAATGGTCAAAAACTCAAGCATAAAGCTCGAAGAACGACCTTAAGTCAGCAATTCTTTCCGAATTTCATAGTCAGCATTTGGAGTAGACTCCCTTCCGATGTTGTTTGTGCGGAGTCAGTCAATGCGTTTAAAAATCGTCTTGACATACATTGGGAGAGACATCGTCCACAGCTAAGAACTCCTCGTCCAGGAGTCGCAAACTTTCAACTGCCAAAGCTTCCGAGGCCACATTAATCCGTCTTCTTCTCTCTCCTGCTCCAACTACACAGTTTGATATCTCCAAGCTCCGAACATCAGCGGCTCTTGATCGTGCTTGCGTGCATTCATGATCATCTGCTTGGCAGGGATTCTTCCTGTTTTTTCTCTTTTGTACAGTCCTCTATATCCTACTAACATAATGGCAATAGCTCATAGAGGGCAGGGGCGTAAGTTCCCGTGTATCTATAGGAATGGGCTCATTGGTTTCTCTACTGCCGCCTATCTAATCTAAACCTCGGGAGCGCACCTCTCCATAGCAGGAGTAAGGCGGAGCTAACAAACTAAACCATCATACACGGCCTAGAACTTGAACTACTGTGTATCTTTATGTAATTATTCTCTCCCATCACAAAATAATGACCTACGCAAAGCGATGAATGCGCAGGAGAAGGGTTATAAGCGACGCTCATAACTAATATAACAGCAAGCAGAAAAAAAAAAACCACGCTCGCGATGGTACTCTGCTCCCTCCCACAAATACCACTCGCCATTATTTGAAGACCAGGGGCACATTCTGATCAGATATTTAGATGAGACGGAAAGACCAGACTCACTTGACAAGAATGAGGGTAGACAACCTGGTGATTGCCCAGATACATAGGAAACATTAATGCTTTGAACCAGTTCACTACAATTCAAGAGTAATAAGAACACATTTACTTGAAACGCAAGTTCCAACCCACAAATATCAAAATCCAACGTTCGGAGGGCAGTGACAGACTCTATGCAATTTGCACAACTGCTCAGCCCGTAGAATGGCACATCCTACCTCGACAAGGGTCTGAGATACACTGGGTGCCAAACAGACATTTCCTCGAGGCACGGACACACACACACACACACACGGTTAGAGGCGTAGACTGTTGCCAAGACATCGTCGCCTTCGTTTCGCTGCAGCGGATTGTAAATAAAGAATATGTACCTGGTTGTACGTACATATGTACACAGTCACACAATACTCATATGTGTGCCACAAATCCTGAACATAAAGCAGAGGAACTTATAATACTGCAAATATAGTGTGTATCAAAAGACATGGCCATGAGACTTATCGACAATACAGCACTATCATCAAAATCACTCAACAACAAATATTATGAAGCCGATCACACAAAATTTATGAGCAATTTTGAAATATGATTAACGAAATAAGCATTTTGACACTTTCACATACATTTTTATAGCTAGAATTTTCGGTTCGAGCTCGTTCCACAAACTACTGGATGATGCAGAGGGTACCAATGTAATTCGATCTGTTGATTTGTGCGTCAGTCATAACCAAATTAGGAGCGATTCTGAAAAACTGTAAAAAGATGCTTATGAGCAAAAGGAGCTAGTAAAAGGTTTAAAATATATTTCTTCGAATACTACAAAAAAATACTATCCTAAGATTTCCATGAGTTCAACGATTTCACCAGCGTTGTTTATGCTTCGTCGCCGCGCTTCAATTCCTTTCGACGCGATTACCCAGCACCAGCGGTCATTTATGTTAAGCTGTGGTCGGCTACGGAGCGGGTCGAATGGCTTTGATTTTGCTGGTGAGGGGCCTGAGTTTTTAGATTTATGATTCAACGTTTCCTATCTCGTGACTGATTCCGTAGATTTTTCCTTGCCCCTCACCATAATACTTCTTGCTTCAATTCTAGTTTCTAGTGTTGAGTGATGTGAGGACCTTGTGTATTTTGGAGCACTTACTTTTTTTCCCTACGCTGCTGTTTCAACGATATATGGGCCAAGATTCTATTCAAAGTTCACAAGTAATAATATATCTATGAAAAGCTGTTAATAGCAAATGGAGGGGAGCTACCTAAAAAGTAACTGCATAGATTTTTTTTTTCAATTATCTACATATGAATTCTCAAGCTATTTTCTTAAATTCTATAATAACTTATTATAACTGACAAAAATTCGATTCTTGTAGCACAGTAACGTCCGCCGATGTTGATATCATCTTTTATGGTTACTTACTTTGAAAAGATTTAGATAAATAAAGGTTCTGAATCATCCAAATAAGTATTTCACCTCATGGTACAACAGAATGCATGCTTGTCTACGTGCCACAAACCCTCAACACGAGAATCTAAATTGCAATATCGCAGAAGCGCACAGCGAAACAATGCAAAAACTGGTCTCTAGCAACACCACAAGCCCTGAACACAAGAGGAACAACTCGTAATATCACAGAAACAATGTTGCTCTGTGTGCCACAAACCCTGAGCAAAAGCATCAGTAGCAGAACGCAGTCACGTCTGTCGTTATGATGTCGTAACTCGCAGTAGGAGAAGCGCCTCGAATATTGGATACAGGAAGCGAATCTACTACACTGCAGGCTGAAACTGCTCCCTGTCAGTGAGACTCAAGCACATGCAGGGCGCATCATGGCTACGAGCTTTAAGCGTTCTACTGACAGTCATTGCACTTGAAGAAGTTCGATGTATGAAGAAACTACACGGTCTTTCGTTTTTGGCGGGAGAGAATACTGGTATTAGAACGTGTTCCTCTTGATTAATGGCAGGGTCAACATTCCTGACCGTAATGCTCAGTAATGGGAGCACTAATATACTATATTGGATCTCTTATGAGTGTGGTAAGCCCACTAAATAGTCAAAATTGGGTCTTTGCTGAAATTGGGGTGTTAAAATGAGGTGCTGCCCAAATGTTGCCTGAAGGTTTACGTAGCTACGGAGGTCTAGCTCGTACGACAAAACGCTGTCCATTAGTCTCATACATCCTTTGGGAGCCAGCGACTCATGGGTTTGGTGCTAGGCGCATGCGTTTAATGCCGTAAGTGCTTCTTCCACTGTCGTGTATTTGCTGCAATCAAGAATCGTGGGGCACATTGAAGCATTCTCTAATCATAGTAACTAGCTGCACCCGTGAAAATTTCAAGGTCTTGGCCTTTCAGGTTGGACCCCAGGAAATTCCATGGTAATAAACAAATGCATCAACAACAAGTTTTATGTAATACTAAACTGACCGTGACCTGTTTGATTATCATCACCATCTTCTTTCCATTAGCAAAAGTCATGTATTATTTTGCTGATCATGCACAGACTACGCGTTATATGACCCTGTTCACTCCTGGCCGTGTGGGTTACCAGTGCCAGGTTTTTTGTTTGGAAGGTAGCTATATTCAACACTGCATGTGCGCAAGTGAAATAGGGTATATAGACAACGTAGTCCAATTGTATTTCCCTTATCACCTTTAAATTTACCGTAGACGTTCATGCAACCGAGCTCGACTTCATCTTCCGTATCATGAATACAACCGAACCATATTATATCTAATTTACTGCTATCGGTTACTGATGAAGAGCGTAACACGCGAAGGTAGGAGGAAGAACGCTATTAATATTATAGATTGTGTCTCAATTATCTTTGCCTTCAACCTATGAAGCTATGCTATGACGACTGGGCTGGAAAAATTTGAAAAAAACTGAGATACTATATTTTTGAAAGACCTGTACTCACCCGAACCCAATGTTCTAATATATACTAGACTGCCGGTGACCCGCTGGGTCCCCGTCATCATCTTCTTTGCTTCTTAGAAGAATATTCAACACTCTGCCTGGCAGTAAGGGTAAATATATATATGACGTAGTCCAGTCGAATTTCCCGCATCACATTTATATATAACGTAAACGTTTATGAAGCCGAGCTTAGGTGTACTCCCAATGAACACTCCCCCCCCCCTCCATTGATAGCGTTTCACTAAATCTTCAGTGCTCGAATTTCTTTCTATCTTATAGCGAAAATTGTATTCACGGTGTCATACAAAAAAGTAAACACGCAAGATTATCCGGGGTTATAATACTACCAGATTGCCCGTGACCGGTCAAGGGGTCACCATCATCATCTTTAAATATTCAACAATCTGTCTCTAAGGAAGATTAAATATTTATAAGACGTAGGCCAGTTATAATTCCCGTATCACATTTAGATTTACCGTGCACGTTCATGCTGGCAAGCTCAGTTGCATGCCACCACAATTGACATCTATTTTTTTCCCTATGTATAATAACATAGATTGGGTGCAAACAAGAAAGTAACTAAACAATCAAATAAATAAAGTTCACAGAGTTTTAGTATAATATAGATAGATAGGGTACATGCAGATGGGTTATGGCAAAAATAAGATCTTCTGAGCATCTACTACATTGAAAAATATTTACTTTAGTAGAACATTAATTTTAAATGGAAAAACGAACACGAAGAGAGCGCTTGTTATTTTCTCGCCAATCCAGACATCAAATTTAAATAGAGTTGAAATGGGCGTTCGGTGAGGCCAGAATTAAGTTTTCATTGGCTTCGACCCAATTATGTGTACAAGCCGCAGCGCTGGCTCAGCTATGAAGGCAGCGAAATCGGATTTGAATTCTCGTAAACATGCGGCGAGAGCGAAAAACAACACTGGTGATTGCTGAATAAATAAATTTGGGGAAGCTGTTCAGGAAAATGCATTGATGAAACTTCGCTCTCGATTATTTGCCTGATACTTTTTAAGCTTATAATTAGAACGTACATCGACCCCCAATATTCAAAATGAAGAACAAATTATTTTCCGGACACAATTATCCACCATTCAAATAAAAACGGAAAAACGGAATGGAAATGTTGGGTGCAGCCGTTTCAGCGGCCGTATGGGAGCCATAGGAGCAACAAAGTTGTATCAAATTTTAGTATTGATTAAAATTAGTACGTAAAAGGGAGTATAAAACTGAAAATGACAAGCAATATAAGGGACTAAAAGACAAAGAAACATTAAACATGAGAAGAGATGGAAATGCTCACGATGGTGTAGTATAGTTAGTGTAAGGGTGGTTTGGTTAGTTAATGTTAAGTAAAGATTACCATGGAATATTAGGGGTATAGTTGGACCAGATAGGTTAAGATACGCAGAGTTAAGTTAGATTAGGTTGTTAGAGGGAAGGTTAGCTTACGGTAGATTATATACGGTATCTTATTATAAGTAAGGTTTGGTTATTACAGGATGAGTTACAATACGTAATGACAGGCTAGGTTAGATTAGGTTACGTATAGGCTACTGTCAGTAGAGTGTAATAAGTTTTTTAGAGATATTAGAAGTAAGGTTAGGTTAATTAGGGAACTTGGATTAGTTAGAAAAAATACATGAAGTGATGGTGAGAAGCGAAATACTCATGGCTGCGATCCCACCGCAAACTAGAAGTTTGTGCCCTACCGCACCGAAAGGACTGCGCCCAAAAGTAGCGGACCCAAACACAATTTTTTTTCTAGTAATTCAATAGGTACAACCATTAATGCTTTAAGGAAACGAAAGAAAAAGTGTTTCGTTTTTGAAGAAAGTAGTGCAGCAAAATGAAACTGAAAACAAATCGAATATCGGGCAGTACGAGCGTTGCATCTCGGAATCAGGAAAAAATTCTCAAGCTGAAGAACTCTCTGTCTTAGCTATATCTAACCGCAGTATATAAAAGGCTGTCAAACAGAAATACCGGAGAAACTAGGAAGTTCAGGAAAGTTAGTGCCATCGCAGGGAAAACCCAGACGACGCGATTGAAATTGTAAGCATGCCTTCCGGCAAGCAAGAATTTCGCCGCAGTTTTCCTTATGACGGTGCAGACAGAACTCGATGCTCAGTCTGAGAGATTTGTGCCAGCAGATACGTTCACATCGACCAGTATTGCTTATTTTGGATTACTCCAACGGAATAACAATTTTCGGCAAGAACTTGATTCGTTTATGAAAAAATCATAATTACGAAAATAAAGGAATTAAATTTGCAAGCAACAAAATTGATCCGTTAGTCAACATCTTGATGGAAAAATGTTATTCGTATTGGTGTGGAAGGAAAAGGGTGTTTTTATCTTTGAAAACGTAATGCAGAAGACGGCAAGAAGGTACCATTTCGGTGTATTGCGTCAGGTAATATCGGGATCTTGTACATGGAGGAAATTCAACACACGATCATAAACATGTAAATTCAATTACACGGTATACTTCAACTATCACATTTTATAGCTGCTATCCCTATCAATGTAAGCACACTAATGTTGAAAAAGTTTTACGTATTCATGTTATATATGCGTTTCGCACGTACAGTATTCCAATGTGTGTTATAAAGCTTCTGTCGGCTCACTTCGACGGGAAGCAGAGCAGAGATTGTATTGCTTTGCCTCATGGATGCCACCCTGAACCTCGCTTGACCTCTTTGGCGTTTAGATCTGCTACAGTCAAGGTGCTGCTTGAGGGCTTAGATCCGTATGGAG
>LQNS02278180.1:17351521-17378264 GCA_001587735.2 Parhyale hawaiensis | reverse complement strand
GCTGGATTTCCTTTAGCAGCGTATTGGGCTTCCCGGTGTTGCAAATGCTTCATTTGGGTTGTATTACCTGTCCGTGGGAGCCCAAGCGTGAAGTTTTAATAATAATAATAATAATGTGTTAGCCTTAACCCTTTGCCTCCTGACGGCATAATCAGATGCCACTCTCTATTTTTCCTTATACAAAAGCTATGCATCATGTAAATTACATGACACTCTAGGGATCTGTAATAGCCGATGCAAAAAATACTGTTTTTTTGCAAGTAAAACTAAATTTTTTCTCAAATATGTGTTTAACTAACCTATTTCTCATAAATTTAACAAAAAGAAGTGAAAAAACATCTGAATTTCAGGAGGCAAAGGGTTAACATACTAATGTATAGACGCATTCTTTGTATCATGCGAGTACACGCTTGGGCAGATGTTACCACCGCCCGTCTTCAGGTCAGAAGCTCTCAGATAAAGAACTTGAAAGGTCGTATATGACACCGTACAAATATGTGCCTGTTTACCTGCATTGCTTGATGATTGACAGCCAAAATTATTAGGGACCTTCCGGCCGGAACCTCTATCATTAAAAATTGTCGGTCGAAACCTGTAACCAGAGTTTCGGAGATATCTGTTAGTCTCATAAACGTACAGTAATTTACCGGCGGAATTCCGACTCAATTCCGGCGGAAGCAACCAGTGTTCTAAATGAAACCGGCAATTGATGGATATTTAAAGGGCTTGCGCATTGAAGAATCAGCTTACTCGGTACTTAGCGTTACTGTACCAACATTGTCTACTGCATTCTGCTTGTAGCACTTAATCAAGACGTAGACCTTTTACTTTGTTGTCTGCATCTATGAAGTAGCAGGTTTGCTACATATTATTGGATCATATCTTCTAAGTCTTGTATAATAAGATGTAAGTAGACAAAAAGATCTTAACGACATTCCTTCACCAACCAGCACTGTTGCCTGATAGCATTACTCTGCTTTGAAGTTAACTCTTACTACCAAGTACGGTGACGCTCAACTAGAACTCACGCACGCACAGAACTTGAATATATTACAATTCACAGCTAATATTTACCTTTCTGTGTATATGCCTTAATAGATTTCACGTATGAAATGAGAATTTTTAAGACAGTCACCGATTATAATACGAGCGTATAAACTAATCTAAAAATTATTGCATGAAACCATTTCTCACTACTATCAGGCGTCTAAGAGGCCAATGCTTTCACTAGGCAGGAACAGTGAATGAATAGGCTACGGATAAATTTTGTTCTATGGTGTTGCAATGACTAGTGTACACATTTCACACTCAGTGGCACAATTTATTAATCAACAAGGAGAGTTCTTAGCGCTTTTTGCTTTGCAATTCATTATATATAAAGAAAAAATTCACGAACCTTCTTGCTTATCGAATGGTACCATTATACGTGCTTCAGAAAATACCGCATTCATGATAGCACTGCTATCGGCGTTTTGTATGTTTTTTTCATTTGTAATTATTAATTTGGGAAATATGACGGAGATAGAAGTAAACTTAATACTCCAAAATCTAATCATTTGTGCCTTTTTGTATTAATAACAGCTTGTTCAATTTTTTAGAAGATCCGTTCATAACTTTTTGAGTTATACTATTAACAAACGTTATAACAAATATGAGTCAAACATACAAACGAACTAACCAATCTGCACCAAAATTTGATCATTTATGTCTTTTACCATTACTAATAACTATAAATTTCATAAAGATCCATTCATAATTTTTTGAGTTATTGTACTAACAAGCATAAAATTAAAAACAGTGACAAACGAACGAACAAACACACGGACCATTACCAAAATTTGGTCATCTACTCTTTGTTATACACCTAACAACTCATGTCAATTTCATTAAAATCCATCCATAACTTTTTAAGTTATGGTATCGAGAAAAATGACGCAGAGAAACAAACAAACAAACGGATGGACATATCTTCACCAAAAGTTAATCATCTGTTTCTCCTAACATACCTAACAATCCCCGTAAATTTCATCCAAATCGGTTCATAACTTTTTGAGTTATCTTGGTGACAGCAGCTGAATATCAAAGTAACACAAAATTCAAACGAGTGTCGGCCAATTAAATACAAGTTAAATATGACAGTAATCTACAGGTGTCAACAAACTAACTTAGTCGGTTTTACGCGGATATATTTTTCATGCGGAAAGCTTAACAGAGCAGGAGTAAATATCCTCGCGAAGAATTCGACAATGTTAACAAAATGTAATTTCTATATACAGAGGGGAACTGAAGAACTCCTTGAGAAACACAGGCGCATTGCAAAAGCAGCATAAACTTTAATCCTAGTCGCCCAGCATAATGTACAGTTTGTTATAAAATATTTGCAAGCACATTATATATATGTATTTACTGACCAATTCACTAAACGTCGAGAAAACGCATACTTGGAAACTTTCCAGTAAAGCGAAAAAACATTCTTGTGTTCATCTTCTATTGCAGTCTACCCCTAAAATATGATACAGCTTTCAGGAACTTGCAAGCTCCGAATACGTAATTACTGATTAACGGGGAACGTACCGTATCACGAAAACTTAGGCGTGTATGAAGAACTTTCTCACAATAAAGCGCCGTCGTAAGGAAACATGAACTAATTAGTGCCCTGCTGGAAATCATGAAACCGTCACTCAGAGCCGTTAAAGCCTTTAACGTAGGTGCTGCGCTGCTGTCGCTTCTGGTGACCGTCAACGCAAAATACGACACCAGGCCCGGGCAACACAGCGTTAGCTTCGCTCCTGCTCCCAATGTAAATTCAAATATCCTGCCATCAACAGCACAATTTCCACATCGGACCCCAGCGACAGAGCCAGTTACAGGCGATGCAAGTCAATTAAACACTTCGATTAATTCAAGACCAACTGGATTTCAAACCCTGCAACTCGCCAGAACGCAAAATGGAAGCAGCTCCGCAGAAGGACTTAGGCAAACGTCGCACAGCGACACCTACAAAAATAAAACTTATGGCGAAAGTGACAGAAATAATTCGAAAGCAGAGGTGTTTGATTGGAATCTCATAGGTGAGTACCAAGGCCTAAGCTTTCTGATACTAGATGGTTAATTTTCAAGATTAGATAATTAGATTACATAATCTGCAAATTTAATCCTCTATTTTAGATCGAACGTGCCACTCAAGAGATGAATATGGTGTGCTGATAGAACTTGGAAAGGTACACATAGAAGAATGTCCCCATAGTAAATCAAAGCCAACGCATGGAAATAGCAAGACGGGNGGGGGGGGGGGGAAGGAAGAACGGAACAAAGCATAAATAGTCAGAGTATGAAAATTAAAGGAAACAAACTGGCCATGATAGAAATATCTTTAAATCTAAGGATGGCTAAGGGAACCCATGGGACACCCCAAATCCTCGACTCCCGGTAACACAGATGAGTGTAACTAACAAATTTTCTACACTATTGCTACACTTTGGCATGTTCGATTGGGCGCCGAAATTAGGTCTTCGAGGCTTCACTTGTTTGGAATTTCAGACAGAACCTTTGGATTTTTTTTACTTTGAATTGTGTTGAAGCATTAGAAGCGACCCGCTTATGTTGAGCTAACTGAAAATTTCATTTTACGAAGTAAGATCAGTTCTTAGAAGCGTCACAGGTAATCGATCAAGAGTTCACGCCTGGAACTGGAATCGACGGGTCGAAGCCAAGGCACCTGTCTGCTGCTCGGGATAAGCCAAGCCTCGAAGGCTGTATTTGCTGACCAATCGAATGCGTCGTATGTCATTCGACGATGTACTCTATGGTAACCGTTTGAGTTGGCAGAGTGTTACGGTGAGATCATTCAGTAGTGCTTCAAGGTACCATGTAGAAGCGTAAAATCGTTCCTTAATGATATTTATGCATAAATCAAGCAAGATATTGAAAAAACAGTATTTTATATCTATAAGAGATATTAATGTCTCTAAGTGCATTATTGGTTCACGGAAGTCACATGTTTTCAACTAATACACCAATATTCATTTCTAAGAAAAAAAAAAGAGCTTCAACAGCGTATTTACTGCTCGTTTCATTAATGAATCCTCTTTCAACAGACAAACTCACAGAAGGGAAGAAGCTACCAGTGCTCAAACGAGTCAAAAGGTTTGATGAGGAGCCACCAGAAGAAAACGAGTACTCCGTAGCTGCAGATGCCTACCAAAACCCCCGAAAAGAAAACTCAAACGCAGATGTCTACCAAAAACCCCAAGAAGAAGACGCAAACACACACACCAGCGACCAGGCTAAAGCAACGATACTGAGATACGAGGCTCCTTTGGCACAGATAGGACAAAATTCGCCAAAAGGGCCGTCCTTCCTGAAGCCAACACTGATTAGGGATTACGCTGCGTCCAGAAAAGAACAAAATGGCACCGTTCGCTCTAATTCTCCCGGCGAGGACAGGCTCGTTAATTTCGTCAATAAGTATAAAGATCGCCAACTAATTGAAGCAAAAATGGTAGAGCGGATTGCCAAAATAAATCGCATTCCAGGAAACGACACTCAAAGACGATCTGATATAATGAAACTTCAAGTGATTGTTAGCAAAAATGGAGCTATAGTCACAGTTAACGACAAGAAGGTGAGTTTTGGCTATCGGCTAAGCCCATTAACATTAAAATAAGACTTTAGTTTAGTTCAGTGCCACCACATTTCCAATATCCAATAATTGCCAGATCGTCAATTTGGCACCATATTAAATACAATTGTCTTACGAGGCGAAAATTGTATCGTGATTTTAAAAATAACATAGGTAAATGGAAGTAGAAGTAGTAGTTCTATGTATTCCCCTCGTCTAAGCCTCCCTACCCACAGAGTACACTGTGATCCAAAAAAAGGAAGAAAGAAAGGTCGCAAGGAATGCTATGATAAAAGTCGAAGCCATGCACGAGTCAACGCGCATGGGCACTGAAAGTCGGAAAAATGAGGAAAAACAGAAAAAAGCATCAGCAATAAGAGAATGAAGGTGGAAGGAAACAAAGTGGGCACGAAAGACAGACGTCATGAAGGCCTATTCAATAATATACTAATTTTCCCGAAGGCCTAGCTCATAGCTAAGGTATCTTATGCAATCCCCCTGGGGGCGCTGCTCCCATAACTTAAGGTAAATGGAAGACGTAGTTCAAATTGACTGAAAGTAAATGAAAGAAGTAAGTTCGCGCATGCATATTATTCACGTAGAGGGTCATGGAAGAAGTTATACGCACGTTGATTCACTGAAGGGGTGGTATAACGATTATTGAAAAATTCATGGAAATACTGTACAGTATATGGAGAACGGATATACGACAGAAGAATAGATGTTTCAAGCTAAATTTGAAGGTACACCTTCTAATGAACACACGCATATGGACGCTCGGCATATCACTATCAGTTACGAAGATGTATAAACGTACTGCACGTTTGTCATTCCAGCAATCAAATTACTATCTGAGATACCGAGAATAATTATTTCGAACCGTTGTAGTTGCAGTGGCGGGACATCTTTCCCTGGGCGCAACACCTACGGGACGCCAAACCTGAAGCAAGAATAAAAGCTCCCCAGACAAAAATTTAATCACCTGTTACAAATAAGATGTAGGACCTCCACGAGCACGTACCAAATTATAGCAGCAATTTTTGGAAGGAATTGAGTCTATAAGATTTCTAATGTACCCTTGATCCATTTTGAACCACTTTGCATCAATTGATTCCGTAACCGAAGTACGCGGAGGATTTTCTCGGTGCCTAACTTGACGTTGAAGGTGTGTGTTTGGTTCTGCGTTTGATTTTATGTTTGTTAGCAAATTAAATCAAAAAGTTATAAATGGATTTTTACGATATTTACATGGATAGTTAGGTATATTGCAAACAGTAAATGATCAAATTTTGATTATCGGCTAATCTGTTTGGTTGTTTGACTGTTCGTCAGCAGCATAACTTGAAAAGTTAAGAACGAACGTTCAAGAAAATTTCAAAATATTTATAACTGCTGAAAAGCACAAATGATCATATTTTGATGCTGATAAAAAAGAAATAATTTCAGAACCAATTTGAATTTTTCGTTAACGCTGATTTTGCTTGGCAAAGGTATACGCTCTCTGAGTGCTTTAGTTTAATACAAAATTATTAAGCTATCATGAAGTCATGTAGTACATAGAAAGATAAAAAAAACAATTGAAAAATATTAAATTGAAAATGTTGTCAAGATAGATTGAAGAACGGGTTGGATTCACCTTCCTATATGTTCAAAAGCCGCCCTTTGCTCATTCTAGACATCGATATCATGTCAAAAACATAGTTAGTGAATCACCTATACATCTTTCAAATTTATCTTGTGCAGATCAACCAGATTTATCGTACCGAGATACTCATTTAGACACCCTAGCTGTGCTTTTCGGCAGGTTCAAAACTTCAAAATATAAAGAAGCTGAAGTTCTAAGATAAAACTCATCCTTCACTCAACAAAACGTAATCATGTACCTATAATTGGTGGTCCGAGTAGTCATGAAATGACAGTAAAAAAAAAAGATGACTTGTACGAAACTAATATTACCTTGCTCTTCTTCGTCGTTCTGCTTTGAAGAATATCTGCCCCTCTTCCTTCGTTGATCTTCTATTAAATCTGTGGATCGTGCACTCAGAACGAAGGAAGGAAGTGCAATTGAACCTCCAAGTACTTCAATGGTAAATTTTCCAAAACAACCGCTTCTTCGCCATTGCGTAAATAAAGTTCTTCTCGGTAATACTACTGAGGGGACGGAGAGACAAGCCAAGCAAGCAATTGAAAAATAAACTATGAATTATTATGTAGTGGTATCTGCTGCTTACGTCTCCCAACATCAGGTATGCGACGAAACTTCGTACGATATCACTATATAGTTTATACGCAGGAATATTCGTAGCGATAGAATTCCGCTATCCCGCCGTGTATGTTCAATCACAATAGTTATCAAAACTTGGTACGATATCACTATATAGTTTATACGCAGCAATATTCGTAGCGATAGAATTCCGCTATCCCGCCGTGTATGTTTAATCACTATAGTTATCAAAACTTGTTTGAGCAAAGTAATCAATATGGGTAGGCTACGTTTAGGTTATAATGCAATATCTAGCTAAAGCTAATGATCAGGAGACTTCACGTTTACGTATCGAGCACTAATCTTGGATTTTCAACAACTGGAGTTTGGTAAAGCATTTGCTGCCCGTGAATACCAACGTTATACCTATACGAGCAAACTATGTAAATATATCGCACCAACATAATTATCCATAGAATTCACCAATACCTCCCTACAGGTCTACTCCTCATGGCAAGAACTAATACCATGGGGGAATCGAACAGAACGCCAGCACGCGGGTGTCCACATGGTCGTGCTGCACCCAGCGACAGGGCGACCTCTGCGTACCCAGAGCTTCATGACCTGGCAACGGGCGAGTGCCAATGAGCTCACGAGGGAACTCAAAGCAGTCAACGATGGAAGGATTCTTGTGCTCGTCGGTGCAGTGAGTTCTGGTAGTTGTCACCTATGCAATTACTGTCGACATAGACACAATGGTCTTGAGTAACTGGCAAAGTAGTAAAATAAGTACTGCATGTACTTTGTTGCTACATGAGGCACTGAATATTCGTGGCAGGCTAAAAAGTTCGCAACTCAAATACCTTGTAGCTGATAGGCGTTTTCACTCTTCAGTCTACTGTAAATATTTTCAGCCAGATTTGATGCGCTCCCTGATGGACACCCATCAAGTAAATTTCACGTAAATGAAAATCTGCTCAGTTTAATGCTCCTTATTTCACCAGAAGTTCATTATCATGATGGCAGAGGCACAATGCACGCTTATTTATAGATTCGCGTAACTAGACATTACAGCACGTTCAGTGTAATGCCACTTTTGTTAACCAGACTCGTGCTGTACAGGCGTATGGCAGTCCAAGAGAAAATACCGTAAATTTCATGACTCGCCGAGATGGAATGCTTTCGTAGTGTAACTACTTTTCAATTCAAAAGCTCTACGACGGAAGCTAAAGAACTACTTTCGCATCTAACTATAAAACTTTTTACGGTAATATTATTACTTCCAGCCTGACTTCATGGGCTACATGTCGGAGGAAGCAGAACGGGCCATCTTTGCCAGAGGGTCGGCACTGATAGACCGTCTGGTGCAGTACGAGAGCTTCTCGATGGTGGCCAGGACGGGAGGCCGGCTGCTGCACGAGGCGGTCAGGATCAAATACACAGACGAGAAGACACGAGAAAATAAAGTCCATGATCACGACGGACCGCCCATGCTGCTTGATCTCACGCTTGACTTGGTTACGGACGGTAAGGACCGAGCCTTACTTTTCAACTGGGAAAGCTGCTATTGAGAAAGTCCATTTCATTTGTGGAGTAACACAGGCTTAGTTCGATCGCTAGAAAATAGTGCATGCAACTAGTATTATGAATTTGATTTAACGCGTTCAACGAGATATTGCTCCAACAGTTTTCCACGCTTTTGTGTCAACCCTGCTATTTAAGTCAGATTAGATTAAATAGGCGGCAGTAGACGGATCAACAGGCCCATTTCCAGCAAGAAGCCGAAGCCCAGGCTCGAGGCCCTCTCGAGCTATTGCGGTTATGTCATATGAATCAAGAATTTGAAGGCATCAGCAATTAATGTTAACTTCCTCACTGTTTCTGTTTTCGTGAAAAAAGTCACTTGTTACTGGTTATTACTAGAGCCCGGATTTATTGCGCTTAAAATATTGCAGTTACAGCTCCTAAAAATTGCTCTTATTGCACCTAAAAATTACTCTTATTGCACCTAAAAATTACTCTTATTGCACCTAAAAATTGTTTTTATTGTTCCTAAAAATTACTCTTATTGCACCTGAGCAATAGGGTGGAAGAAATATGAAACGAAAAGACAAATACAGGAAAAAAATTGAAGGGACCAAAAAAGGTCGGATAGCAAACGGGAATAGCATGTTAGTGGATCAACGGACCCTTAGTTAGCAGTTCCAAATAGCAATTCTTAGTATACATAACGCTTATGCTAATTGAGAATTCTTCCCAAAGGCGAGAATGATCCTTGCGAATATCTCGCTTTACCTGTATCCGTATGATGTATCTCCCTAACGAAAAAGGTTACAAGAATTTAATAGTTTTATTTTGAGATTTTGCAACTCAATTATAGTTTTACCCCAACAAAAACATTGAACACTTATTTATAAGGGAATCAGTTGCCATAGCGTATGAAGTCTTGTGACACGTGGAATTTATTATCAATGACAATAAGTGGCACGTGTCACATGACTTCATACTATAATGCAAGTTCATTTTATGTTATCTAAGTCTAAGAACGATTTCACACGTCCCTCATCGTAACGCGTTCAATCCCGAAAATGAACACGAACTGTGCGTCAACTTTTTCGGTCTCTATCTACACGTAGAAGTGTCCTTCATTCAAATGAATGATGCCTCGCTTTCAGTTCTATATCGTTTCTTTACATTTTCGCTTGTATTTCGCGTCGGTTTGACGTCACATTCGTATTCTATATATTCTTAAAGCCTGATTTTGATAGGAACAGCCTATTTCCAAAATATTTATAGCCTGATAAACTGATAGAAGAGAAATCAGAGCAGATCAATCAGATGGGCATCCACATCAAATATCGCGTCCGTGTTCTCACAGTTTCAGGTTTTCTAATTTTCTAGTCTTAAGTGTGAGAACAGTGATTTTGATCATCAAAGTGACGACAAAAAAGCATTTTGTGTCCACTTGTCTGCAATCTGAAACGCTGCAGAAGATAAATTTACTATTTATAGGTTCTGTTCACTGAATTTAAATGATGCAGCGCGTTCAAAAAACGACATGCTGCATCATTCAGCGTCCCACGTTTGTTGTAGCTGCTTCTTTCAAATCAGCGCACCGCGTCCATCAGTTTGACTGAACGCGTTATGATTAGGGATGAGTGAACACGGCCTATTATATTGCATTTATAGCTCTCGTTGCAATTATTGCATTTATAGCTCTCATTGCAATTATTGCATTTATAGCTTTTATTGCGCTAACGCTGTAAACTGCAATAATTCCGAGCTCTAGTTATTACACGCTGACTGTTCCATGTAGGGCTTAAATTGTCTTTGAAGTATTTAATCCTACCCTGTAAGACTTTATCAGCACTTGAACTCCACATATTGAAAAGCTATTTTTATTTAAATAATTTTGGCTTCGTATGGGCTCCTAATTTCTATGCAACAGTAAGAAAACGCGAGATCTACTTCGACTATAAAACAGTACGGTATATGTACATATACACATCAGACAATATAATAAACAGAGTCGTGTGTTCATATATTTAGATATTTGTACGTTTCGTGTCACGCTCTCAATAAAATAGGCGAAAAATAGCCCAAGCTGCAGATTTTGTAATGAAATAGAGTTTTCATTGAGATTGATGGCCAGGTTGCAGTGGCATCCCTATCCCTATCATTTTATCTGAATGCACTTCTTGCTTGAAACAGTTCTTGACATCGAAAGAAAGATATATGTAGCCTCTCATAGGGCGGCGATGGAATCTTATTTTTATAACCTTCTTCATACATCGAAACATATGTTTACTTCCAATTCATGACCTATATATTAAGTAGCAGATCAACGAAGTACAGACGAAGCGATGATTTTTCAAGGAGCAGTGGACACTTATTTTTTTTTTAGCTTGCTGTCTTTCTTTGACGGAGAGTTTCCGTTTCAACAGTAAAACTCAGATGTACTGAAAGCTTATCCTTCGGTAGCTAGGATACGCGACGGGGAATTAATTTAATTCAGCAATGTTTTGCTGCTTGCTAATGTAAAAGTTTTTCTGCCCTTCTTATGCCTGGGCCACACTATGCATTCACGCAGACAACCTGACGCAAGTATGCGAGACTCGGACGTCACTTGTGTTACCGTATCTACGTTACAGATTGTAAGTATGTATTAAAACGACACTCGAGCTGCTCGTCCTTGTAACAAATTGGGCATGCGAACGCATATGTGACCCCAGTATAAGGTGAGGGACGATTGTGCAGCTTATATGAATTGAAAGACAGAGCAGTCATCTCTTATGATAATTTTTGCTGTCCTCTGTAGCGTATCCTGCAGAACCTTATTAGTAACAATAGTATGTTAAATAAAGAGGGGTCATCACAAATTCCTCGCTGTCATTTTTGATAGAGCGAGTACTCTAGTACAGTAAATCAAATAAAAGCACTCGCTGCACACACCCTTAAAAAACCTTTTGTATGTTTGGCAGCTAGAATAAGTACAATCACATCTGCAAAATGAAATTCATTCCTCTTAGACGAAATCAATTCGCTGTTACCGCTTTTTCTCGGAAACATGGCAGGCGGATGCAAAGGGACTGCTCTAACGAAAGTAATTAATTAATCAATCAATTCTCTGCAATGAAGATCGGTGTAAAGGAGAGAACCAATTGACCGGAGAGCACAAGACGTTCTGCGAACTGTACGAAGGCTACGGGGACTTCTGTGCCTGCAACGCGTCTTTAACACCATACGAGTCTCAACTTAAGGTAACCCTGTAGAATAGCATTGTCCCAATATTTCTACAAATTACATATTACGAATCTTAATATTCACGTAGAGCACTTTCACCATCAGAATTATTTCATCACACAAGGTCTTACATTGGCTTTAGGGACGGGATTTGCGTTTCACATGAAAATATTCATACTCTCCTCTGAATAACTTGGAAGTTTTTGCCTCTTAACTAACATGATGAACAATGCCCTCTGAATACCCATATTCATTTCGGTAACAAACATTCTTCGTGGACACAAAGCATAAGAGCACTATTCCCATGAAAAAACGCACCCTTTAAGCCAAATCTAAGCAATTCGAAATCTAGAATGTTTCACAGAGGAATGACCCATAGGGAGTTCAATGTTTTTTTTTTCTCGTACGTTCAGCGAAATCGTCATAGTTGACGCCATCCCATAGAAGCTGGAAGAATTATTTTCCAAATGATTTCAGTACCTGTTACGTATATTGTCTTTGAATGCCAAACGCGCAGCGCGATCTTATGCGTCGGTATGCACAGTAAATATAAAATGGTATTACCTAATGGTACGCTAGGCTTCTCCTCTTTGCATAACGTTCCTAATGGCCATTCATACACAGCAGGTAAATAAATTGACCGAACAATGGAATTTTGCTGCCATGGTATTTCGCTTCAGTCCGGCAGCTTTGTCATTCTACACGTCATTGACGCGACACTAAAGTGATATTAGCTCACTTGGGACGGCACGCCATGCGCTCGGAGCACGGATAAATTAATGAAACCACAGTATTTTAACTACAAAAACACTGAGCTTGGAAAAGCGCTGATTCTGAATACTCTTTTTTTATGAAGAATTTTCAAATTTTTGATTCTCACACATGAACGTTTCTCAATTAAAGTATTGACGATAAGTTAATTATAATGTACCACCGCCACATTAGAATAAGCGAAAATTAAATCTGCCTAATCTAAAACAAACGGAAGGTCAAACAAATTTAGCATATTATTATCAGATATTTTGAATTAAAAATGGTTATTTGAAAGTAAATTCAAGTTCTTCTCTGCTAAAACTTCAATAATTTCAATTTCACCGCGAAAAGGTGATGATCATCAACTGCATTTCGCCGCGCCAGTCGCGCAGAGCTCAACGCGCCGTGTCACAAAAGCAATTTAGGCAGCAAAATAAGTTAATATGAGCCAGCAGATGCTTCGCTTCCAGCGCAAAACGGCATCAATTACACGATTGGGAAACAACAAATTATTCGGTCCCGTAATATGAGAGTAACAGCTATAATTGCACTTCCTGGAAAAGAATAATTTACGCTTTACTTTCGGTGCACAACTAATTGAACGGCAGAAAATTGTGCAGTAAATATAGATGATTTGTAACAGGGTTATTGCAATTGTGCAAATGGTTCAATTCCTTCTTGGAATTTTTGGATAGAAAGATATGCATACAATTATACACTAATGCACACAAATATAGCTAGAGTACATTTAAGACAACAACATTATCACCTCTCTCTCTTCATTCACTGCTAACAATCACCATCCTCATTTTGTTTGTGCGTGATAAATAGTCTAATTCGATTCCTTGACAAGCAAAATACTTACAATTTCTTTGATTTTCAAAGTATTTATATCTATACATAACAGCAGTGCCTACTTATTAAAGTAAATCTAGTTTGTTACTGAAACAAGACTTGCTGTGGGGTTGCAATTAAAAGCAATAACTATAGAGTCTTAAGTGAAATAGCAACAGCTACCTGGCGCGGCAGGATTTTCGCTACCTACTGTGCTTGTCACGTCGGTGAGGCAGCCTAATTAGCAATGATATACAGACTCAAAAACAATGACATTTTGCTCATATTGACTCGCCATAGAATTTACCGAAGTTTTAACAGCTACCCTTTTATTATTCTTACAAAGTTCTCATATTGGCTACATTATTAACTCTCTGACAGCTTTAATCAACACCCTCTAATTGCCAAATGACATCCATTGTTCGTATATTTCTGAAATTTTTGAGAGAGCTTCAGCTCCCTGCACAATGTTTGAACTTGTTATTTATTTTCTGCATTTATTTTGTGTTTTTCATCAGGATAGACAAAGAAATAGTAGAAAACTGGCCAATATGAATGATGAACTATACATTAACATTATTACTCAGTCATTAACTATCCCCTTATTTGAGATACCCTACTAATATTTTACATCATAAATTGTTACTATTATTTGATTATCAATCAGTTGTTCGAAGAATAAGCTTTTTTTCAACAGTTGAATAGGTGCAGAACAATGAGAAAACGTTATTTTCACCATTGAAAATGTTTCCGCCATAAAACCCTAAAATAAAAACAATAAAACCAAAAAACCCACTGTTGTTTTTTTTAATCCTGGGTTTTTTCCAACCCTGCTAACAACGGATGATAAAATAAAATAACAACAACACAGTCAGAACATTTTGCCAACAGACGTCAATTACACGAATTAAATGTATTATCTGCCTCATAATTTACACACATCTTATAGAAAATACCCCCAAAAATGAATTCACTTCCATTATGCATTGCAATAAAAAACGATCTCGTATAAGCTTATCAGTCGAAGCTTCCGGATTTACTAGTTCCTGGATAAAAAAATATAGGAGATAGAAAATTCTTATCTTTAAAGCTTCGAATTTGCATGGCACTAGCTGCTCCTATTAAGTAACAATGAAAGCTGCTCACTATCGTAAGGCATATAATGGCGAACGGTTCCAACTTGAAGAAATGTAATAATTATTCTGCATCGCAGTAGTAAATCACATGGATGCATTAGCATTTTAATTGAAAAAGTCACAAGCCATTTTGGAATACCATTATCAACACTATCTTAGGTATATTTATCTATAGAAAAAAAAACTCGGGAAACAGTTCAGAAGGAAAAGTCCCTGCTTATCACTTACTATTGATTCATCAACTCAACAAAGTTATTTATAGTACATTATATAGAAGTACACAAAATTAGATAATACTAACTTGACATAATCTCAGTGCTTCATACCTAACCTTTTTAACCTAACCTAATGTTGAAAAAGCTCTTTTTACCCAACCTAATCTAACCTAATCTTACACACCATAGCCATGGTTGAATAACGTAACATGTTAACCCATCGCTTGGCCATTTTTACACGGTTCTCCGCATCTCCTCGTATGACATCAGGTGGAGCGAAAAACGAAGGTGTTGTACAAATATCAATAGTATCTCTATAGTTTATTTATGCCCTTGTTTCCGCTCCAATGCGCTGGTGTTTGATGTTTGGCTGTTTGAACACGGATAGAAGAACTTGCGGAAGATTCTTCGTTTTCCTATAGATCCGGAGCAGCGAAAACGAGGGTTTTAGCAGCAAAAGAGTATACTCAGTTTTCGTTGTCACCGGTAATATCTACTGTATTCCAAACATTTTTTGCCCAAGCAAAATTATAAACTACTAAGTGGTAATTATGAATAATTCAGTTTTCCTTCAAAATTTTCCCAAGTAGCCACAGTCAACATTAATTTCTCTTAAAGAAGGTATGAAAAATTTTTATTGAAGCTGTGAACGCACGTCTCGCAAAGTTTGCACCAAAATTAGTTTTTTTATTAAAAAAAAACTTGAAACAAACTGGTGTAACGACGGGAAACTGTTTAATTAACATAAGATAGTCTTCAAACGGCTGAAATATCTTAAATTTAATGAGTAAAACACTCTTCTGTTTGACAATTTGTAATGCTTTGATGAGAAAAGCTCTTTAAAATACAAATTTTACAGGTACAGTTCATAAATTTTGACTTACAATTACTTCTAGAGCGTTTAATACTCCTCCGATAATACGTATGGAGCTGTAGTATTTTTTTTATCTATAAGCCATGTTCTTTCGCAAAGTTTTTGACGGCGGAGTGCACTAGTATGCAAAATGATAATGTGATGCTTACGAAATAAGCCATCAATACTTAGGAAGCGGTAGCTGTGTTGTAATTGATTGCTTCATTTTTCGACCTACACGTTTGACATTTTATCGTCATATTTCTAGTAAATGGATTTTTGCATCGCACAGTAAACAGCTGTGACCGTGCAGAAATGATTACCCTTCTTTCTTCATCATGGAAGCCCACGCTCACCGTATTAGTATAAAAAGCAAGTAAATGGCATGAATAAATTTACACTGTTTGCTATCTTTCGCTCCACTTGACGTCACAGCTGAAAAGGAGTGGGTGGAGCTCAAGATACTACATGCGCGTGAGTTAACCTGTTACGTAGTTCAGCCATGCCCTAGCCGATTCTGTTCTAACCAAACCTGTATAGACTTACCTAAGCCTACTCTAAATTAGCCTAAGCTAACTAAATCTAACCTAATTTTTTAATCAATCAAGAATTTGAGTCGCATGAAAAATATTTTCTAACTGCTCTGCCTCCAGTATAATTTGCTGCTTCCTAAATAGCCCGTAACTAATATCACCTGACAGATTATCCTTATATAATAAAACACTTCGTGTATTTATTTTATATTTCGTGTCCGCATCTGAAGGAATTACGCGAAAAATAGGCCAGATTGCAGATTTCGTAAGCAAGTTGCGTTGCCATGGAGATCGATGACCAGATTGCAGAAGATGGTGAAAGTGGAATCCTTAAATCCTTATCGTTTTATGTGTATGCACTTCTTGCTTGAAAGTTGAAATGCTTCTTGAAATCGCAACAAATATATTTGCTGTTTCTTTAGTCTCATTTTACACCTTATTTCTCTCAGGTCACGATGAATAAATTCGGCAGATGAACGAAACACTCACGAAGCGATAATTTTTCACGTGCAGTAGATAACTATTTCTTCTAGCTTACAGCCTTTCCTTGCCGAAGCAGTATTAAATTCATAGGCCAAGATTTCATCACTACAATGAAGCAAATGATTGAGTTTTAAAGACAGTATCACGGATACAGTTCGCTTACATTGCATATAAGCTGACTGGAGTAGCATTCAAGTGTACTGCAGTGTCTTACTCAAGATTTTATTGATGCCTGTCAATATTTCAGAAGCACGTGAAAGAAGGAGAATAGAGAAGAAAGAACCTAGGGATGAGTACCCGACAAAGGATCAATGAAAAAATGAAGAAGCAAGTCAGAGAAGAGAAGATTCCGCACCGGCCTATATTAAGCAAAAATATCGATTATTGCCGGAATATTTTCATGCACATTCATGCACGGGTCCTCTAGAAGTAGAATACTAAGTAAAGTGCAAAAATATCTATAGGACACATTTAATAGATTATGCGATAGCTCAACTCGCAAAGCTATAAGAGAGCGTAATTATAACGAATACCATTGTTTGCCTTTTAAATAGTACAGTAGAATGTTTTCTTTAAATACAGTTGTTAACAGTGGAAAATCACCCTTTTTAACCATGGACGTGAACACTCAAGTTATATTTCAGTCAACTTTCCGGTCAAATATTACAATAATTTTTTATTACGTAAAATCACTCCCTGAAAGAGATAAAGCAGCAAGGAATATAATGCTTTGTGCCACTAAAACTATTACAGAAAGAAAATACAAGTTTACCTGAGATAGCAGTTGCTTTGATAGGAGGCCGACGACTGCCCCGAGTGTTGGAACAAGTCCGTACTATTCGAAACAACCCAGCAGGTCGCAATGTGCCGATGGCTATGTTTCTAGACGAAAACAACGAAGAGTCCGAAATGTTCGCACGAATAATGAACATCAGCATCGCTGTTCATAAGCCCATGTCATTCCAAAAAGGTAAGTTCGTTACCGTCATAAAGGTGCAGTGTTGTTGAAATGGCAGTGATCCTATACTTAATTTTAACGATTTTTTTGAGGTGTAGGGTAAAAATAAACAATAAATAGCTGTATTTTACAGTATTTGTAACCGAGCAGCGACGCATGACATGAGTTTATTTCTTGATCCATTGGCACGGGATTCATCCACAGCAGTTGATACTTAAATACTGTTTCAAATATCCGTGGGTTTTTAGATGCAATAATACCTCAATTCGCAAACTGTTTAAAAAAGAATTCCCTCCTCAAATATAATCAATCTATTTTCGTAGTTTTCTATAACCAGGTATTTGGTTAACCAATGAAGCTTCACAAGGCGCACTTTTTGTGGTCTATGCTGATTTCTTTAGTTTATAATATTTTTATAGGGTAAAAAATAATTTGTTTCCGAACAGCTTCAATGGATTACGTTCCCACGCTAGCTACATACTGCGTCAGTCAGAAAGTACTTAGTGAGAATGTTGACTGCATTTAGTGGAATGAAATCTCCACTCAAATAATACGGAACGCACTGAAATCCAGCATAAACATTTAACTTGTGTCTTGGTAACGAAGTTCAAGATTTTACCATATCGATCAGATGTTTGTAAACAAGACATTTAGGCTATTATTCTGGCCCGGTCTATAATGCTCTCTCTAATTATTCACTGCTGTATCATGTATCACTATGCTCTTATAAGTGAGATTTAAATTCTTAGTACCGGGTAAGTAAAACCGTTCTGGTGATACTATCGTTTCTCCTAGCCTAAAGGGTGCTATTTTGAAACGTTTGCCCCCACAAAACAAAAAGTATGGCATGCCAGACACAATGACTGCTTTTACAGCTGATATAAAGTTTACTTGTAAAAAGAGATCTAGCGGACCTCCCACAGCCTGCAGCATAGCACAATAATATTTAAATGAAATCAATCGGACACTAAGGCCCCAGCAGCCATTGTACATAGGGCGTAAGTACACAAGTTCAGCCCCACACGGCTACCTAACTGCCGGCTGTAGGTAGCAAGCAACGCCTCTTGTCTACAGCGCCATAGACGACGAGAGTGGAAGCTCAACTCGCTGCCGAAAAAAAAAAAATTCATAAACCGTACGGCACAATTAGCAGCGCTTCGCGCAACAACAACTTCCTCTTCGAGCAAAATATCCGGAGAATTAAAGCAGCAATTTCATTTCCCACGCCTCGTTTTTTAGATTTGCGTAATTTGGAGTCGCAGTAATGGAGTCATTTAAAGATGTGCAGTGGAGCGGTGGAGTGGCATAAGTACGGGCTGCACGAAGCATTAAACTGCGACAATTGCTGACTGGCCGAGCCCAAAGACTCGCTATAAAGAGGAACATAGACGGCGTTTCTGGCACTCGTACTTTTCCAGAGGAGGTTTAACTCTTTACGCTCCGAGTTATTTCAAAAGAACTTTTATTTTTATTATTTTTGCTGCTAACCGTTTGTGCGGCCAACTGTTTCTGTCTGGAAATATTTCCTGAGTAATGCTTTCGTTAATCCTTCACTTTGCTTATTATTATTATTATTACTAAGTCTCGTTCAACAACAACTACGTAAATTACTGAACTAATTTGTTCGTTAACAAGTTACTCGCTCATCAACCCTTTACGCTCAGAATTATTACTAAGTATTTCGCTCAGCAACCCTTTACGCCGGAATTATTAATAAGGCAGTTGTTTATCAGCGTGTTAGAGGCAGAATTAGTGCTAAGTAACTCGTGAATAAACCTTTTACGCCAATAATTATTACTATAAATCGTTAATCAACCTTTTATGACCGAAATACTTAGTAATTTTTACTACGTAATTGCTTCATCAACCCCTTAAGCCCGGAATCATTATACCAATGTTTCGTTCAACGCAAGTTGAGAAATAAATTTCACTGCTACATTGTGGCATGATCCAGTCTTGGAGCAACGATCAAACTTCGAAAAGTGCATATGTTAGTCATAATGGTAGAATGGCAAGGATTATGAGACTAACAGGTTAACCCAGGGGGCGGAGCCAAGCTGTAGTGCATCATAGGTAATGAGGCGTTTGACGTCATAATGTTCAAGTACGGTATTTCACAGCTGTTTTACATTGTTTCTCCATTTCATTTGGGCCTCCAGATTGTCCTACATGTCCTACAATCATTACAGTTGCAGTAAAATATGTATCAAAGCATCTCCGAACCTTTCTAGCTCTCTGAAAGATAAAATTTTATTATTATTTAGGTTTTTTTCGTAAAAGGCACGCACCCGGTCGGAGAGTTTTGGTAAAATGTTAGCCTAAAGCCCGCTGCAGACGATAGTCTTTTGTCCTGTGTCTCCACTTCACTGCGTTCGAATACTTCGTACTGTCTTTGCAAACACGACTGTGTGTCTAGCAAAAGTTTCGATAAAATGTTTACCGTCATATCCAAAGGCTCAGCAAGTATCACCCGTGCAGTGTCTAGGAGGTTTTCAAATATTTAGCGAATGTCGTCTTAGAAAGTAGTGCCCGTTTTCGTTGTTTACTCAGACAGAGCAGCGCATTCGAACGCTGTGACATTAAAACATAGGACAAAAGACTATCATCTGCAGCGGGCTTAAGCTGTGCCCTCGCGTACGCGTCGTTATCATATCCGCCTCTCCTAATCGTAAAAACTACAGCATCATTGGAAAAATTAAGGATTTAACATTGGCCAGTTTCTACAACATCATTCCGCGAGACCATTTAGTTATGTGGAATACGGTTAGTCATTTTTTTTTTTTTTTTTTGCAAGTTAATTTACGCTAGTCGGACGCCACCCTACTGTTATACTGCTGTAACGCGCGCAGTGTATAGCAGCTGATGTTTTTTTTTCTAATTTTACCTAGCAATTGTATGGCTCTTGCGTATTATATATAGACTATTGTTTCAATATTACATACCTTGCGGGAAGGAAAGTATGTTTTTTGTCCTTCAATGTTACTCTTACCAACCTTGTTAAAAAGTTCTTCTATCTGGGCGTTCAATTACTCGCATCTGAGCCAATTTTTGTTGCAGCGGTTTGAAATTATAGAGGATAGCAGATCACTGGTGAGAAAACGAAAATGAATAGAAAACATTTCGGTTTTTACTCATATAAATCCATCTATAGAATGCCATATTACTCTCGAAAAACTCACTTGATATATTGCATTTTAAAGACGATAAGCTTGGCTCTAAAAGTGCTTCTGATACATGTGGGCGTTTGCCGGCTGAATTCATCTCCTCTTTTACAGGCTTATTAACCATAGTTGTTTTAAAATTTTATCCTTCAGAGAACTAAAAAAGTTTGTAGATGCTTTGATGCATATTTTTGTGCAACTATAATGATTGAAGGACATGTAGGACACTCTGGAGAGCCAAATGAAATGAAGAAGAAACAATGCAAAATAGCTACTGATAAGCGTACGTTTTTATGACGTCATCGCTCGTACGTTCGCCGCACGCAGGCGCTGCCGCCTCGGCAGTGCGTTAACCTGTTCCCGTTAATCATCATTGATTCAGTGGAAGGAAGTCTTAATAGGAAGTAGACTTAAATAAGTGACCGAATGTCGACAGCGAGCTCTCCAGCACGTATAAGTAGCATAACCCAAGGATACATTGAATTAATTTATAGTAGTTTTTTAAAATGATTTCGTGAATTTATTAATAACGAATGTTACAGGTTACATTCAAAGAAGAAGAGAAACGACTCCAGGGTTTTTCTTATATAGGGGTTTTAGTCATGACGGCTGCAGTAAATGCGGTCTCATAAAAATATTTGACATTAATAATATCATGCCTCGCAATCATATGATAGATCATGCATTCATAACATTATCCAAACCTTCACATAAGATTCAATGGATAGGGTGCCATATTGGCTAACATGGCATGTAGGGCCAGATACGTTCTTACTGTAGCATCCACAGTGGTAGGTACCTTGACTTACACGAGTTTAATTGGAGCCGTAACCGAACTCGTAACTCAATCGACTGTTATATCAATCTCCAAATTAAATTATATGAAACGCTGAGCCAACTGTCAGCGGCGTATTGGAAGCTAACGGGTAGCTTGGACTGTGGCTAGTCGCACGGCAAAAATATCAACGTAGTGCCGGTTCGGAACCCGGGGAAAACTTTATTTAAAGTTGGTGCGCTGGTAAGTCAAGGTGCCCCCGTGTTCGTATCAGCGACAGAATACCTCACAAGCAAATTGCTCGCGGCCTATAAATAGCTCGGGTTTTCATCCCAGGATCCCGGTCGAATTCGGGCCAATTTTAAATCTTGGGAATTTACGATGATTCCCGTTTTTTTTTTTCGAAAAACACCTCAAATAATTCGTTCTGGCACTGCAGTTGCTGGCAATGTAGTTGTTCAAGCATAATTGACTATTCATGGGGAGAGGAGTTGCGAACAAGGTTACTTTCTAGCAAAAAAGTCGTTCTAGCTCGCTTTTCGTGTATGGTATATTCCGAAAATTATTTCCCCAGTTCAGTGACCTGGAGACTAGATTTTTTTTCAGGAGAATGTATAGATAAATGCATTTTAGCCCATAATTCATCATGTTTGCACTACATCTTATTATTGCTCTCTGGTAAGTTTATCACACAATAGCTATCGAGTTCTTTTTTTGTTTTTATTTTTAACGTCATTGTTGCAGCTAGCAGTTACTAAAAAAACACCATGTGCTTCCAAATACAATAGTGGCTCGGTGTCGGTGTATGTAGAGAGTGGTACACTACAGAAGACGATTATGGTACGTAATTATACACACTGTAAATTTTGCAATAGCTCGCTTACTAGAAAATTCAGATCGACAACGCTTGGTACTTACTATGATACTTTGATGCTCTTCAAACGAAGTACAGGTGGTGTTATGGTCGCCACTCGATGCACACAGAGGTCAAAGGGCCAAACTTTGAGACCATCGGGAGGGCTAGCTGCCAGTTCTTTCTAGCATGCATGTAACCGTTGAAAGTTTAAGTTTCTAACACCTTCATAAATGAATCAGTCGAGTAGGCGTGAAATACTGTTCTTTCAATAACATGTGCGGCATTTTACTACTTTATAAATTGCTACTGCTGGAATACGAGTTTGTACAAATTCAAGAGTGTGCATCAAATACTTGTTACTTTAATAATATATTCGACTCTAATGAGGCGACTGTAGGACGATGAATTTTGTACAACTAATACTAAGAACCAATGCAGCAAAATGTGGATCTTCTAGCACGTGGCACTTCCAACTTAGCATTGCCCTTAAACTTTCTGTTTTGTGATAACGATTGGTTACACATGTGAAGAGTTGAAGGATAGATTATCACGTATATCTGAATTTGAATTTTTACCATAAACGTGCTTAATATAGGAGAATGCTAGATCTCTCCGATTTGTAGGTAGCAGTAGCAAGAACACTGAAGAATTCAACGGTACATTCCGGTCAAAGATATTGCTGCCCGGGTCACGTAGAGTGTTCTAAATTGGCAATACATATCTTTTATGGCGGGTGCACATGAAAGCAAAAGTTTCACCTCCACACAATCCACATCCAATTACAATGTCGCGAGCAAGACTTCGGCTTGCACAGAGTTCCACCACTAAGCTGAATATCTCAAATATGAGGAGTTTCTTGTAGTTTGTACGCTCTGACAGGCGGTAATGGTCAAGCTGTGAGAAAACATCCTAAATCTGAGTTAGTTTAAAGCTGCAATGACGTATAGTTTCATCGGAAGGTTTAAACGCCATACGTTATAGTCACGGTAACGTGACCACAAAGTGAAAAGTGATACGACTGGACAACTTTTACGTTAGTATGCATTAGCCAATAAGATAGACTAAATATAAACCGTTATTACGTTCATAATGTATAAGTACAAAGCGAGCATAATATTCAAGACATTAGACCGTAGCTTACTTTGTAAAGTGAAAAACTGTCAAAATTTCCCAGGATACCGCAATTTTTCTTTCAAAATCCAGGTATTACAGATACTCTATTTAGGCCCAAGATTGAACGCACTTTTCAATAAACACTTTAAGATCACGATAATCTAATACGGTTACATTTGAACACTTGAAGTTCTTTGAACGAGATCCAGGAGACGTTGTGCACTCCAAGCATTTCGTAATTAACATTAACTTATCTGGAACTCCAATCTTGAGCTTTCGCTTAACTACTTTAATATTAAGTTTTAGGGATAATTCGCAAACCAATTACGCTTAAGACAGGTCCTTCATAACTCATCTATTTGTACTAGTGACAGAATGCCTCGTAAGCAGGTTCTGCGGCCCGCATTAATAGCATGATCCAGTGGAGCGTCGGCCAAGTTTTCAAAGTGTTCCCTGAGGCCAAATTTGCCATCATCCTGGAAGACGACCTTCAACTGGCCCCAGACTTCATGCTGTAAGTTATAGCCAAACTTTGTCCGAGATGCCAGGGCAATATCAGGGGCGGGATGAAAACATGAGCTGCCTAATGCAAGCAGATTGGGCGGTAAACAGAGACATATACCTACTTCGTAGGGTATAGAACAGGTCATCCAAATAATAATTTATGTTCAAATACGTAGCTATGGAATAATCTACAGCTAATATTTTATTACCGTGCAGGTGAAGTGTGTGGTCATTGGTTACTCAGAGCATTTCATTTTTTTTTTAGGTATAAAATGTTAAACCTTACAAAGCATGGTTCAATAAAAAGTAAATTAAAAGGTGACGGCTGCAAACAGCAGCGCTACCAATACCAATTTGTTAATCTATTAGCAATTCCTCTGAGGATTGCTAATAAGGAATTGGCTGACACTCTCTCTAAGGGGAGTCATGGCTGCAGAGAGCTGAGGAAATTCCCTAAACCAGAGCACTGCTGATGATACGATATTTCAAGTCACCCCAGCCACTGTTGTAATGATACGCGGCCCACAAAGACACAAAGAGCACAGTTGTAGTCCAGGTGCAATACGATGAGACCAACACATAATTTTGACGCTTATGTTCGCATGCACGTTTTTTCCCCTAACCATCAAGCGCGAAGCAGCTCTGATTGAAAAATGGATACATATCAATCTGTTTTATGGGACATGTTGCGGTACCGATTGATCAACCTCAACAGCCTTCTATGATATTGTTATTCAAGTACGTAGATTAAATGTTGATTCTAAAAAAGTTATTGAGATTAGTTTCTCAAAAACGCACATCTTAAACTAACATCTTTTTCTCTTAATGTAGAAAACATAAGCGCTTTAAGCTGATGGGTTAGTTAAGAATATAATATTCAGAATTATTGTTATTATGCACATTTTTGTTTTATGCGAAATACAGCTCAATTGACTCGCCAATAATTTTATAAAAAAAAGCTTGTGGTACATATTTAGACACAACAAAATGATGTTTTAAAAACTTTTATATTTTGTCTTTGGTAAAAGACTATTTTCAGTGGTGGAGCCAAGAAAACTATATCTTACCTCTAATACAATATAACTTCTAAAGAATAGCTAAGAAAATGTTATTCCAAAACTCTCATACAATACATCTTTTCATTCCTCTCAAATAAAAAAGGCGTGATTCCCATTGAGACGGCCCAAAAAGCCTCGCCTGGAAACTTTCGCTTCATTTTAAAAGAGAACCACGGGCGCACAGCTCCCTAGTGCATTCAGGCAGAGATATTAAAATGTACAGCCCAAAAAATGGAGCGGCTGTTACAGTGAGAGCAACAGCACAAACGCATTTTAGAACGGCCGTGGATAAAGTAAAGTGTTGTTCACTAACATATGGACGGCCCATGCACGCGGAACTGAGTGGCCCACTGAACGGATTGTGCGCGGCGCCAGCTCTTTTTTTTTTTTTTTTTTTTTTTTAATCATAGTCGATAAACCTGACGGACGGCAATAGACGTGAGCTGAAAATAGCTGGAATTTCTTACTTTCACAAGAGGAATGACGAAGCTGTCTTAAAAGCGAAATAGCAGAACGAAAATGCCAACTGATTTATTTATAAATTAGCTGCGTCGAATCTAAAGCTGAGTAGCGTTTTTTCAGAGCTAACGAATTGCATTTCATATGTTCAAGTAGTGTCGTGGTCAGTTCGAGGGGCAAAATCCGTATAAACTAGGCACTTTTACCAGAATCCAGTACCTTATGCACTCAATACTGTAGCCTTTGCGTGCTAACGGCACTATAATAAAGGACTGAATTTCAAAGTACTATTCAAATTGAAAGTAGTCGGATAAGGCCGAAGCTTTCATCGAGTTCCTCCGGATCGATGGTAGGTACTACCATAGCGACGGTAGGTACTACCATAGCGATGGTAGGTACTACCATAGCGACGGTAGGTACTACCATAGCGACGGTAGGTACTACCATAGCGATGGTAGGTACTACCATAGCGATGGTAGGTACTACCATAGCGACGGTAGGTACTACCATAGCGACGGTAGGTACTACCATAGCGACGGTAGGTACTACCATAGCGACGGTAGGTACTACCATAGCGATGGTAGGTACTACCATAGCGACGGTAGGTACTACCATAGCGAGGGTAGGTACTACCATAGCGACGGTAGGTACTACCATAGCGACGGTAGGTACTACCATAGCGACGGTAGGTACTACCATAGCGACGGTAGGTACTACCATAGCGACGGTAGGTACTACCATAGCGACGGTAGGTACTACCATAGCGATGGTAGGTACTACCATAGCGATGGTAGGTACTACCATTACCCTAATGCGTCGAGCTTCGTCTCCTAAGATGCTGGCGGTATCAGAACAAGATATTCAATTGCGACCCACTGCTTCTAAGCTTCACTATTACTTTATTAATTTCCTAATTCATTGATCTATCCATTCAGTTTCTTTTACTATTATTATAGTCAGAAGTTTAAGTCGCTGTTTCTACAACAAAGGCGATATCACAGAGGAAGAAAGAAGGGGCATATCGTATGACGATAGACACGTGAAACCCATGCACGAGGGTATTCCTACGCAGGATCAACGCGAATGGAAACAGCAAGTCGGGTAAGAATTAAGAGAAAGAACAGATGCAAGAAAGATCAGTAGGAGTATGAGATGGGATGGAAGCAAAGTGGGCACGAAAGACAGACGTCCCGATGGCCTAGCTAATAGCTAAGGTAACCTACAGGGTCCTCCTGGGGACGCTGCTCCCGCAACATGGGATGGGCGAACCTAAACTACCCTAACCCTATGACCCATCCCACGCCGCCTGAGGTGTTCATTTTACTTCATTGCGGCTGTACGCACTGGCGGATCCAGGGGGGGCATTCATGGCATTTGCCCCCCCTCAGGAATTTTGGGGAGGGCATTCAATACAAAATGCCCCCCCCACGGGAAATTATACTGAACATACTTTAACAATTTGTATATGAAATAAAGCGTTCTGAA
>LQNS02278180.1:17323255-17343535 GCA_001587735.2 Parhyale hawaiensis | reverse complement strand
ATCTTCTGCAACCCGGCTTATTTTCTGCCTATCACTTTCAATGGAGCTTGAGAGGAGCACCAGAGCCTCCAACCTGGGCTAATTTCCGCCTATCTATTTCGTTAAGAGCGTGACACCGAAGATATAAATATATTTATAAACACACGACGGTCATTTTTAGTATTAGATTAGATTAGATAGATTAGATGAAAGTAACATCCGCAGAGGTAATATGACCACAATAAAGTTTATTTTAGTCATAAAAAAGCTACCTGAACAGAAGAAAAGAGAGATCGGGAGAGAGAGTGTAGAATAGTATATCAGGAAAAATGGGAAACCCAGCAACAGACAGTCCTCGCTTATGAGCAAAGCAATACGTAAGAAGGAATAAAACAATTTTTTATTTTATAAAAACTGTGGCACTTAAATGTATTATGTCTCGAATGATACAAAGTTCCAAGTAAAAGTGTAAGGCCATTAAAAGAGTATTTTCTTTTACAAAAGTTCATGTTAAATTGCATCAACATTTTCACCAGAGCACATAACATTTTTATATCTTCAGACATCAAATACCTTAATGCATCTTGGTAAAAAAAAAAAAATCCAGTATGCGGTACTTCACAGACGATGGCATGTGATACCTCGTTGGAAGATAAAATTTTGCAGTAACTATACCAGTAGACGGCTAGGGAAAAATATATGTAAAATTTAAAAACGCATTTGCGTTCCATCGCGAAATAAATTGAGAGTCTTTCAGCAGTAACACAGTACGGAGATTATACAACGAGAGCTGCTTCGTATTGATTAACGAGACCCAGTTGTCTTCTATCATATGCAAGGCAGCTATACAATAAGTACAGTGCGTTACCTTTGATTATGCAAATACAATTTTTTACCTATTTTTCAAGATTAGTGTCAAACATTTAAAATGTGAATAGTAAGTTAGTGCACAAGTATCTTGTAACTAGAAAAACAACTAAAGAAAAAGAAAACGGGACAATTTCCCACGTTTTGGCAACATTTGCTTATCGCACGGGGTTCTGCTGTTACCCCAGATTATGCAACATCACTCTCTAGTCAACATGGGCAAGAAATGCGGTTTAAAAAGTGAAAAAAAGATCAAAGTGACCTCGTTATTGGCTTCTGGTAAGACAACACTCGAAGTTTCCAACGAATTACAGCGTGATCGCCGAACAATTAAAGGCTTATGCAATTGAAGGTAAAGTCAACAAGAAAACTCCGGATAGAGCCTCTACGAGGAAATTGACTGCTCGGGATATGCGACATTTGAAGGTTTCTATCAATAGAAAACAACTTTCTATGAGCAAGGCGATATTTGAAGACGCTGGAGCCCCTATACTAAGCAGAAAGACAAGATGTGAGGTTCTGCAGAAACTAGGGAAAGTGAAAAAGGCAATTAAGCGACCACTTCTAACAAAAAATCGTAAAGAAAAGAGGGTCAAATGGGCTGAGGAGAACATGAAAACTGATTTCTCCAATGTCATATTTACTGACGAATGCGGTGTCACTCTTGATGATCAGATGGATGGGCGTCTGGAAGGGTCCTCCATGACCGACCTCAACAGACACGGCTTAAGCGTCAACAAGGTGGTGGAGGTATAATTTTTTGGCCCGGGATAGTAGATGACACCCTTATTGGTCTATTTCAAGTGGCAGAAGGAGTTAAACTGAGTGCAGAAAGGTACTGCCAGTTTCTTGAAGCCAATTTGATTCCATGGCTTGATGAGCAGACTATCGCAAACAGATTCAAAATGGTATTTCAGCACGATAACTCTCCCTCACACCGAGCACGATACTCTGCTAACTAGCTTGCGGATGGAGGATTCAAATCAAAAATGATTATGACCTGGCAAGCGAATAGCCCCGATTTAAATCTCATGGAGAACCTTTGGGCAATAATCAAAAGGAAGGTCAATGAAGGTGGTCGGCAGTTTTCGAGCAAAGTAAGCCTGTGGAATGCAGTAAAAACAGCAGCAGATTCTATTCCACCGTCTGAAATATCAAACCTGACAAATTCTGTTGATAATCGCTTTAAAAAATCATGAAAAATGGAGGTTTCCATGTTCAAAATTAACTTGTTATGTTTACCACTACTGAACACTTATTTCAGTGTTTATTGAACTGTTTTGGTTATAATTTCTTAGTTTTTGACGTTTAATAACAATATTCCTGTTCGCTTGTATTTATTTCCTCTTTGTGATGTTTTTATTAGCTTGTTGCATAATCTGAGGTAAGAGTAAAAAACTCGTAAATAAGTAAATTGTATGATAAACTTAACCAACGGTTAAATATTTATTTTACAAGTGCTGTTTATATTGGCAACATAGCCATACATTTAATTAATAATGATATTTTAAAGTTAGACACTATTCTTGAAAAATTAGGTAACAAAATTCTATTTGCATAATCAAAGGTAACGCACTGTAGTGCCGTGTCAGACGCTTTAATAAGGTCTTGTTTATTCACGAGACCTAGTTGTCTTCCATCATACTGTATTATGCAAGGCAGTTATACAATAAAGGGATAGTACCGTGCAAGACACTTTAATAAGGCCTTGTTGATTCACGAGACCTAGTTGTCTTCTATAATACTGTATTATGCAAAGCAGTTATACAATAAAGAGATAGTACCGTGCGAGACACTTTAATAAGACCTTGTTGATTCACGAGACCTATAGTTACCTTCCTGCAAATACAAGGCAGTAATACAATACGGAGATCGTATCACGCGAGACGCCTTAATCAAACTCGACTACCGGCCGGTCTCAGGAGCAACAGACCGATGGCTGCAGGAGAGTAGGCACGGTTGGCTGCACAGACGAATACGTAATGTCTAATGAACGCCAATGAGGATCACAAGCGAACTTAATTAATCGCTCTCTATAGGACGGAAGACAGAACGCCTACTCGTATTAAATTAATTTCATTACGGTATCAGTATACGGTAAAGACTTACGTTTAAACGAACTGCACTGTTGTATTAGGTAAAATATGAATATGAGTGGGATAGGATGCTAATTAGCCATATTACAATTACATGGGCTCAATTTACTTGTTACTTGTGAGTAGTCTTCAAAGCCCCGCTCCGCTGCCGACGCAGCGCTCCCAGAGCCTCCCTCATACAGGTCAGTCAGCATCTATAATCTTGTGTGATGCACTTCTCGTCCAAGTTGTAACATTCAGCGAATAAGTGAGATTTCAATTTCTTCTTAAAACTCTGCAGATTATCAATGTTCTTTTTGTGTTCAGGTAGCTTATTATAGAGAGTTAGGGTGCGCCCGTCGCAACAGCTCTAAAGTTGATATCCAAATTGCATCGCGGCTCACTCAGTCTATGACGATCTGCACAAGGTCTTAACGTACGCAAAGTCATCGAAGTGTCAATTTAAAGTCTTTTAATAACTCGTTTATGCACAGTGATTTCTTAAATCGTAGTGCTTGGTAAGTCATAAGACATATCTTGTAGACTATTCTTGCCCTTACTGGTCAGCCAATGTAAATCAATCAATGCCGGTGTTATTCTCTCTCGGCGAGGCGCTCTGTTTATGACATTTTAGAGTCTTCTCAGCAGATAGTTAAGAAGTCCATAGTATAGCGAGTTACAATAATCTAATTTGAAGATAACATAATTATGGACAAGCATTGTATAGTTTTTTCATAGAAATATTTCTTGATGAAGCTAATATTCCTCAAAGGCTATCCAGTTGTTCTCACTACAGCATTTTTTATTTGATCATGAAATGAGAGATGGCAGTCAATTAAGACGCCCAGATCTCTAACCACTCTCTTCACTTCAATATCGGTGCCATGCATTCGCGCAATTGCAGCTCCAAGTCTCCTCAGATCATTCTTCCTTCCAATAAATAAACATTCTGACTTCTCTTCATTCAATTTTAACTGCTTAGTTTCCATCCATCTTTTAGCATCTCCCATCACATCAGTCAACTTATCCTCCTCATCTCTCACACTACACAAGGACATACAATGTCGGGGCCACACTAGGGATTTACACAGACAACCTGACGCATAGGTGTGCACAGTTCCTTTATAGAAGATAGTTGTGTCAAATTTCGGTGAATGCCCTTCGCTCCTAAATTCCCAGGCGAGACCCTGAGCCATCCACGTTCGAGTGAGAAGAGTTCAAAACAGTAGATGCAGCTTGACGGCGGACTCTTTCCGTTCTATCAATATATCAACAAAGGTCCTGAGACAAGAGCTGCACAGTAAATTCCTAGCGAAGACGAGCTAGTGCTCTCTATAAAGGAAAGATTAGAGCATTTGATACGCATTCAAAATTCTTAGTAATAAATCCAATGACTTCCTTTGTCATTTTTACACCCATATCTAGTTACTGTTCATGTGTCAGGTCGATTGTGATAGTTACCCCTAGATCACGGTGCTGTGTAACATTCCAGTTCAGTGTTATTCATCGTCAGGCAAGCGTTGATGGTACTGTCTGATATGCATGCCGTACCATTTATCGACATTGAAGCTCATCTGCCAGGATAAAGCCCATTATAAGTAAGAGGCGGTTAAGGTCTTCCTGAAGATCCGTTTTGTCACTGTCCAGTATGACGCGGTGCGTCATACTGCCCAGTTGTGTCGTTCGCAAATTGAGGTTTTCATTAGCTTACTTTTTAATTCCATATGTTACTTTTCATGTTCCAATTGACAAGCGAGACTTTAAGTGAAGAAAAGAAAGGGCCTACAGAGAATGCATGAGAAGAGGGAGCCCAAGCTTCAAGATTCATTGCCCATGCATGTATGAGAAAAATGCGACAGAAAAAGAGATACATAGATAAAAGGGGCCATCAGGTGTGAAAGAAAAGCCGGAAACAGTATATTAAAAAGGGCAAGGAAAAGAATCAGTCTAAAGGTGCTTCTGTGAATGTATTGCTACTAGGATAACTTGCGGTGTCCATGTAAAGTGTGATTTCTTAAAACATAAAATGGACATTGGAATTAACCAAACAATATGGCAGACACCCTAGCGCAGGCCACTATAAGGAGTACTTCAGTAGAACATTTTACTTAACTAGTCACCCACTCTTCCATCATTATCCTGTGCAATCCCACTATTCTACGTTATCTTACTTCAGCTATCCAACTCCGCCATTCATAGCCTTTATAGAGCATTTTACCTTCAGCGTTGGTGGGTTCTCACAGCGTATAGCTAGAGAATTCTACATAAATTTAATTGAACCGCTGTGTCAAATACTACGTATGTATATATAAAAACGGATTCACACGAGAGAGGTTCGTTGCTGTCACAGACCGTGGCCGAATGAGTGACGCCACTCCTCTGGTGACGGATAGAGCTAGATCGTGTAACGGTAAAATGCAGACTTTGCTTGTGTAACATCGGAATTAATTGCTTTTGCAATAAGATGCGGACAAAACACGAGTGATGATTTGCGTATGTGAACATTCTACTTGTCTCGAAAACGAAAAAGCAGCGACAAAGGTTCCAAATATACAGTGCTACAGCAAAACACTTATCATTCCACAGCCATGACTTCGCAGCTTTTTACGGTTAACATATTATTAAGAAATTGTACGCAAGCACGAGTCTGTCATGTGCTACAATGTAAAAGTAATGGAATATTAAAACAATTCTGTCATGACAGAAACTTTACAGACAAATTACGCGCTTAAATAAGCAAATTCTCATTGTTTTCTACTCATATTTGAAACCCACTTAATTGAAGGGTTTCCTAAAATGAACAAAACCCGAATTTTATGGTTTTAAAACGAAAATAACAAGCTTTGGGAAGGCTCTTTACTGGCGACGGGGGCATTTGCCATAAATTTAAATCAAATTGTTTTCTTTCTAACATTTTATTGCAGCGCATGCAAAACATACATCGACCGAATATTTCGAATTACCGTAACAAATTATCACACACACTTCGCTTACATCGCCTGTCGACCCAAAGTTGCATCGAAACTGCCTCATGAAAGCAGACTCGATATTAACAATACTGCACATGAAAATGGTGGTAGTTGCTACTAGTGCACGCTTATTTCAATTAATTCACGCATCAAATCTGTGGTTATTCAGTAAATATAATGCAAAGAATATTTTACGCAAAGGCACCGTTAAGTGTCAACTTCAACTCTAACTTGATCGTCGACAATATTTTCACAGAACAGCTTATAGGTTTAAGTGGACCGAAATCCTCTCTTGTAATTCTACTTTAAGACTGGTGATATCCTGGCATGCATTCGATGCAAAGCATACGCATTCAGAAAGGCTCATCATAGTAGTTCTAGTAGTAATATTCACGCAGTTAATACGAGGGACATTCTGCTCCCAAATCCTCACCCCTCAATATCTAGCATTCAACACCGTCTGAATTACGCAAACGATAGTCGATGTGCTCGTTTTGTTCGTAACGACATTCCTCCTTCAAATGTAGGAAATAATGAAAATTCAACCGTGGTGAATGAGAGCTGGAGAACTATTTAGCACTAGCGGAGCAGGTTTTGCTGCGAAGCGCAAGTTTGTATGCCTGAGAAGAAAAGCAGCTCATCGGAACAGAGAGGTAACCGATGGGGTAAAATCCCTGGCATTACCAAAGTAGAATAATTATGTACACCGGTGCAGTGACTTGTATTCGAATGAAATCGATTGGTCAACAATAAAATATATATATATATATATACATATATTATCCTTCACTTTCAAATTATTCGGAAGGACACTACTGGCACAGTACTGTGAAGTTCATAACCCAGTAACTGGATCTTCTATACATAAGCAGCTTTGTTGAGCGTACTGCAAGTTTTATTCACCTGCCATGAAAGTTTTGTACAAACATATGAGTAAGTGGACAGCTCAGTGTCCGACTTCCTATAGGAAACACCGCCCACTTCATTCGTCTTCCATAAATTAATCTCCTGCAACCCTATTGGGGTATGTTTATATATCCAAGTATTCGACTTGCTGTTGGACACGCCGCCCAGTTAATTCGTCTTCCGAAATTAATCTACTGCAACCATATTTTTATGTTTCCAACTCAGTGTCTGACTCTATATTGAATACACCGTCTACTTCATTTGTTTTCCATAAATTAATCTCGTACAACCATATTAGTACAGTATGTCGACAGCCCAGTGTAATTACTGTCAGACTTGCTTTGACACAGCGCTCATTTCATTAGTCTGCTAAAGAATAAACTAAGGCGACATGTCGGTATGTTGACAGCCCAGCGACTGGGACTTCTACGTGAAGGCCGTACTGGTGGGGTCGCGCCACATTCTGGCGCCAGAGGTACCGAGAACGAAACACGTCGGCGGGGGTGGCGTCCACGTCACGGGGCTGGAGCAAGAGCGACACTTTGACGCTCGGACTTTCAACAGTAACGTGTCTTACGCTCTTATGGACATAGAAAGGCGAGTGGTGTGTCAGCAGATGCTGACAAGAAAGAAAATAAGAGTACTGGCAGAAAGCCACTACCAGCAGCGTAATTCAATCTCCCGCCACAGCAGCCCAAGAGATACTACACTCGAACAGACATATCTTGAGGGTTTGGGCACACAGTAGGGACCCTTGGCAGTTTATAGCCTCTCCTTCGCTTCACTACAAGGGGCTCTACAGATAGGGCTGTGCTAAAAAAACGTAAAAACACACCTATCAGCATGATTAGCAGGTGAGAGGAAGAACGGCGTATGTTGGTTGATAAAACGCATCGAGGAAATTGGCTGAATAAAGAAAAATCTGCGATATGACCTAAGACCACTGCGACATATCTTTTGTTTGCATTCTAGAAATAAGATACATCCTCCTGTGTACCATGTAGCATTGTAGCATTTCAGTGTTGTAATGTCTCCACGAGTATTAAATAAAGTTTATTATTATTACTATGAGAAACATTTTAAAGCATATTGAAAACGTTGGCAGCATTGGCAGGTAAATTGTAAGTCGGTGTAGGTTGACAAGTAAAAGGCATATCAGTGGTTGTTAATTGGTTAGCGTCAAGTGCAAAATAACAAATAGATATGGTAGATGGGGGTTAACAGGCAATAGGGATATCAGAAGTTGATGACGTATAAAAAGCATGGCAACAGGTAGAATTAAATTTATATGGGTTCGTGGGACAACAATAAGTATGTATTTAGGCGGATAACAGCTAGTTACCCAGATTGATGGAACCTGAAGTGAAGAGTCTCTTTAGATTGTCAGCTGGGCATAAATTTCTTTCCCAGGGCCAGTTGGTCCCTCAGGATATTTCAGTTAACAGTCAAGAATTGCTTCTGCAATAACATCTAACTGGTAGGTACCTGGTATGTACAGGGTGCTGTCTCTCTACATACATAAAGAAAAAGGTTTACTATGTAATACAAAGAGCTAAGTTAAGTGATGGTTATGGGTCTTTAGTTCACTGATGAAGCTAAATAATCCACAATGCACTGAAGTTTCTCTGTAAGTTGTACGTAATGTAAATATAGAGTTTTTTTATTTTTTGTAAAATATCGTATAGATATTTAGTGAACATTTATATGCAATATGAGCAATAATTTATTAATGCCACTTACTGTGTTTCCCGTTTGCGTTTCACCAATGCTCTAATTGCTTTAAACAATCACTATAAATTTAAGCATTTCGCACCCATTTGAGCCAAACCTGTATAACAGTTAACCATTTTGAAAACTAACAATACTTAAACAGTTACGGTATGCAAAACGTTGGAACTCTTAAAAGTTTTACCGTTTTGCAAAACTGTTTAAGTCTGAGAGGCATATAAATTAAAGTTTAGGTCATACATGCGTGTTAGGCCGCAGCTGACAACGGTCAAGACTGCTGAACTTCTGACCGAAAGGTTTTGATGTTGTGCATAACTGTTCAAGTAGTTTTGCACAATGGTTAACTGTTGTACAGGTTTGGTCTAAACGAGTACAAAATGTTGAAATGTGTGGTGCTTGCTTAAAGCAATTAGAGCATTGGTAAAAGGCAAACTGTAAAAATAGTAACAATGGTAGAAGCAGAATCATAAACCCAAACCACAACAACGCTACTTGTACTCCAAATTTGTACTCAATTACATTGTTTAACTTCTCTTTCAGCGTACCAACATAAGCTCGAGGTTAACCGAGACACTACAGAATGAAATAAAAGAAATTCCCCGTTTTGAAAGCTTGAGTAAACTGTTCTTGTTAATATAAAACAAATTATTAGCATTGACTTTCCAGTTATATATCTACACAGCTGTGCAAATACGTTCGCTGTACAATTCTAAGCGCTGGATATCTCCGTCACATAAAAATGTGAAACGAAACTTGGTTTATTGTAACCAACATATGCTGTTCTTTTTTTAAGATGAGCTACTCGTATAAGTCAGGTGTGTTACGAGAGCCTGAAATGTGCGCTAAGAAAAGTGTTGACCCAAAATCAGTACAATAATTGTTCTTTTAATTGACAAGCTAGTGTAGCATAAAAATTGCAAGTGCATTCCGGCTGCTATTGCCGCTGGTGCACGGGAACGCGTGTTGGTTCTAAGATAGCACTTACTTCAGCGCATTACCATGAAAATACGAGCACAGTCTAGGGTGAGCAATATTTCACCCCCTTCAGGGATGCAGTGTCCCAATCACCTCCAGAGAGCAAGTTGCAGCCCAGTTGCCGTGACTTAATTTAAAGTAGGTAACACATCTACTGGTGAGGATTTGTAGAACAATTCTGGGATGTAACATAAAAAACTTTCTACATCACTACAGATCAAGAAATAAGATATGAGCCATAGCTGTAGCTGTTATACTTACCACATCTCATGGCAAAATTAACCAGCGATTTCAACACGAGACATGAGATTCTAATACAGAACTAATATCGTCTTCCTATTTATCCAGTGCGAATCTGCCGAGTGTAGCGATATAATTAAAATGAAATGTAACTGCGAAGAAACTGGTTCATCTGGAAGGCACTGCACACGTCCAAAGTCCAAGCGCTTTTTTTCCTAACAATTAAGGTTCTGGTTTAGGATACTGAAGGGACGTCATGTACAAAAAAAGTCCCATTTCCCTAATCAGTCGTGGGTTCTTACAGCGCCCGCAGATACAAGTACTACGAGTTCGTCAGAGAGAGCATCAACAGCTCTGTCCAAGTCGATCTGAGCAGAGTTCATCCCTGTGATCTCAAAATTTTCAAAGATCAGCCGGTAAGAATGTGTAATGTGACAGGAAATTTTATGTTCTCTCTCACTTCTACATATAGTGGCCCGCGCCGTCGTGAAATGATGGCACCATATAATTACTTCAACGAAACTCCCATTGCCTTTGGTGTTTTTCGTGGTTCTGCTCTGAGAACTTTTTTTTTTCGATGTAGATCACAAGCTCACGTCAAATACAGCATTACTGAGGGTAAGAAATAAAGTTTAGTAACTAATTTACCGCTAACAGGTACTTTAGACGACAACAATTATATTTGCATGGCTAAAGGCCCATTTATAATTGAGCAAATTAATTTGCAGTATGTTTGTTGGTTGCTTGCTTGATCTTATCGCCCTTCTACCAATACTGGGAAGCAAAACCTCAATTGGTCAGACGAGCCTGAGACGGTGCTGGTCAAAATTAATGTAAAATCCAAGCACTTAAAATATATGCAGTACCTCTCGTTGGCAGCATGGATGCACAATTTTACTTCCTTCCCACGGCAAAGATCTATTTTCTCTGAACTCAAAATGCTTAAGTATAATAAAATGTCAACGAAGGAAAAGTACACTATATTCTCAAAACAAGACCCACGAAGAATCGCGATGGATGGAGGTTTCGTCTAAGAAATTATTTTCTGCCCTCGTTCAATGGCAGCGTTAGCCACGACTAGTTATATACGAAATATTTTACAAAATTGTGCCAGGCTCTTCCAGACACACACAATGCGCCACCATTAACAGCTCATGTATAATAGCGATCAGCGGTGCTTATTTCGCATAAGGTACAAAACTTAAGTGAAGGATGGAACGACAAATAGTAGTCTCAACGAGTGATAGACGTATACAGTATATGCACTATATATACTTAATCCCATACACGATGAATATGTTTCCCTAATGCTAAATAACTTGATGTAGTTGGTGATACAATTTAACTGCCGTAACAGCCCGAAACTGCTTTCTCGTTCTTCTTGGACATGCCTGACGAGAGGGACGAATTCTCCGCACTGGTGGCCGTTGTGAAGGTGAGACACACGCAACGTTTTGACATGGAAATTAATGCCCTGAAACAGTAGTGAAGGTGGGAAATATACAACACTGCCATGGGAATCAATGCCGTAGCGGCCGTAGAGAAGGTAGGAAATATCCAAAACTTTGTCATCGAGATCAAAGCCCTGGCAGCAATAGTGAAGGTAAGAAGCATGCTTAACTTTGCCTGCTGTCTTTTACTGAGCAAATTTATCAATGGTATGTATATTATTATTTAACATATCCTCATATCGAGTAAAAGCACTTCTGTAAGCGCTGTCTCTCCGTACCTTCTCTACCCTCCTCGATTTGTACGTAGAACTCACTACATGGATTGATTTTCAGACCATCTTGAAATAGCGGCCCTGAAACGTCAATGGCTTCATATCTTTTCTTTAGTGTTCTTTAAGTTATGAGAGTAAACAAGTCTGAAAGAGCAATCAGGACTGTAGAGACAGATGAGGCAATATATCCTACCGAAATTCTAGCTGACAGCTAGTGATAGGTACCCTGGAAGTATGACTAGTGCATCCTTATTAGATATAAATCTGTGGTGCAACTTCTATGGTCGGTTTACACTGGTGACGTCCTCAGCTTCCTCGTAGTATTTTTATACTAACCTCCTGTCATAGTTCATTGACTCTCGAGAAATCAACCAAAATTATCCTACTTTGAAAGCCCGAAAATAGTGCACAGACGGAGACGGCTATATGGCTATCACCGTCTGAGACGACCTCGTCTTGAATTTGATCCTGTAGAAAAAAGTGGAAGCCACTGTTGCAACTTCATCTCACAGTCAAGATCGTACTAATAAATGAAGGTCTCGTCGCCGGTGACAAGACGTAAGGAAAATATTCACCACCAAACTCAATATTGGGTTAAAAGGCTCTTTCATATGGCAGCTCGAAGAATAATTTGGTAATTATTATTAAATCACACCAGACTGGCGACGTGGAAAAGGAGAAACTCCATGAGGTTGACAAACCCCAATAACTGCACCAGCAAAGACAGAGTCATCAACACCATTACAACCATCCACACACGATGGAAAAAACGAACAAGAATACTGGCCCGTATGGCATCGTTACGGTTCCAAGGCACACTCATGAAAAGCACGAGTACGCCGAGTAAACTTCACCCGAGAAAATGGCTCCGGAAGAAAATCAGACAGGGGATGACTAGGGCAATTGTATATTTTATACAGAAAGCAGACCCCACCAAGTCTGCGACGGTGCAGCAAGTAATGCAAGTTGTGTCGTTGTCACATATGCCTCGGCAAGCGAACAGTGACAGCTCGCTGCTCATCGTCCTGAAATTATATTTAAGCTTTGCAGCAGAGATACGGTACCATTAGCGACATGCGAGCTTCACATCCTCACACCACGTTGTTCCTGCGAATGTACAGCGTGGCCTCGGCATAACGCTGTGGGTACCCAAGAAGCAAAGAGCTTACTGAGAGCAAAATTCTGATGCATAATAGAGAATGTCGATCAATGTAAAAATATAGCCTCCTTAACTCCCATACAAACTGAAAACGGGCGGTCTGTTTCCACTAATATTTAAACCTGAGTCAGTGCTTCATATCTCGATGTTAATAGTCTCCCCTTTCATCTGTCACCTTTACAGCATATGATCTCTTCCAACTTTGAATCGCTTCATCCATCTGCAAATGGGGTTCTGTGAGAGACAGCATAGCCTCACTAAGTTTCTCCCACGCATCCGTAATTTGAGATAACTTACACTCTAGTTTTGCGTTAGAATTCCTTGTTTGTTTTAAGTTCACAATCGCGAATTTCTCTGCTATTAAAAGTATCTTTGACGCAAGTTCATACGTCTCAATGGAAAAACAGCTAGCGCAAGAATAAGCGAAGAGGTGCGTTAAACTCCTAGATGTTAACAGTTAATTCGAACCCGTTCGGTGTGTGAAAAAGTCCATCCCAAATTATGGACAAGGTCTCTTGTCCAATAGCAGAATTTGCCAGCTTACCGTTCAATAATCGTCTCAACAAGCCTGGAATTATCCAGATATTTAGGATCTCATCCATCCACCTTGGTGTTTAATTAAAATTGCATGGAACTGGGCCTTGACTCGACTCCCTGGAGTTTTGAATGACGTATGATGTTTAGGTCGCACCCATTTCTCTATCCGCGTTTCCAGTGGATAAGATTTTGTTACGCGAGAACAACAGGGCCAGCTGGAACAACCACCGAACCAGAGAAGCAATACCAGACCTTGTCTATCTGCCGGGCTAACAAAACCCAGCTCTATCTACCATCCTGGAATCAAGCGGCCGCCGCTGCGATGCAATTCCAGCTTCGAAAATCAAAATATCGTTGCCCGTAAAACAACAGAACGATAGGCGAGTTCGTTTCAGATCTGGAAGTTCGCCCAAGAATCTATACAAGAGTTGATGGGAAGTTCTTGAGCGAAACTTGTGAAGTTACTGGAACTTGAGGCTATCACTGATGCAAGACAACTTCGCTTCAAATTGTTTCTATAGTGGTTTATTCGGTGGAAAGTAAACACGCTTTGTTGCGGTAGCCGCTTATTTTTTTTACCTCTTCACTATTTTAAGCATAGATGAATTCAGAAAACAATCCGTTTGTACCACTATCATCTTTTATAATCGACTAAGTTGACTATCATATTCCAAGTATTACGTTACAAGCAGCAATGAAAAAATTTTTCAATGTCAACATATAAGCAATACGAAAATGTTAAGCATGCCTGCGACTAGTTTGTTCATCTGGTCAATGCAGTGCTCTAAACACGACAGCAGAAACATGAGCTCCCTAGCGAAGCAAAATCGCATTCGGGCGACGAACTGAACCCCCTGATCTGAGAGCTACCACATGCCAGAAAGCATTATGAAACTACATGTTAGCCATGATCAGCGGAAACGTAAAAACACACAGGTATAATTCACCCACTTGTATTTCAAATTTCAACCTCAATTAGCTGGCCAATCTGCATTTACAGGTAGGTGCTGAAATACGTATAGCACGAACCATGTAGATGGTACCATGCTAGATTCACATTTTTAGAGTATAGAGGTGTCATTTCCTCAAGCAACACTTTATATGTATAGAAGACGAGTATTCACTTGTCCAAGCAAAAACTGCCACGATAAAGTTCCAAATGATCATTTTAGCGTCGCAACAATTAACTGGCAATGCTTTTTCACTAAGCACTCGTAAGCCCCGCAGCACTGGAGACTTAGCACAATAAAGCAACACAAACGTATTTCAATTTTCTAGAGCTGCAAGCGTTGCCGGCGCACAAAGGAATTTACGCAATCTGTGGAAGCGAAAGGAATTTAGTTTGCCCAGAACTATAGAGCAAGGGCTGGAATATTCAGACATTATCCTTTTGCAGTAATAGGAGCAACAAACGGGTGATACAGTAATGTGATACGGTACAGGAGTGATACAGTATTTTCTTTTCGTAATGTATTACACGGTGTGAGCAATCAGAGCAAAAAAAAATTTTTTTTTGTTACACGATATGATAGCTGGAAGCAAGATAGCTATTTGCTACAAGGGAGGATGGTTCAAATTAAAATATTTATCACACAGTGTAATGGGGAAGAGCAGATTATTTCCCTGCTATTAGCACCGGCCGAGAACAGAATTCTGGTTAGAAAATTTTTCCCAAATTTGTTTTTTCTTCACAATTTGAATAACATTGCTTCCCTTATGGAAACGCTTCAGTATTTGCGATTCATTGCTTTTATTCCTAACTCTAAGAATATTTACTTGAAAGTGATCTAAGCAGTTCCGCACTAGGCTCTTTTTTATGCAGAACACGAAGCTTCTATTTAAACGAATTACCTAAATATTATGGATACACTTTGGTCATTATTATTATCCTTCACTGCTAAAAGAATGTCCCGCTTCCAGTGTCTGGGGGCCAGTACTCGAGGGAGTCAAGAGCACCTGCTGTTGATGTACCATTATTACTACAGAGGTCATCCCATCTTCATCATTGGTTGTCCAGGGTCATTTTACTGGTAAGTTCGTACATGTACATCAGAGGTTAAATATTCTGTAAAGCAGGAGCCTCCTTGGCTTCCGTATGGAACCCCAACGCACCTACATACAACTCAATGACTCAGTATGTACACATGCGCTTGCTGCCACTTCCAGGTACAGTCTAACCATAGTCCCAGCACCGCAAGTCCCTCTTTACACACAAGCGGGTATCTACACTCTTTGCAGTTAGGAATTTGCTTCATAGTACGTACGCCTGGCACTACCCCATCGCCTCCTATAACCATCAATTGCCTCCATCTACCGCTTCTCTCCACCTCCTCCCTTCCTCCAAAGTAAAAATTTTGAAAGAATTAATGAGACAACGATGTGTTTTTGGCTAATGAAAATTGATGACAACGAAACCTGGAGTTAACGTCAGTAGCTGCTACTGATGTAACGAAGTTTGTGGAAGTGTTTTTTTCTATTTCAGAAAGAGAGGACATTGTGAAAGCCATATCCTACGCAGTCTTTTGATTCTACCGTAGTTATTATTAATTACAAACACCGTCACAGCTAGAGGTCAAAAACGGCGTCTTATGCGAGCAAATATAAAGCAATAAGAAATATTACTTCCATTGTGGTAAAATAGAACCTAAATTCGGCATTTAATACTATTTCTTTCTTAGACTTCGCATAAACCTGGCTAACTTCAATTTGTAGCATGTGTAGCTACATATAATATGCACGTCATAATAAAACTGTGTCGAGTATTGTATCGAATAATATAATGCCGTTATGGACATACCGCAATTCATTCAAGTACGATAAAGTTCAACATCTACCCTAGCAAAGTTTTCGATCGCCCTAGAAGCTGAATTGCAACTGTAGCTTCAGGAGCATCCAAGAAGTTTGATAACGAAGCGTACAAATTGTACCAAGCAGAAGATATTAAAGTTATTACTTACATTTCGCAGGCTGTACAAATTAACATCCATCTTGGTACCAATATTTTACACTCCGTACAAGACGACCAAGTTTAACATCTAACGCTGTTACCAATATATTGCAGTTCAGACAAGGCGAAGAACCTTGAAAACCTAAAGCTGTTATCAATATTTTGCAGTTCCTACAAGTCGGCCAAAATACCCCTCTACCGACCAACTCTGGAAGACTTGGCCAAGACGGACTCTGTATTTCTGCGACGGTTCCCGATAAACGAAACAATTATATATAGGCGCAAGTCTGTTGATCCTGTCGAAGATTTCTCCCTACAGACTGTCTACTTTTTCACTTACAAATTATAGGCTGAAATATGCTTTGGAAATAAAAAAGTACCGGTAAAGGATTGGTATTATCACTGTTAACACAAATGCTTATGCCATATTCCTGATGCGACAAGAAACGCTAATGAAGATTATGTTGGGAATTCCCATACCTTATCAGATACGAAGACTTGCATAACAGCAATACAATATTGCATACCTAGTATAATTTAGAAGTAGTAGAACACAGGTGAGTTCTGTCCCTAGAAATATTTGGGGCCGCCGCGGGGCCCCCAGAAGCTGAATTGCGCTTCTACGGCGACGCTAATTGTTAGTAGAGTGTTTGAACGGATTGGTCGGGTGCACAACTTCTGACAAGGAACAAGGCGCAAGCATTTCTAACCCTAAACGGCACGGCCGAACGAATTCGCTCAGCCAGGCGGCGCAGGGCAAGAAACAAAAAACAAAAAGAGAGGAAGACAGAAGAAACACTCATGCGGAGGGTCCATTCCGTTGCTCCCTCACACAAGAGCAGACAGGAGTCCCATAGGATGAGTCGCGTACCGCCATTCGGCGGCCCACCTCACGGAACTGAAGGAAAAGTATAGAGAACGTACCTAAGTTTACAAAACTAACCTCATCAGCAGGAACTGCGGCCAGCTGCAACACCTGCGGAAGAGGCACTCGGGTTTGCCCCTCGGTGAGTTATGCCATATATATTCTGATAGGGAGAGGGTCCGCTAGAATATACCCCAGATGACGAAATGCTAACTAAGATATTAATAACACCAGCAATAAAAGTAAATCCAACTGGTGATTAATATTCAGAAGTCATACAGATGACTCACTGCTTGCTAAAACTATTTGTCGATTCTTCACCAAGAACAAGAGATGAATAATTATTGTAGAAGCAGTATACGTAGAAAGCAGCTTCTACCCCAAAAATTTAAGCCGTTGAACAAAATTAGTGAGAACACTTCGGAAAATAAAGACAGAACATTAAACTAAGTGCAGTTAATTTGTAAAATATAACGGCTTTTAAATGATGAAACCAGCATTCGGCAAGCTAGAAGACTATCTTACAGGAGGCGCGATCAAAGGAATAACTTAGGTTCAGGATGTTCTGAGCCCTTGGATCTGCATGCCAAAGTATTTCAGTGAAACTATAACCAGATGGGACCACACTTCTTGGTTGTTTATAACCTTATCATACTGTTGAGTATCAATATTCGATGGTGCATGCTCAATGGAACGGTGTGGATTGGTGCCGTCTGACTGCCGCAAGTATAGCGTAAGACACGGACAGAGTTTAATCTTTAACTTTTCATACCGCAAAAGCCATTTGTGCAGCTATTGGCAAAAGCTTAACATCGTAACCTATCCAATATGCAGATGTGAATACAAATTAGAACATGATGAAACTAGAACGCCTCGTGGCGTAAGACCATCACCCGCTGTGGGAGCAAATTTCATCGCCATAATTCTTGATGGCCAGTTAATTCTAGTTTTTTGGCGTAGTCACATCGAGGACAGCCCACCAGACTCCCTTCAAAAAATCATGAACATAGTTCAACTTCTTCTACCTTTTTGGGTAGAGAGTAACTTTCATCGCAGTCATTTTTTATTGCCATCTAATCCTAGTTTTTCGGCATGGGTCACATCGAGGGCAGCTCATAAGACTCCCTGCAAAAAAATCATGAACATACCTCAACTCCTTCTACCTGTTTTTGGGAGTTTTGGTGGAGAGCAAATTTCATCGCCGTCAGTTTTTATAGCCAGCTAGGCCCAGTTTTTTGGCAGAGGTCACATCTAGGTCAACCCACCAAACTCCCTAGAAAAAAATATGAAGATTGCTGAAATCCTTCGACCACTTTTTGGGTGGACAGATATATATACAGTGTGTTACCTCTGATTATGCAAATGCAATTTTTTCACTATATTTTTCAAGATTAGTGTCTAACTTAGAAATATCAATATTAACTAAATTTATGGCTATGTTGCAAATATAAACAGCACATGATAAATAAATATTTAGCCATTTTCCAAGTTTATTATGCAGTTTGCTTATTTACGAGTTTTTACCGTTACCTCAGATTACGCAACAAGTTAATAAAAACGTCATAGCGAGGAAATAAGTACAAGGGAACAGGAATATTTTTATTAAACGTCTAAAACCAAGAGATAATGACCAAAAACAATTCAATAAACACTGAAATAAGTATTCAGTAGTGGTAAACAAAACGGGCTAATTTTGCACATGGCAACCTCCATTTTTCATGATTTTTGTAGGCGATTATCAACAGACTTTGTCAGGTTTGATGTTTCAGATTATGGAATAGAATCTGCAGCTGTTTTTACTGCATTCCACAGGCTTACTTTGCTAGAAACTGCCGACCACCTTTATAGACCTTCCTTTTGATCATTGCCCAGAGGTTCTCAATGGGATTTAAATCGGGGCAAGTCACTGGCCAGGTCATAATCCTTTTTGATTTAATTCCTCCATCCGCAAGCCAGTTAGCAGTGTACCGTGCTCGGTGCGAGAGAGCGTTATCGTGCTGAAATACCAATTTGAATCTGCGTACGATAGTCTGGTCATCAAGCCATGGAACCAAGTTGGATTCAAGAAACTGGCAGTACCTTTCTGCATTCAGTTTAACTCCTTCTGTCACTTCAAATGGACCAATAAGGGTGTCACATACTATCCCGGCCCAAAACATTATACCTCCACCACCTTGTTGACGCTTAAGCCGGGTCTGTTGAGGTCGGTCATGGAGGACCCATCCAGACGCCATCCATCTGGACCATCAAGAGTGGCTCTGCATTCGTCAGTAAATATGACATTGGAGAAATCAGTTTTCGTGTTCTCTTCAGCCCATTTGACCCTATTTTCTTTGTGAGTTTTTGTTAGAAGTGGTCGTTTAATCGCTTTTTTTCACTTTCCCTAGCTTCTGCAGAACCTCACATCTTGTCTTTCTGCTGAGTATTGGGGCTGAAGCGTCTTCAAATATCGCCTTACTTGTAGAAAGTGTTTTCTAGCCATAGAAACCTTCAAATGTCGCATATCCCGAGCAGTCAATTTCCTCGTAGTGGCTCTATCCGGAATTTTCCGGTTGCCCTTACCTTCAATTGCTTAAGCCTTAATTGTTCGGTGATCACGCTGTAATTCCTTGGAAACTTCGAGTGTTGTCTTACCAGAAGCCAATAACGAGGGCACTTTGACCTTTTCTTCACTGGTTAGACCGCTTTTCTTGCCCATGTTGACTAGAAAGTGATGTTGCATAATCTGGCGTAACAGCAGAACCCCGTGCGATAAGCAAATGTTGCCAAAACATGGGAAATTGTTCCGTTTTATTTTTCTCTAATTGTTTTTATAGCTACAACATACCTGTGCACTAACGTACTATTAACATTTTAAATGTTCGACACTTAACTTGAAAAATAAGTAAAAAAAATTGTATTTGCATAATCAAAGGTAACGTAATGCATATATATATATATATATACAACCGTACGTAATACTTCAGTAGCAGCTTATTTTTGAATTTGACTTCTTCTCCAATGGATCCCTTCCCAGGTCGTATCAATGATACCTCAAAGGTACCCGAATTTTCCTCTATCTAATACTGATGGGAGCGTGATGGTCGTACTAACTAAGGGAAAAACGAGCAGAATAATAATATAGATTTTGTGCAAACAAGTAAATAAACAAGGTTCATACAGCTTTAGTATAATACTAGACGGCCCATCCCAGTTAAAAATCTACGGTGGAACAAGCGCGGCATATGGTACGCAGTTCTACGCGCACGGTCGCCTTTTTGAGCGGGGCATCCGCGAGGCTCGGGAGCTGGGCGCGGTGCTACGCGCACGG
>LQNS02278180.1:17297187-17308017 GCA_001587735.2 Parhyale hawaiensis | reverse complement strand
CAGCAGGAACTGCGGCCAGATGCTACATCCCCTGCGGAGAAGGCACTCGGGACCCTTGGGTGCGTGATGCCCAAACATATTGTGGCAGGGAAAGGGCCCGCCACAATATGCCCCTGAGGGCTGCGATTTTCAAACCAGTAATACTATTCCTAGATGATAAAAGATGCGAAATGTAAGGCCCATGTTATTAACTGACTTTGCTAGAGCTGGGCAATGCATTAATATAAACTTCGTAACCTCCTCTTTGTTTTAATGTTACTAAAAAATTAATGTTTCGAACTCGTAAGGCTGTTTTTTTTTTGTAATTTTAGCCTTAATTCATCGGCATCGGAAGTACAACCTATGATGATGCACATCGTATACTATCACCGATGGCATGTTTAGTTATTTCATCGGACCATTTCTTCCTCATAGCACAATCACCGATGTAGAAAATGGCCATAGCCGATTGTTTGATACAATTTCCATCAGACCATCGCTATCGCCGATGGATTTTTGCGATGTTCCATCGTAACGTCGTAGCTTTTTCCGATGGCGATGGTGTGTAGACCATCGCCATCGTATAATCGCCGATGGCCATCGGGCCAGGCTCTGGTTGAAGACTACTCCAAGCAGAAAAGATAGTTTCACCAAGATCATTTACTATCTTAAATTGTTTTCAATTTCAGTAGACATTCCTTACCATCCAGCCCCTCACGTACTATATAAGATTTAATTCTGGAGAGCAGGCTGAATGGCGGGAATGAGACATTTTTCTGAGAGAAAATTTTGATAAGGCGACATTGTTGACGACTGCTACATTATCCTGTTGAAAAAATCATCCATCACCACAAAACGAGGGCCATCAGTTGTAATGAATACTCACCGCAACATGTCAACAAAACCAGCCGCTGTTTGACGCCCTTGCACACCCTGTTCAATAGCGCTGCTGCTGAAGAAAAGAGGCACCCCACACCACAACGGAGCCTCCGCCACTGTATCGCGCAGAAAACATTCCACTTGGCTACTCTTTGTCGTCCCAGTAACGTAAAGCCATGGCAAGAGGACCGTCTGTGTTATTTTATTTCATCAGAGAACACAACTCTCTTCCATATTTCAACGACCCATGTTGGGTGCTTCCAAGGAAATTCCACGAGGTCTACTTTTTGACGTGGAGGCCCTGGTAGAATGCTCTATAGTTTTTAAACTAATTCACCTCAGGTGTCGCCTAATGGTTAGTGGACGATAATCGGCATCAATGAGTATCTTAATCGGTCTCGAAGATTGTTCCCTAGCTTGACGGACAATTCTGTACACTTTCCTACATACACAATGCTGGAGAAAATCTGTTTAGTCTACCGCTGAATTTCGCTGTTCTATAACGGTCAGGGGCTTCCGTGAAATTGGAAACCTTTGGTTTGCTGCACTGAATCTTAGCTGCGATCGCACGCAGGGGCAAACCTTGCTCATGCAGCTCGATGATCTGAGAACGTTCAAAGAAGGTACAATGACACCTCTTCACCGCGAATGACATGCACCAACTGAGGTGATACCCATTTATTTCCCTTTATTTAGACTTTTATGCGACCTGGTCCTAAATTTCCGATCAGCTGGTAAGTACATTAATAACTTAAAATGTGACATTTGCATTAAATTAATTAGATAGAAACTGCTTGTCTTCTTCAACCTATATCTTTACCAAAAACAAAACTTTAGTTAGAAAATTTCTTTAGTCTATTCATGTAAAATGGTATTTTTCAAATGATCCTAAACTATTGATTATGAGTGTACATGTTGGGGTGTTAGAAAAACTCAATCTTCTAGGTCACCATACATTTTAGATGAGAAACAAATATTAGCTTCGGTGTAAATCTCAGTTCAAAGTTTCACAGCAAGATTGAAACAACTCCTGCATGGAGTAAATTAGATAGGTGGCAGTAGACGGACTAACAGGTCCATTCCCAGAGAGAAACCGGGACTTACGTGCCGGCCCTCTATGAGCTATTGCCATTATATCAGCAGGATATAGATGACAGAGTACAGTAATTACTGTTCACATTCGAGAGATACAATCAAGCCGCGCTGTGGTAACCCTTCATAGCTACTATCCGTACCTTCATTTTGATAGCTTATACTTATATCTTAGAAGCGAAATGTCTGTTGCGGTAATTTAGGCAAAGACATTAACTTACATTTGAGTAGTGAGATTAGTTCCGTAGTAACTATTACCTTGAGATCACAGACAAGTTATGCGATCAAGACAAGCTAACAGTAGCTTTTTTGCTTTACGAGTAAAATATAATTTCGTTAACTTCGGCACTTACATTATACACTTCCGCATTATATCAGAAGCGCCAGTAGTTCCACATCAACTATTACGGTACCTTAGAGCACACTCTCATTTTGCGAGCACAAGGCACAACTTTGCTCGAAAAGCACGCCCGAGGAGCGACTTGACCAGTGAAGCATTACGCCTGAGACTCAATGGTAGAGCAATAGCGAAGTGACAGATGGAGGACAAGGTAGAGTGCTCCAGCTGATAAGAGACTTAACCTCTCAGGACATGGCCGTCTAGTACCCATACCCCCGACCTCCTTCCCTCGCTTCTTTTCTCCCCTCATCCCTTCTCTTCAATAGCAATAAATTCTCTCGGACAGCATCACGCGCGCGGCCCCCATAACACAGACGTCCAGACGCAGTCAAGATCCAAGGTGAATGAAGCAAAAATCTTAAGCCCGCGCAGTGGAAGAAACGTGGCGGAGCGGAAATTACAAGTGAGTTAAGGTAAACATCCATGTGTATAAAAACTTATATTTCGTATATTTGCTTAAAAAATAGTTCCCCAAAAGAAATAAGATAATCGAAGATAAAGATAGTATACTTCGTGAAATGACAACTAAATTCATCGGTTGTTTTTGAGAATGTCAAGCAAAGCCTGAATGAACACTAAATAAAATATCAAAAAATTATAGAATTTTAGACAACAAAATACCCGATAACAGTCAAGCAAAGAGAGTGGGAAAAATACACTCGATACAATCTATGGAACAATAAAAGATAAGCAAAAGAGTTCACACAATAAATTTATTTAGCAATGAACATTAGAGTCCTTGAGGAACAGTCAGTCGACAGTACAGCACAAGATCACACGATACGCACCAAACCTTTAGTTCCGAATGGACACAGTCTCCTGGGTGCGCAGTGCGGACATACGCCCACACGCAATACACCGTCGCCACTACAGCACTCGCTTTTGCGTCGCTAGAAAGGGCTGGAAAGTTCCAGAAAGAAATACGTTCTAGTCCATGAGCTGCTCAAAGAAATGCACAGTAAGAGTGCAGCAGCAGAAAGTTAGAGCAAAACTTTAAATAGTATCCCAGAGAATAATTTGGCAACTGAAACAATGCCGTGCGGCATACGCAATTCTAACCAGTTGATAAAGCGTCACTACTCATCACCTCTTATAGTATGAAAACAACAAAATCAAGCGAATGCTCACACTCGGTCGCCTCATGTTTTTGATGGACGGTAATGTAGAAGTAAGCATCGACCATTAACAAAGCGTCTCTTCTATAACATTGATGTTTTAAAAGTTCATACACTCTAAAGCGATGCTAGCGAGCTTTCTGCTACACATTACTAGCATTGTGCCTTTGATTTTTGTTCGCAGAAGCAGAAAAAATCTATAAACTAGCGACACTGACGTGTCAATCGACCAATTACTTAAATTAAAATTTAGTAAGGAAATTACCGACTACCATATTGAACCAATGACGTCACTCCTTTCGCTTGGGAAACTATGCACCTGCCACAGTTTCATTTATATATGTGCTTATGGAATACAATCTTTCTTAGTCTTAGCAAATCCAATATAATTCAAATTTCAAATCCAACCAACTGTATATTCGGTTTTACATGCTAGTGTAAATGCTCCAAGCTTTTTATGAAAAATATGCAAAGCATTGCTTTGGAGACGAATAATACTGATACGGATATTTGGATATACCGACTGAAGGGAGAGGACTCGATAGAAAAAACAGTCGCAATAATAACAATGCAGTTCGAGTTACAGGACCTACCTGTTTAGGCAACCGACATCGCTGATAGTCCACATGCAGAATGGATCCAGGCCGCCGAACCGATCGACAGGTTTGCATCTGTGACTTGCCAGCACCGACAGAAAGATATCTCCCACCACGGCCATTCGCAGTTGTCTTTTTGTGATAGCACGAGGCGCAACAGCTGTACTTCCGAGCAAAACTTGATGCAATTTTGTCGTCAGAAAGCCGGATTTCTTGGTACACCTTAGTGCTGCTTGTTTTTTGTGTTTTGCTTTTTGTGCTTTTGGGTCTCAATTTTTTTGACGTAAGCTGTTCTTTGGATTTGGGCGATGGGATTTTTTCTCCTGATTCTATCTGTAAAGGAGACTCCAAGACCAGGGATTTCAGTTTCTTGGAGCGAGCAGCTTTCAAGGTCTTTCTCTTTCGCACACGTTTTGCTGGAGCAACGACTTCAGATGCGACTGTTAAAACGCTAGAGCAACTTTTGAGGTCCAACCGGCCGCAAGAACTTACTGAGATGGAAGAAAAGTTTTGCGCACTCTGCTTCCTTTGCTTCGGGATTTCGGACTCTTCTTTATGCTTCAGAGAAGCCTCAGCTTCGGCCTCTGCGACAGAAGGATCTGCGTCTTTACATTTCTTGATCTCGGCGCTCTCATTGCACTGCGGAAAATCATGAGGACAGGGCGCTTCTTCTTCTTCAGAAGAAGAACCAATGGCATTAGTGAGACCAAAAGCCGCTATTTGCTGCAAATTGGCAGGCTGGCCATCGCTTTTATATTCATGCTCTTTGAACTCTGGCTCGGAGGCGCACAGTGTGGTAGCCTCAAAAGGATACGATTTATTATGCAAAGAAAAGTCCTTATTGAAGCCGCAAACATCGTAGTCCTTTTCAACAGCTTCCAGCAGGTCGATGGCACTCTGAAGCATTACGCTAATTGAGTCACTCTTTGAATCGACACTCATAATTTCCTCAAAGCAAGAAGACTTTATCTCATTTCCCTGCACTAATGACTCATCAAAGAAAGTTTGTACGCCATGCAGCAACGAACATGTGGAGTTGTTGGTGCCACAGGGTTCGGCAAACAACTCTGCTGGAGATTCCATGCTACAAGCTACAGACACCACCATATTACATGCAGGCTCACCGTCAGCAACGTCTGTCACATCATCACTCACATCGAACATCGAAGGCTGTCTATCAGTCTTCTTCAGTCGGCGTTTTTTCCACGCAGAATAGCGAAAAAACCGACCCATAAATCTGTGTCTCAGTTTTCGATCAGACTTTGCAATCCCTTGTGAGTTTTGACAGTAGCTCGGGTCATTTGTAAATTGGCCAGCACTAAAAGTGCTGGAAGACTCCCAGTCGATTTCGTCTGTTTGATTTGATTTCGAGGACTTGGACAATTCCACATCGTCAGCGTTAGTTTTTGCATTGGAGGTCTCGACATCAGTCAACCCAGAAGGGGAGTCCAACGGTCGGAATTCGTCCTCTATTTTCACGGCACTCTGGTCTTCTGCATTTACCATCTCGACAGCTGAACTCGCAGCCACTTGCTTATTGCTTCTCTCACCGAAAGAGTCATGAGGTACGCTGTAAATATTCTCTTCCGTAAATGGAGCGCTGTTGTCAGATGAAGTTTTATATTCGTGAGGGTTAGATAATATCCCCAGGGCAGCACTGATGCCAGTAGACTGCACTAAATCAATGTTATCAGGGTGTTTCGTATCAGCAACACAAAGCCTTGCCTCCTGCTGGACACGTTTCAATTCGAAGGCTTTCTTCAACCTGAAAGGCTTCGGAGGAGGTTCGGGAGGAGGAAGTTTAGGGGCCTTTGAGGAATGTAAGAATGATTTAGGAGGGTCCGGGAAGCGCATGACTGAGAAAACAGGTTCATATAGTGAGAAATCGGAAGAGTCGTCCGATGAAGAGTTTTGAATTAGAGGGAGTACACTTGGTATTGGGTGAGAAAGGGAAGATGAAAATGTACAGCAGTCGTACGGATCTAAGGTGTTCAGGTTTGGATCACAAGCAGACGACACAACAAATGTTGTCAGTACTTTGCACGAAGTAGCATTATAGCGTACTGAAGAGTAGTAATTGGTAAATTCTGAAGTGGGCAATATTTCTTTGTCTTCACTAAGTGAGCAAAAATCATCAGCCGCCGTGATAATGGAAGAGTCGTGAGCAGCATGTACGCTTGCGAAAGTATCATGGTGAGAAGAAATTATTATGGTAGACATTTTAGGGTCAAGAGACGCAGTGTCACAATCCCTGCCAAGTTTTTCTTCATACACAGAAGGGTTTGAGTGAGATGCATTTTGTAAACAAATTTTACTATTCACATCTGTTACGCCATCCTTCACAGGAAAAGGTTTTTCTGCGTAGAAAGGGACGCCTCTATGAGCCACGTGATGCACAGAACCCAAGTGAGAAAGAGACGGAAAGCTTTTAGCAATTTTCGCATGAGCGACTTCAAATTCTTGCGACAATTCGACCTTGGAGTCGTCGCAGCTCGGATGATTGAGATCGAAGTTAAAAGCAACATGGCCGAAACTGCGGCAATTTTCAGGAGATGAGCCCGTTGCAATTGGCTTGCTTGAGGCGGCATCCGCGCCATTCCACATGGCGATCTTATTACGAACAGATGTGAAGGAAGACGAGGCTCGAGGCGAGTCTTGAGCTCTATTTTCATCAGCAATAGGGCCATTTGTTTTCTGCTCAACTGAAGCCAATGAATAAATTGAAAGAGCTTCTTGAGACGAGGAAGGAAGGATCGAATAGCACGAGTTTTTCACTGCATTTGCTCGAGATGATACAAATGATACAGCAGCCGCCGTCGCTCCATTTGATGCCAAATGATTTGGAGCTTCTTTGGCGAAATTTACGGCCGGCAACGTCACATCAGCGACGCGCGACTCTCGCATATCTGATTCGAAGTCTGATATGATCGTTTCGTAAAAATCTTTCAGTTTGTTCAGACTTTCACGAAATCTTGACGACACAACGCTGGTGGCCACAGGTCGGTCAGTAGTGGAAACGACTGACTTTGCACCAGAAACAAAACTTAAGGCTGTAGTCGAAATTTCCTTCCAGTTCTTTTTTTCAGCGACTTGAACGCAAGTGTCATCAACTACACAGCTTTTTCCAACATCAGGAAGCTCTATAACACGACTAGCCACGAGCGATTCCTTGGTTGTAGAATCTAAAGATTTTCTGTCGTCATGGTTTTTTTCAGTGTCATTTGTTCGAGCAGCAAGCTCAGACGAACTCAGCAAATCACTAAACTGAGCCCCACGATCTTTTTCGTCTTCTCGTTTTGCTGCCAAGGCGAAATCATCAGGTGGTAAGAAATCAGTTTTAGCTATATGAGACTTGCTACCTGCCAAGTCCATCAAACTTTTCTTGTCGGAGAGAGGAGTTGCTCCTGCTTCTTGCTCTTCAGTAAGATTGTTCTCAAGAGAAGAAAGAAAAACTGAGTTTGACACAGGGACCGTTGATGCAACTGAAATCAACGTATCTTCAAATGACATCACAGGCTGGACATCACACGTAGACTCAAATCTTTTCACCATTTTAAACAAATTATTACTTAGAGCAAGTTTAGGTCGCCGCGATTTTAAAACGTCTTTTTTATCCAAAGCGCACGTGGATTGTCTTTCTGCGCCAGAAGACATTCCACGCCCAGTACTCGAAAGTTTGTTCGATTTTTGAGAAGCAAGAACAAAGGAGTCACGACTTTGAAGCTCAATTCCTGCCTCACAATTTTCTTTGATTGTGTTTACCTTAGTTTCTTGAACCCTCACAACGCTTTGTGCCCAAGGACATGCTTTCTGAAAAACACTGAAAGTTTTTTCTGAATTTAAAGGCTCTTCAGTTTTAAAAACGGCAAGATTTCGACCAGTGTTTAGAGGAAGTTGCTGCTCTAGCTTTGTTCCGGAATTAGACAAAGTAATGGAAATGCACGATCTCTTTGCCCCGACGAGTGTTCCATCTCGGTAATGACCGCCGCCATTGTCACGTTCACTGTCAGTAGGAATATCGGATGAACTTTCTTCATATATCGTAGCCATGTGCTTGAGAATGGGAGCGGATTGAGGACTCGCGCTTACTGGAGCGCTGCAGATGAATTTTTCTTCACTAACAAGATCTTCTAGACAAACCGTATCGACATCCTCGATGGCGGCAAAAGAATTTTCCGTTTCACTAATCCTAGTTGGTTCAATCACTGCATCGGCAATGGGTGTCACAGTTGTTGGGGATTGTTCTCTCTCTTCTGAAGAACAGAGTAAGGCTTCCTCAGCACCATTCGTTGAGATGATGCTTTGAACGGCAGGTAGCGGATAGTGTACTATTTGCCTGACACCTTTCATGTTCGGCGAGCCATTGAGACACCCCTGCTGCAACTGACAGGCCTGAATGCCCTCAGACTCAATCCCATCTTGCAAGGCGTGATCCAATTTGACTTCAGTGGCCATTTGTTTGATGTCCTCTCGAACGCCGTAGTTTTCCTCCAAGATAGGCGGCGCGGGGCCGGAAACAGTACTCGAGCTTGAGCTCATCGGTTGGCTTCTGGCCCTTCGTTTTTCTAGGAGAGATTTCTGTATCCGCCGCTGGCGGGACTCTTGTAGCAGCTGAAGTTTCTTTTTGTGTCGCTGTCTCTGCTTCACTCGGAATCGTTTCCGAGAGCGGTCACTCTGCGGATTTTCCGAATGGTGGTTACTACGCATTCTGTTACCATCGGCGGCTTCTTCCGTATTCTTTACTGGTACAAAACAGGACTCCATCACATCAGAGGCAACTGAAGGCAATTTGCTTCCATCGCTGGAGTCTGTCGCGTCTTCAGTTACAGCTGAGGAGCTGCTACCATCAACGTCAATGCTAGGTGTGTCATGAGGAGGAATGCTCTCGCCATCCGTACTATTATACACATGGCTGAATTCTTTAATAGGTTCGTTGGTGTAATAATTTCCACGCTGTGAAGCATCACAAGCACACCACTTCAGCATGGTTGTGGAGTAGTGCACTAAATTTGAAGAAAAATTTATATAATATTATTCCATGATATCCGAGAGAAAGCAAAACTCATCCGCAAACCTTTACAAATTTATATTGCATTAAATTTTGTACACCACAAGGTATTGTTTGAAACTACATACGCAAGATGGTCCTGCGATACAGTTTAAACGGATCAAAAACTTCACTTGCTACTGATGAACCTTTCATTCCTAGTGGACTCTAGGCAATTGCTTCAGTTTTCTTTATCGGATACCCTCTGACAATCTGCACAATTTTTTGGAAAACGTCTTTCAAAGACTTAGCTGCTTTCTACCCACTTTTTTCGAGCTGAATTATTGGGGAGTTGTTTGCTTGAACTATAACCATGTGATTCATACCTTCTCTCATAAGAGAGAACTGCTCCCGTAACGAAAAGGTCAGCTACACAAACACGACACCATCAAATCAGTCACCTCACAGCATGAGTTACGTTGCAGATGTGAAGGAAGCGCGTGAAGTGCGAACACCCACACGAAGGAGAGCAAGGCGGGCATGTGGTTTAGCTCATGCAAGTGTTGTCCCTACAAGTGAGATAAGAAATCACTGGCCAACACATCTAACGGTGTGTGGTACACGTTGACAGCATGGTAATAGAAACTTTTAAATTACCATGAATGACCAACACATCTAACTGTGTGTGGTACACGGGTGTTCCTTACGTAGGTAGTACATAAATACTAATGTGAAGTGCAGTTTTTGTTTCGTGTGCTGACTTACAACTAGGATAAGACTGAAAAGATTGTAGTTTCGTAAGATGGAATGCACAGAATATACAATGTTATCATGCTGTACTGAGTTTCACTTGTGAGAGAATGTGATGTACTGTATATCATAACTAGCGCTCTGCACGTAGACAGTTACAACGCCCTGCTCCTGATCATGTATTATTCTCCTTGTTATGATTATTACCAGCAAACCAAGTGACAGGTGATTATCGCACGGAAATATAGTGAGACAGGTGATAATATTTTCATTTCGGATTGAAGTATATTTATCTGTTCGCCTGTCTACCTATAGGAGGGGAAAGGCGTTGGGCACTATTCATAATTTTTTGCAGGGAGCCAGGTGGGTTGACCTAGATGTGAAATATGCCAAAATTCTCGAGTAAGCCGGCCATCAAAAACGGCGGCGGTGAAATTTGCCGCCACCGCGGGTGATGGTCTTACGCCACGAGGCGGTTTAGCTATTATGTTCACATTACTCATCTCATAGAAGCTGAAGAAGGTAAGCATGGAGCCAGAGTAAAGAAGACAGATAAAGGAGCAGTCTGCATCACCTCAGGGATTTGTTCAACTACAATATTTATCAAATCGACATTGTGATTCAAAATCGGTCCGCCGTTTTTTGTCTACCAGGTCCTGTTCTCAGGTGATATGTTTTTCTCGTACTTAGTTCTTCAGTGTCACTCCTGCAGAATGCCCGTCAGGAGAATTTAATGTCGTGAACTATACTTAAATTCTATGTGAATAACAACGACAAGCACATAAAAAAGACGCGCTAACCCAGTATCAGTTGCAGGCGTAATTATTGTTATTATTAAAACTTCACGCTTGAGCTCCCACAGACAGGTAATACAACCCAAATGAAGCATCATGCAAAACCGGGAAGCCCAAAACGCTGCTAAAGGAAATCCAGCAAAAAACCATTAACAGCTGACTTAAACGCCTGCAGGCCAATACGACCAAAAGCCGATGCCAGCAACAAATTCCAAACCTTAGCCGACCAGGGCACGAA
>LQNS02278180.1:17286354-17296745 GCA_001587735.2 Parhyale hawaiensis | reverse complement strand
TTCGAGACCGACTGACAATCATCGACTTGGTCTTACTGGCATTCAGCTTCATACTCCAGGCCGAGCACCATGCACTAATGCGTGACAAATCCCTATTCAGAGACTGAGCGACAGCATCACACAGGCGAAGAGCAGGTATCACTGCCATCAAAGTGAAATCGTCGGCATAGTTGATCAAAGTGTTTTCAAGCGAAGAGAACATGTCACTAGTATAGAGAACGAACAACAGCGGGCCAAGCACACTACCCTGAGGGACGCCAGACACCACCCCGACTGCTATGAATTTCGAAACTAACGAGCGGTAGTTTCACGCATTACATTAAGTAGCCATTAATCTCGTGACACCCAGCAACGTCTGCTGTACCCTCCCCATTCCTTAATAGAATCGCCAAATACAGCTTAGTGACAATAGGATGCGAGCGCCAAAATAATCCCTGTCTTATTAAGGCTGCACTGCTTCCATACAAGGAGTGGCCGCTCAGCTGCTCTATTAACTGCCTATATAGCAGAAAACAACTCATAGCGAGGTAGCAAAGCCTCAGTAAGATAGGGTTAAGACGTAGCCAGAGTCACGAAACTAAATTTACAGTTAGTATGGGCTACACATTGCACTAGGTACGACTATGACTACTATTTCACCAAGCAGGATGTGTTTGAAACAAATCCTATAAGAATAATAGTAAATCTTGCGACAACCAATTGCATGAAAGTAAAACAACTTCTGAAATAATTAGCAGCATGCAAGAGCATACAAGCGTTATAAATCCTAAAAGAAAATTAGTCATATTCCTTGAAATAGCAACAAATCAAGATATACTGCCCCCCGCAGACCCTATGTAAAAACTAATAGTCATATAGTTGTAAAAGCATCAACAAGTAATAGCACACCAGTTTCGCAGATTCTATTAACGACGCAATTAATGCAACCAAACCATCTTCAACAACGCATGATGAGGAAACTTTACACGGACCGTACCGGCCTCCGTGAAGCAAAAGAAATAGTAAACAAGAAACTCCAACAATCGCATATGCGTGCGTCATGTGCCCAGAAGAAGAAGTTAACGAACAACGTAGCTTGAAAGGATTAAGGAAAGGTTAAAAAAATAACGACTGAACAAGCAGGAGTTTTGTTGTCAGAGACCAAAAGCCTCGTATAGACTGAAGCCAATTAAGACGCGAGCTTTCAATCGCAGCGACATGGGGAAGAGAGAAGCAAAGTCGAGTGGGGAGCTTTACACGAGTCAGAAGTAATAGATGTAGCAAATCCATAGCACTGGCCGGCATTGTCTTTGTTAGTTTGGGGTGAGACATAAAAAAAAGAATGGAAAATTTTAGTTAGCTCCTTCACCTCTGCTGTTGTTATGTCGAGGGTGAAGAATACGAGAGAAAACTTTAGTTAACCCTTTTTCTGGGCCTTGTTAGGATGAAGGTGAGAAATAATGCAGAAAAGTGAATTACTGTAACTCATACTCATACTCTCAAAAGGAAACTTTAGCTGTTATACCTGCAATTGAAGAGGTGGATGGTGAGACATAAAACAAGCAATCTAGAGCTCCGACTTTATCCCTATAAAACTAACAGTTCTACAGTACTCTTGGTAATTACTATACGCGTAATTGAAAAGCTTAACCCATAGCATCACAACTAGGGAGTTAATTTACTAGATGCGGTAACACCATAAATTTTACCCAAGAACTCGATGCGATTCGTCTTAGGTTTACTGCCCTTGCACAGCTAGCCCCATTATTGTTAGCACAAAATACTAATTTCAATTTGCGCACAATAACTCCGTAAATGTTCACTAAAATAAATTGAGGCAGGAGCCAGTGTGTACCGCTATTTTTCATACGATGGACAGTTCAGGACAATACCTACATTATTATTGAGCCCAATTTTGAGAGAGAGTTAAACTTTGTTCTTCACGCTACCAGAAACAACATTGCTACACACCTTTCGTTGATTTCCTACTTCGACACAATGAATTACTTCCTTCTCCCATGCAGGTAAAAACGTTTGGAAAGATTACCTCAGTAAAACAAAAAATCAATACGTACACTTGTCACGTAGCATAACCCAGGTTTCCCGTATTTTCTTTTCATATCGAAAAATTGTAACCAATAGAGGACAATCGGAAAACTAGCTAACTATGTATCTTTCTAGGAGTAAAAGCAATTTGTATTTTAGTTCAGACGAATATGAAAGATTCAAAATAAAAAACTGCCCCACTGGTGACCAGTACTCTCTAGCTGTACAAGATGTTCGACAAACCCCTCAAACTGGGTTCGCACTATAGTTTGTTCCCTGCACATTATACAGTGTTCGAACGTTTCGTCGCGCCCTTGCAAACACAACCGTGCGTCATCCAAAGGATTTTGTCAAATGTTAACCGTCGTACCAGGTTGCTCAACAAGTGTCACTGGTAACGTTTCAGCGATTTCTTTGCATTTGCACTGAATTGGTATTAGGCAGCTGTGTAGTCTCAAGTTGTTCACAAGGAAGCACCGCAGCATTCGACGCATTGTACGTGGTACGGAGAACAAAAGACTACAGTGTGAACCCAGCTTGAGACACGCGGTGTTTTCGACAAGCTTTTTTGACTAACAGTTGCATGATGTTAGAGTGTCAGACTTTCAGACTCAGAAATTGAGCCTGTTCGCCACACAGTTAAGTTCTTGCGGTGCATTGCTAGCTGAGCCAACATTCTAGTGTTTAAGACACTATTGCGGGGGCTACTGACCTTATCCAGGTATGGGGAGGGCTGGGGGGTCGCAACTGTAGCATCAAACTTCCGTCTCTCACGCCGTAGCCCTGACAAATCTGTGATCGACAGCAGCCGCGGACTCCGATGAGGCCAGTGGGCATTGATCTGTAGCACGAACCAGTACATGTGGATCTCCCGTTTTGCGCGCTCAGTCGATTTGACTTAAATCTACCTTTATGCAAAAAAAAATTGATTCTTGGTGGCCCTAAGGAGAGCTACGGTATAAATCTCAAGCTCAGTGTAGGATCTGGCTACTACTAGTGTCAAGGATACATCTCTGTCAGGCAAATGCCGTAAGACAATTGTCAGGGTAGGCATTACGAGAACATATATCAGCATATGAAAAAAGTTAAAAAGTTGAAAGAGTTTACTATGTTATAATCATTCTGATCATTCCCGTTAGGTGGGATTACATTCACATTTTGTCACACGTAAAAATGAAGTCCCCTTGACCGCCCACCCTCAGCTAGGAAACCCACATGCACTGGGTCGAGCAGCAAGTAAATGCCCGCGCAAGGCCCAGAGGCCGGATGCTCAGACGTCTTGTACAGTTACGAGCATCGTAACTGTACAGCTGCAGGCACGAATGCAGCCATGTAATTGCTGAAGTTTTACATTTTACTCCTCGATTAAACATCTGAGTCTGTCTATTATTTAAGAACGCATAGGTTAGCAGTTCAACCACTTTGATGATAAATTTGTGAAAAATCAACATAAGAAAATGATAACATCTGAGCCGCGATATCGGTACTTCTTCAAAGAACTGTAGAGTTTACGTTACCGTAACTTGACAAGGCGTTGGTGCATCCGGCCCCAGAGCAGCAAATGGCAGCTGTCACCACAAACTGTCTTGACTATGACGTCATATTGACGGGAGACCTGAATGACAGCTACCCCCCCCCATCCTAAGTCCAGTACCCGCCCCCTGTGACTACAAGTGAGAAAATAGTGACGCGATTAATTCATATATTCCCGAGAATCCAGATATTTTTTCCAGGTTGGGCTTGAACGTCCAATGTCTCGATAACAAGCAAGTCAGCAACCATAACCACTGAGCTACTGGTGGCAGCTAAGGACTAATAGGCAGCTGCTAGAGTATTTCATTCAGGATAGCCACTGCATATTCTATACGGAACGTGCCTGGGTTCTGTGACGTCATACCAGCTTGTCAATGACCCCCCCCCACCCCTTTATCATCCACGCCCTGTGCTGAGTTGTTCCAGTGAAGTTAGAAAAGATGTTTTTAATACTGTAACTTCAGCGCGAAATTAATTTTAAGCAATGCATTTACTTTATGCAAACTAGAACATAGCCATGCGGTATTAAATGGGCGTGCTTTTGCATATAGCTAGTGAATTAACATACCACGGAAAATATGAGTGTGGCATTAGATTTCTCGTTGTACGCGGTGTAACTGACAGCTAAATTCGGGTCTGCTCGCCATACACACTTCAAGGCTTACACGATAACACGTTACAGTACAACAGCACCAAATGGAGCCAGTGCAAAGAGGCTCTGGCTCCTCAAAGCAGCGCAGGAGAAGCACCACAACGGGTACCGAAGAAATAAAGAAAGCGTATCAGTTGTTGGCGCTTTTTCAAAGGCTTCATTCGTAAATGGGTTGCTTTAGGGTTCCAACTTTAGACGAGGAGGCTCATCGGCCGAGCTTCAGAAAGTTTCCGCTGCCTAATGGTCCAAGTTCGAGCTACGAACTAATACCGATAGCGCACACTTCCAGATTGCCTGATGGGCCTGCTGCTCCTATAATATCACAAGCACAAGCCCCAAATTAACAATGTTATTGGCAGATAAACGAGACTTTAGTGCAATAGAAGCCATTGTAAGAGCCATAAGAAACCCTTAAGCTCCCAGACAAAGCATCCTCGCTAGGCCCATCACACTGGAGATGCTGCCTATTTAAGCAGACACTGCAGAACATTCTCCATAGTGCACGGCTCGCTTTGAAGAAGCGTGTAATACATACGATCGCTGGTGGAAGTAACTTGACGTCCCTTACCGTGAATACTGCAAGTCAGTGATCAATACTTAAACGGTAAAGCTAAATCCATAACTTCAATATTCAAACTCAGAGTAATTTTAATATTCAGGAGTACTACAGTTAGGAGGAACATTCAGTATGCAATGCTATAGAATAATACAAGATGCTCAGAAGTAGGAGCAATCAATATATGGGTGAGACATTTCAGTAAGCAACAGGAACTCTGTGGGTACCTCGCACACCACTGCTGATATTTTTTTAATCAGTACGTTAAAGGCCAACGTCCTGTTTTTGTGACGAAATATCATGGTCGAGTAAACTTGATTGGATTATTTATTGATTTTTGTTTAATTTAGCAGTAAACGTAATGAATGTTTAAAATATTCCGTTCAAATGATCGTAACTTTTGATGCATAGTGACACCATTACATATTACAAGATGGGAACTATTCTCATTTTTCAAGGAAACTTAGGGGCTTTGTAATGCAAGGCCTTACACAGGAAATAGTAATTCTAATGTGGCGCATAAAAACGTACAGCAAGGCAGCAACCACACAAATCTTTAAACGCTTTGTCAAAGAGAGTAAATCTTTGACGATAAAACGGCTTGGCGTTTGATAATGCATGAACGAGGGGATTCTTCAGACGGATCTACGCACGCAAGCTCCGCAGGGGAAGCGCAAGCTGTCGGAAGTTCTCCTTTAATATTGAGTGCATACGAGCCATCTCAGTCATTGTAAATGGCCGTGCAGACAGGCGACGTCCTCGCGTGTGACATCGCAAGCCCTCGTGGATGCCAGGAGGCCGAGTGCGGCAGAAGTTAATATTTTGTAGTGAGTTTAGCCACGACGTGCTCCATGGCAGTGAAGCACAGCACCTTAGTGGAGCTTCGTGAGAGCGAGGACAGTGGTACAGATACAGCTGTTACTTGATACTTTCTGACTGAGCAACTATATTCCAAAAGGTTCAATTATTTTTCGAGGATGGGGTCGTTTAAATATAAAGGATAGCCACAACGAACTATGACTCCAGTGTAGAATTAGTGAGGTAAGAGAGAAAAAAGAAGTAGAAAATCCTTTTCTGTAGCACTGACGTATGACAGTCATAATGAGTATTAGGTGAGTGCTGCTAAAAATCACAAACATCCAAGATAGGTGCTCCAAAATTTGAACTTACCCAAGTCGAAAATCGAGAGAGACGCCACAGGAACATTGCAACCCTGTCTAACAATAGAAGTCATTGCTTGCTCGTAAGTTTAAGTAGCACCAGCAATTTTTTTATGAAGCAAAATACATCGCTCACACGAGATTAAGGTGATACCAACTGGATTGGTGAAATTCAACTCTAATTTTTCTAATTACTCCCACTGTGGTAAATATCAACGAGTCAAGACGGAGCACAGTCGACACTACGGCCAGCCTATAACTGCCAATCCCGTACAGCCCAAATATCATGAACATATCGAAGAAGCAGAACCAATACCTAAGTTATCCTAGTTCCTACACCAAAGCTCGGCAGATTTTACAAAATTACAATGTCTCCATGAAATACATTCTTTCTAGAGAGGAACCCACGCAGTCTCTTGTCCAAATTTGATGTATCATGCAGAACACACAATGACATTCATGCATGTCAAGCAAATATGACAAGACCCTTTGTACCCCAATTAAATCTAACATAATGACATAACTCAATTGACTTTGCTGAACATTTAACAAGAGAAATGTTGAATTTAGATGGATCGTCTAGACAAAAAATTCTATACTGAAGGCAAAGACTATATTGCGCACTTGCCGATACTTCGCTACAACGTCTGTAAACTGCCCTAAATAATTCTATTCTCGAAAAAAAAATATACATGTCAAGTTTGGGAAAGCACAGCCCATCGCACATTGCCGGATAGCCACGGAAATCTCCATATGCCACGCAAGCAATAATAATAATAATATGTCCCCATAAAAAAAGTGCAGAGCTCATCTCTCACTTGCCGCAGCGCCACCCGTATCTCAAAAAATCACGAAAAGTAATTGCTGCCCTCAAAAAAAAAAAAAAAATGGCACAGCGAGCCCATCGCGCGCTTGACTAAGATTCCATGCAGATCTCGGCATACCACGCTCCTGGAACATCCCTTCGGTTGCTGACAAATGAAGATGAAGACTTTCTCAAACAGCATACACCGTCCATCACAGAGAAGCCTTTATAACGTGGCATGGCAGCGGATGAAACTCACCAGACACACAAAAGCTCCAACAAATGCAGAGAGAACGCGACGGAATAGAGCGTCTTGCTGCTCCGTAGCTGGATGCTTCTAAGGCCCGCAAGATTAATGACAGTAAAAACCACCACAAAATTCCTCGTTAAAATGGTGATGCCGCATGCAAAGTCGGCAATAAGAAAAACCGTCAGAAATGGAATTATTACTGAGTTTTGAAATATTTGAAGTAAAGTAGTGCAACAAAAACCTGCACGTACAGTGAACTATAACATTGGAGTACCGATAATAACCACAAAGTTAATAACGTAGTGAATTAAGTTATTTCGAACAACCCCAACAGCATTTTTTCTAGCCGTCCCAGAGTTGATTTCTCGATTTAAGCTTTTGGGATTGCCAAAAATTGAGCTAAGGAAGTCATCATAAGGATGGACTTAAAAGTGAACACATTTATTTTCTTATACATGGGGCAAATTGAGAAACGCCAAGATCAGATAATCTGTTCACTGCATTCCTACAGCTTAAAAAAGCAGCTTTTGATCGCTGGACCCGACAGTATATTTATGTCAGTGTCTGTAATTAAGCTGAAGTCACAATATAGTGTTTTGTTCCTTGTACGGAGTGTAAGACGTCTGAACTACCCTGAAAACCCTAGAAAACTTCATAACTTGTTGAGTTCGAACTGCCTGCAAATTTGAAGAGATATTCGACATTTAGTAGTGATACTTACCAATCGAATTGCCTTGACAGATAACATTTTAGCAAGAATTTTGTGGGCATAGAGTTTTGTTTGTGAGGACGCAACAGATTGTTCAGACGCTTTCTACTGCTCAAGGGGAACGGTAGACTTCAGTGTGAACCGGGCTTTAGGCGTATCACATCTCTGCAGATGCCGACATCATAAGACCGTCATCTACGCATAAATCACTAGAAGATGAGACGAAGAGGAACGACGTAATAAAAACATAGTTTTCTCCATAATGTGATCAAGTTTAGGTACGAGCCTGCAAAGTTACAGAGTAGGAGTGGTAACACAAATGGTGCTCTAGATGTTCAGATTTAAACCTGAGCATTTGTAATGATAAAAATAAGAGTAAATAAAGAGCGTAGGTAATAATATAAAAGCATGTAGAAAGCAGAATAGATAAATTTAATCCGATACGAAATGGAATACGCCCAAATTCCTACCTCATAGTAAAAAATAAATATTTATGAACAAACTGACTATTATAACACAACGACAATTAAAACTATTTTATTCCCGTGAGGTAAACAGTTGTTTGAACTTCTTTGCGCATCAGACTTTGTCTTGTTCCGTTGCCTGTCTCCCATTATCTCTCTATGTTACTCAGTACAGCAAATTAAAGATCTCCAATCTATGCCAACTTAGAACCTTTAAAGATACTACATCAAATTTTTACTTCAAGAGTGTATGTGTGTTACGAGGAAACCAAAACGTACAAAGTATTCTACCTCCCACATGCCACCAACGGCACAGGGCCGCACGCATGTTTAGTATGCCACACCATAAAATGTTCAAATAATAAGCGCGTCCAGAGTGAAAAGCAGCTGTAATTACATGCAAATCAGCCAAGAATATACCAAAAAGCCTGAGGCAAAATGCACCGCCGAGGCTATGGTGCTGTAAGGTAAATCTATAGCTTCATTAGAGGTGGTTCAACTTGAACACTTTCGGAAACTTTACACTTGAAGAGCTTTTTAGAGAAGTTAACGAAAGGCAGGCAATCTGCAACAGCTGCCAGTGAAATGAAGAAACGTCGCTTGAGACAAAGAGGAGGGGTTCCTAACTTGGGGTCGAGGCCCCCAAAAGGGTGATTTGGAACGGGTTAGGAACACGGTCTAGACTGCCACAAAGAGCCTTGTCCATTTTAAGGCGTGACTTCAAATTAAGAAGAAAGAGAATTATATTCGTTGAAAACTAGGTATCACTGGTACTTATTGACAGAAGATTTACGATGTTCTGGGAATTTCAATCTGATTTTTCACAAGAGTTGCAAAATAATTATGATGTATAATTCTTAACGTACTATAGGAACGATATAGTGACAAAGACAATACTTTACCTAATACACAGTATATACTATATAATTATGAAACTCTTATAATCTTGCCTGGTTGCATGTTTACTTGATTGCTTGCTTGTATGTCACCATGTACACAATCTTCGCTATAAGATAGGAAATATTTCAGCGTTGAAGATATAATAAGACAATGTAGGATACACCTGAGCTCGGTGCAATTTCCACGGTGGCTCTCTGAGGCAGCTTTTTGACAAGCTCAGTTCTCGTGGTCACATCCAGTATATAAGACACAGTTGAGGGGCCTGCATCATCATATCAGCCACTTAATGAAGCACAAGCAAGTTGGCGGAAGCTTCTGGCAAATCATTATAGTTCAGGAGTCAAGATGAGACTGACACTGATTGTGCGTCATAACTTAGATACGAATACCGATGGCTATAAACGTCCAGTGTTCTAAATAATTGATATTCTGAACTTTTAGTAACGTAGCTAGTATCAGTAACTACCAACATGCATCTACCGATCGACAGTACTTTTAGTTACCAAACGGATCACGGGCAGTCTAGTAACAGTATGTACAGTATATAGATCATGACTCCAACGCAATGACAAACAAACGAAGCATACCATTTAAAACATAAACCGGTTTTCATTAACTTACAAATCGACGAATATGTCTATAAACCTAACATTGAACGAATGTATCTATAAATCTAACACTAAGAATCAATATCCTCTGTAGTAACATCGAAAATGAAAAACTACAAATAATACCTATAGCTATTGCAATCGCAATACAGCAGCTTAACAACTCGAAACAACAATAATCCTTCCACATCGCTCCACTGAAGCAAGCAGGCTTAATACAATAGTAGCAAGATGCCTTTGGAGACAGCAAACTCCAAAAACACTCCCATTACACACAATCCTAACCTCTATCACCACCACACTCTCCGGTATGTTTACTATACAGTTGCAGCAGGTGCCTCCAACATTCATAGCACTAACAATCGCCACACAACTGCTCTCACAAGACAACTGTTTGTCAACAGTGCAAAAAATAGTGCTCAGAGTACGCCACGACAATAGGCTCGAGATTACCGGATCAGTTGATACCCCCCAGTTGTTACTCAATCTGGAACTGTTCCGCGAGACCGATCTGCCATATGCTGACATTCAACTACATCAACACTTATAAATAGTCCCTTGCTTCAAATATATCTATATCAATAGAACATATAGTATGTATATATATATATTGAAGGCGACAGAAAGCTCGTTATCTATAATGCTTTTATTAACTCTCTCAAACTGCCTGAAACATTTGATACAGCTGTCATTGTTGGTTCTGTGGAGCAATTGGCCAAGGTTTTCATC
>LQNS02278180.1:17223358-17268359 GCA_001587735.2 Parhyale hawaiensis | reverse complement strand
TGTCCTGATATTTTGTAGAAATATGTTAAATACATTCCTTAAGGCCCCATCAAAAGATTCATTAACCTACTCTACATGGTTAAACTTTATTTTCAAATAATGAAAATCGTTCTCTTTTTTTTGCTCGCTAGTGTATATGTACATTTACTTAGAAAAACTTCCTGCATTTCTATCTAAAAACGGACACCGTAAGGCAAGGTTGGTGAGTCGGAACGCGACACATGCTGGTCTCAGGAGTCGAAGTCGGGGTCGGACCTTCGAGTTTCCGACTCCACAACCCTATTCTAAATTATGAGGCACTAACAGAAAGATATAAACAGCCTTACTGGCAAGACGAAAAAAAAGTCTAAACAGCTCCGATATTTACACTAGCGAGTTTTAACTACACAAATGCAGAAACCCTCTTAAGCATCACATCGATTTCATTTTGGTACAACTTTTAAGGACCCTCGATCTCGTCAAAATAGTCCTATAAACTTAGCAGTCACCAATTTTATTATCTCCAATATTCTTTCCCGGTTATATGCTGACTTTCTTAAGCGGCACTGAAGTGAAATTCTTGAGGGAACAATTCTCCTCGCGCCATCTGGCACATCAATTTGAGTCCTAACAAGAAATTCCCGGTGGGCAGGCGAGCGGCGAGGATCCCCATCCCAACCACCTCCGCCCCCTTTTCCTAACGGTGAGGAGTCATCGAGGCAACGAGTCGCGCCCCGCGCAGCAAGTTTGGCTGCGCTCATCAATCAATCGAACGTATCATCACAGCTGGAGCCGAAAACAAATAAAACTCATCACTCTGGCATTTTCGGAACGAGCCAAAGTCAAATAGAAAGGCGGCGCCTCCTTGACGCGGCACAAAAGTTCGAGGAAGCGTCGGCAACGGAGGATCGATGCACCAAAGCGGAAACAGAGTACGTCAGGGTCGGTGCATCGGCCTCACCACCGCCCGGCAAAATTGCGCTCTATGCTTACACAAGCAAAAACGGGGCCGTCCTCGAGGTGAATGGCCGAGAGGTAAGACATGAGTGCACAAGGTGCCGTAGGATCAGCCCAGAATTTCTCTAATTCTGATGCTGGACCACACTACGAAAGAAAGAAAAAGACTCATTTATCTCATCTGGATGTTGTGCCCAACATATTACCCCTAACCCTTACAGTATTCCGTACATGGAGCATGCCGTTCTTACGTAAAATGAATGTTCCATTTAAGGAACACTGGAAAGAAAAAGGTAATGAGCGCAGCACCCTGAGGTATTCAATCTTAAGGTTAGCATAGGGATAAAATTGCCAGTTGGTCGGTAGAGTGCTATGCACTCGCACGCTGAACTTATGAACGGATTTTCAGCTCGCACGTCGTCCCGATTACACTGTGAAATTCGGTATCTTAGATGCCTTCAAATATGCCTAAGTTGAACAATGTGTGAGCAGATCCTCTGCTCGTAAGTTAAGTGTGCAACTGCATAGTGTGTCTCCGGCATTCTGTAAGGGCGCATACGATGGACAGGAGTAGCAGTAGTATTTTATACATGAAGAAATGTCCATTGATAGCCTTGGACAGCTTAGTGTTTCAGGGCGAGCTTATGAGTCCACTGGCCGCTTAGTGTACTATAGCAAGTGCCGCGCGGTTACAGGGCTGTATATGCAGAAAATATTATCTTCCCGTCCCCACGAGATGTCTTGAGTTATCGAACATCAAGTACGAGAGAGTGGCATACATTTTCAGTGTATTAATATATTTTAGGACTCATAGTTTTTGAACTCGGTATATTTTGCTCGAATAAATGAAAAATACGCCAAGTTGACGTGTTCAGAATAAAATGTGTTACGGAATTTTGCATGTGTGTAGCAATGTGGTGCGTGTTGGCCACTGAACCAAAGAAGTATATATTATATTTGTCAATAGTGAGCCTACAGGAAATCAAGAAATAATAATGAATGTCTACCAGCATAGTTTTCAACAGACAAAGTTCCCTGTGCTCCTACAGGAGCTACTGAACTACCGAACGAGCTCCTGTACGACCAACCTCAAATTTAATCAGAAATAGTCGACCGTAAAAGCACCCCATCTCACCACTGAATGGCTAGGACACTTTCCATCGCACCATGTCAACAACGTAAACCTAAGACCCAAATAGGGTGCGCGCTCTCAACATGGACATAGCAAACAATGGCATTAGCTATAAACTTTAACGGTGCATTGCTCGACAGGTTTACAGATCTTGGAATCGCACACACCAGTGGCTGCCAGGAAGTATACGAAGGCTGCATGCCGGAGTTCACGTGCTGGTACTGAGCGCATCCGCGGGACGAGTTCTGCGGTCGGCTAATTACACCACGTGGGAGCCAGCGAGTGCTGGCGAATTCGTCTCTGAACTGCTGGCAATAAATAAAGGAAGAGTGTTGATCATGATCGGAGCGGTAGGTGCACGTCATCACACTTTGAATTTTCAAGGAGGTTCAGTAAATCAAATGTTCAAAATAGATTAGCACCCACTTTCGTAAACACAGATATTTTTGGGTAATCAAGGCAGTAGTTTGTTAAATTTTATCTACTCATAACATTGGATTTCACAGACAGTGAACTCCACTGGTGCCGTATCTCCATAATATGTACAACAAAAGTAAATCATCGCAATCATAGAGATCACCACCAATGTTTGAAATGACCCCTCAGAACTTATCGTGGGGCCCTAACTTATTTTGAACAGTATCTAATGAAATCTGAATAGGAAACAGTCTAAGCTACATATTCTATTTATTTCTTAAGCACAGGCATTTTGTCGGCTCATGCACTGACTAATGACAAAATTTACTCCCACTCCATGCCAGCATGAAATGACCGATCAAAGACTTCGTCACCACTGAAATCTTGCATGAAATGATATATCACATTAATATAGACAGCATGTAAGGCTTCGAATACATAATACATACTGTGTTAAATCTGCAATATGGTTCTAGAGGTGGGCAACGGTGATTTTATTTCTATTGAAGCGGTATCAGTGAAGCGGTAACGGCTTTCTAAAGTTTCGGTATTGGTAAAGCGGTAATTCAAAAAATCTACTACCGGTATTGGTAAAACGGTACTTAACTAACGGTAACCCAATAATAAAGCAGTGCGGCAATTTTGAAGCTTTCAAACTCAGAACTAGCTTAAAAATCACCAAATTAGCCTAAATTACGTTTAATTAAAAATTGCCTAACTCCCTTTTACAAGATTTAAATATCTTCCGATATGCTTCAATAAGAAGAAACTGTTCATTTCAATACAAAATCTTGTATTTTCAGTAAAAAAAACACTTTATTTATTTTACACAAATAATCAACCATGCAAATGGACAGAGTAGGTATTAAATAAATTGTTTAGTACAAATTTCAGACTATTCAGTTAAATCACGATAAGATGTAGTTTAGTTTTCTAGTTTAGTTGATAGTGATTGTAGATGTTACACAAAAGAAAATTATGGTATGTGGATTCACATTAATGATAGATAATATTGTGGACCGCTTTAATCAGTAGTCTCACTAATCAGCGAGAATAATATTTTTAATATAATATTAATATATCATCCTATTTAATTATTCATAATATCTTATCTAGAATAACTGATTAAAACGTTCCATAATATTACCTTTCAGTAATCCAGATAATAGATATTATAATTTCATTATGTGCAACATTTATTGAATACTAGCAAATGGAAATAAAAATAGGTTCCGTGTTTTAAGTTTTGTTCAGTATACCGCAGGAGAAAGATTTTGGCCCTGAGAACCACCTGATTTTCAAAATTGTCACTAGTCATGGCGGCCCTCTTGGGCCGAAACACGTCCCCCGCGGTGTGAAGATACGCTCGACAGCCGGGCTACTCGAAATCGCAGTGTTGTTTTTTATAAGCAACTTGATCCGCGAGTCCCAAGATCTCTGGGAACAGGGCTGCCGAAATTTTTTATGCCAATCGTACCATGTTCTCCGTAAAAACGGGGCAAAAATTGCTATAACGTACCAAATTAGCATTTTACCGTTACCGCTTTAAAAATTGTCCAAGTTCTGGTATCGGTAAATCGGTAATAATCAGTCGAAATTCGCTATCGGTAAAGCGGTAACGGTTTCGAGTAATGCGGTATTACCGCTTTACCACTTCATTACCAGAGGTACTCACCTCTTATGGTTCCAACACTACTCGTTTTCATAATAATGGAAAGATTGACCTGCAAAACTGGCTGCTAAATATTTCAAATGAATGGGGGAAACAGCCTGGAAGTTACTTTCCAGCAAGGATCCGATAACGGGGCCTATTCCTGTTCGTTATCCAACTAATGCCAATGGAGAGTATACGTGAGAAAATTTTTTGACATAAATTGAACTATGTCAACTGTGAAAGTTAAACATAAGCGTTCATTACATCCAAAGTCTGGAAATAGATTTGAATAGAAACGTGAAGGAAATAACGTACGCTCCATTAGCTTATGTGCGCACACTTACTAATACGTGACCGGAAGGGAAAGTAACTTCCCAGGTACAATATAACGCTTACACCAGTGGTTCCCAGCCAGGGGCGTTCGCACCCCTTCGGGTGCACACTTAGGGGTGCGTGATAACTTTCCGGGGGATGCAAAACTTCGATTAAATAAAATTGGATGCATAAATTTGTACTCAACTTTGTTATAAATTTCATTTTTTATCAGTCAGCGGATGAATTATTTTTTCATTGGGTGCGAGAACATATTAAAAGATTTCTAGGTGTGCCAGACAGAGGCAAGGTTGGAAACCACTATAGAGGGAGAGATGGCGCATTTAGCAAGAGTGCGAAATACGTTTCTAAAGGAAATTTGAAATCAGATGGATAAATGAAACCAGTACATGCACCGAGATCATGTAAAAAGGAAGAAATTAGCTTAAACAGAAGGAATCGAGTTATAATTATGAAAATGGCAGCCGTTGCAAGAAAGATATAAGGCAGGGGTTCAAAACCATGGGTAACTTGCAATTCCCTGGGGGTAAAAGATGATCTTTCATTGGGTGCGAAATCTTGGATAGAATAAGGTTGGATATGTATATTCGTTCACAAATTTTGCGTAAATTTCATTCTCTGTCATCAAATGAGTTATTATTTTTTTAGGAGGTGCGAGAGCATCGTACAAGTTTTCTAAGAGGTTTCTAGGGGGGGGGGCAGGGGGCATGCTCAGAAAAGGTTAGGAACCGCTAGCCTACAATAAAACAGTTAATATATATTGCTTAGTAAAAGTTACTGCATATATTTCTATCTTGAGAGTTCACCAAGAATCCAGATATGCATTGTAACCGAATGTTACATATCACTATAGTTGACATTAGGAATTTTTCGACTTTTAATGACAATAAATGAGATGAAACGTGCCGTATTCCGGTCAAACAGCTCATTTTATGCAAATGTGACTGTGTCGCCAGCCAGACTTCGTAAGCGAGCTGACAGCGGCCGCCACATGGCTGGTGCAAAGGATGGGATCCCAGTACGTGCAAGCGCTGGTGCTGTACGAATCCTGGTTCTGCATCCTGCACACTGGTGGTCGCGTGCTGCATGAAGCCGTCCGTACCAAGTACAGAAACGAGACCACGGCAACGACAAAAGCACGTCCACCAAGAGACGGGCCACCGATGGCAATAGACGTGTTCATTGATGTCATTGAAGAAGGTAAGGAGACTACAAAGACAATCCTCAACATAACTCAGTGAAAGCACAAATTTTCAACGCATAGTTAGTGGGCATCTTTGTGCGCGGGTCGTTCCAAAAGTAGTGTCTCCTGTTATTTATTCCGCCTGGAGGGATCCAAGGGGATAAGAAATTGCATTGTCATGATGCCTGAACTAGTGCACTCATGACCTGCAAGTTTCATCTCTCCGCTGCACATATTGACAGTACAACACTGTAAGAAAGCAATCCCTGTAATGGACATGCGTCAGGTGAACGCAGGCAAGTAATGTGTATCGTCTGACATGAACGGCGTAATTCTCTTGGATTTCTTGGAACCAGAGGCAACGGTCAACTATGACCGTTATGTTGAAACGTTAGCCAAGTTAAAATCCCGGATTGTGAGTGTAAGGCCGGAAAAAAGGAAAACATTCAGTTTGCAACACGACAACGCCAGGCTATACACAACTTTGAAGACCACGGCATGTGTGACATATATCAGCTGGACGGTACTGTTTCGCCCACCTTATAGTCCCGACCTGGTACCGTCAGACTTCCACTTCTTCGGACCTCTGTAGGACGCATTATGCGGGCAGCGTTTCCCCAACAATAACGCCGTAATCGCAGCCGTGAAAAAATGGACTGCCTCAGCAGGCGCCGACTTTTCCGCCGAGGTAACAGGGCTCTCGTTCATGTAACTACATGGCAGAATAAATTGTGGAGCACAAAAGGTCGCTCGATTTAATGGGGACATTTCCGTCCTCGTAGTTCAACATTTTGAGTTAAAAATAGGAGACAATACGTTTGGAACGATTCACGAATTTGCCAATTATCACTTGCTCTTTCTAGGGCACAATAAAATCTACATTTGCAATGTTAGATTTGCATAATAGTATGTAATGCAATAAACCTTGGTTACGACGCGGGAGCCACTTTACATTCCTTAAGAATAAATCTGAAAACTCAAGAAAGCTTGTCTAGAGTTAATGAGCAATCTTTGAAACTCATGAGATCTGTTGTCGTAAATAAAAAGTGAAAACCCTGGAGCAACATAAAAATAAATGCATTTCTACCTGGAAGTCGTAAAAGTAGCGGAGGGTCACCAGTTGAAGAAGTTACCGTATGTCGGAATCGACAAAAAATTTATGCCACCGTTTTCAAGTTTATTAACTTGCTTATTAACGTTCTTTCCTTTTTTCAAAATATTGATAATGTGATAGGAGGCAGCTAGCAACAAAATGCCATTTTACTTAGAAGGCATAACGAAGAACATCTGCCTAAATAGATGCAGTTACAAAAAGCCTAAAATGCAATTGGTTTAACTAGACATCATTAGTGTATAATCCATCTTTACCGAGTAGTTCAAGACACCTTTTTACTACCGTTTTACTTTCATTATTAGTTTAATTTGTGGCAGCTATACTGTACATTGCACTACAGACAGATGTCCCAATGGCACCACATTGACTGGGGATCACAAACAATTCTGCGAGAGGTACGAAGGCTTCGGGGTCTTCTGTGCTTGCAACGCCACGCTGCACTCACACGTACCGGAAAGCTTGGTAAGTAAACGACCAGAGCTTGCATGTGTGTTACAATAGCACTTAGAGCCCTCTGATAGCATATACCTCCGCCAAGCAAGGTGTTGTGAATGAAAAATTAAAATTGGTTTTGAAATTAAGGTTTTTTCTTCATCATCACCAAAATTTGGTCATTTATGCCTCTTGGCGGAAATAACAGCTTCTGTAAGTTTCTTGAAGATTCTTCCGTGACTTTTTGATTTAAATTTTGATAATTATTTTGACAAACATGAGTCTAACATACAAACTGGCAACGCGATCATCACGAAAATTTGGTCATTTGTTCTTTTTAACATTTTAAGTAATTCCTATAAATTCACGAAGATCCGTTCATAACTTTTTGAATTATGTTACTGACACACATACAAACAAGCATAGAACTGGAACGTCTCGCGGTGTAAGACCATTACTCGCGGGGAAAAGCGGCAAATTTCAATGCCGTCATTTTTTATGCCCAGCTTACTTTAAAGTTTTAGCATTTTTCATACCTAGGTCAATTCAACTTACTCCCTGCGAAAAATTATTAACGTTGCCCAACTCCTTCTCCCTCTTGTTTGGTGGACCAACAAACATATATAAATATAGATATATTAAAATCATCAACGAAAACAATATCCCCGCTCTGCGCTTCGCTCGCGGGTGATGAACAAACGGACAAACAGATCAACACAAAAATTTGGTCATTTTCTCCAAGTAATTAATTTTCCTAACAGTTCCAGCAATTTATATAAAAATCGGTCCATAACGTTTTGAGGTTTACAACAAAAAAAAAGGCCGATGAACAAATGGTTGAACGAATCTCCACCAAAAGCTTATCATCTGTCCCTCCTATCATACTTAACTTTCCCTCTAAATATCGTAAAGATCCGTCCTAAACTCTTAGAGTTACCTTGTTGACAGACAAATTTAACAGAAACATGACCTCCTTGGTGCAGGTCACAATGAAATTTAAATAGCTACCTTTTAACCGTATAGTAAAATATCAAGACACTCGATAATTTATACCCTTTACTAGTACGTCAGTTAATCAAAACTTGTCTTGCTTTATTCCATAAGACAATTCACTATGAAAGCGGCCGGGAGTTTCTTGGCATCTGATAGACAAAAATACACGTGACGTAGACTGGCGTCTGATGGCAAAAGCTCAGAGAGGAACGAGCTTTATGTTTCGTTTCATCTCTGGGAATAGGCCTCGAGCAAAATATCTAGTTTAATCAGATATTCACAGCTATTGTAGTGGTGACTTAACACTACGAAAAAAACTGAAAATGAACATAAAAGGACGCGCACAGTGCCTTTGTGAGCAATTTCAAAGTGTGTTGCGCATCAAGACCTGGTCATTGAGCAACTTCACAAGGGCATGGGAACGACGTGACAATGCAACATACTAATAGTGAATCTCCTTATGATTTCAGGTAGGCTACAACATAGAATCTCCTTATGACTTCAGTTAGACTACAACAGAGCTGACTATCAGTATTTTTCAATTATAGAAAAAATGAAAGATAATTGGCTGTGCCCAGGAAACAATGACGATGACCCGCTTTTGTACCTTCCTGGCCGAAATTGATGCAGAGCTTAAAGTGTTTTAGCTATCCACATTTATATTCCATAGCTTGTAACTGTCGAATTACAGTTGCATTGGGCTATTACCATCTATTAAGCACTAAAACTCAGCAGTATACTCGCTTGTTTGCAGACAGAATCTTTTCTTTAGGATAGGAAGAAATTCGAGCATTGAAGATTTAATTCCGTGATAAGAAAAAATTAACCTGAGCTCGCCTGTAAAAACGTCAACGCTAAATTTAAAGGTGATATGGGAAATACAACTGGACTACGTCTCATTTATATTTCCCCTTGCTTACATACCGAGTGCTGAATATTTCATCGAGACACAAAGAAACTGGTGATGGTGACCCGTACGGGAAAAAGTGGACAGTCAAGTAGGGTGTGGTCTAGGACCATCTGAACAACGCCTTTATTGGCGAAAGCAAAGAAGATGGTGATAGCGACCCAACGGGTCACGGGCAGTTTAACATTACTTAAATCGTAATTACAAGCCTGTAACTTTTCACGTTTCAATACCAAGTACGTAAGGAAGAAAAGTGTAGTCGATTTTGCTCAAAATATATAACTATTAGTTATACATTTACAGTCATGTCACTAATTCCAAATTATCTTCCTTGTGACCAAATTCTGCCCATAGTACATAACTAATCATTTTATACCTACAACCCTGTAGTTTATTCACAATTTGCCTCCCAAATTACCATTTACTTTAATGTTTACTACACATCTTGCCTCTCTTCAAGTTGAAATTTCTATCTAGAGACCCAAAAATAAAGTCTAACAACAATAAGAACAGCACTCCTTTGTCTCTTCCTTCAGCCCAAATACAACACGACATTTCCAGTGATAGCCGTGGCTTTGGTTGGCGGTCTGCGGCTGCCGCAAGTCTTGCAGCAGATCAGGGTAATCCGCAGCAACCCAGCTGGGCAAAAGGTGCCTATGGTGATGTGCCTGGACGGGCCGAGGGAGGCCGCCCAGCACCTGGCGCGCTTGCTCAACATCAGTGTCGCTATTGGTGACAATAGTGTTGTGAAGAGAGGTGAGGTCACACCAGCTGTGTTAGGAGAGGTGAGGTCACAACAGCAGTGTTAAGAGAGGTGAGGTCACACCAGCAGTGTTGGGAGAGGTGAGGTCACAACAGCAGTGTTAGGCGAGGTGAGATCACAACAGCAATGTTAGGAGAGGTGAGGTCACAACAGCAGTGTTGGGAGAGGTGAGGTCACACCAGCTGTGTTAGGAGAGGTTGAGGTCACACCAGCAGTGTTAGGAGAGGTGAGGTCACAACAGCAGTGTTAAGAGAAGAGAGGTCACACCAGCAGTGTTGAGAGATGGTGAGGTCACACTAGCAGTGTTAGGAGAGGTTGAGGTCACACCAGCAGTGTTGAGAGATGGTGAGGTCACACTAGCAGTGTTGAGAGATGGTGAGGTCACACCAGCAGTGTTAGGAGAGGTTGAGGTCACACCAGCAGTGTTGAGAGATGGTGAGGTCACACCAGCAGTGTTGAGAGATGGTGAGGTCACACCAGCAGTGTTAGGAGAGGTTGAGGTCACACCAGCAGTGTTGAGAGATGGTGAGGTCACACTAGCAGTGTTGAGAGATGGTGAGGTCACACTAGCAGTGTTAGGAGAGGTTGAGGTCACACCAGCAGTGTTAGGAGAGGTTGAGGTCACACCAGCAGTGTTAGGAGAGGTGAGGTCACAACAGCAGTGTTAAGAGAAGAGAGGTCACACCAGCAGTGTTGAGAGATGGTGAGGTCACACCAGCAGTGTTAGGAGAGGTGAGGTCACAACAGCAGTGTTAAGAGAAGAGAGGTCACACCAGCAGTGTTGAGAGATGGTGAGGTCACACCAGCAGTGTTAGGAGAGGTTGAGGTCACACCAGCAGTGTTAGGAGAGGTTGAGGTCACACCAGCAGTGTTAGGAGAGGTGAGGTCACAACAGCAGTGTTAAGAGAAGAGAGTCACACCAGCAGTGTTGAGAGATGGTGAGGTCACACTAGCAGTGTTAAGAGAGGTGAGCTCACACCAGCAGTGTTACGAGAGGTGAGGTGTCTGGTGAGATAAGGTCACAACAGCAGGGACACGAGAGTTGGCGTATGATCGCAAGTAACACTCAAAGTGTCACTGGTAGAAATACAGATGGCTATATGCATCATTGAGTCAACCCTGGAAATAATTTGCTCAACGAATTTAGATTAAGATTGCACTCCAGTGCAAAGCTCCTCAAAAGGTCGATACATCTTAATTTCTTTACAATTGAAACTTCTTCACGAATGGCTGACAGTCCGCTCCGGATAAAAGAAGTGTAGTTTCTACGTAATGCTTTACTTGTGCTGGAAGAAACATTAACACGTTCGGTTTTAAAGTATGTGTTAGCTTTAGAAAACAAGTCAAAGAACGCAGCACTCGGAATAAAGTCGTGCTACCACCTCCTTCCTTTTGCAGGCACTCTATCTCGCATCAATGTCATGATTCAATTTTCGGTAACGCAAGTGTTCAGAATATTCGACGAAGCAGAATTCGCCATCGTACTTGAAGACGACGTGGAGCTTTCGCCTGATATCATGCAGTAAGTTTTCTTGGCAACGGAAAGTTTTGATGAATAACGGCTTTGAAAATGAACATCATTCAATCAGTGCCCTTTTATTATAATATAGTATTTAAAAAATGGTCGACTTTGTGAACAAAAGTACTGCATAGCTAAATTATACTCAGCAAACGCTATAGAACCGTAAATTTCAGATACATGGTAGCTAAGGGAAAGAATATCAAGAATTTCGAGCAAGGTTCAACTGGATTTTTCTTAGAGGCACGTGAAAAATCACACTTTAATGCAAAGCATATCCCAGATAGTTAAGTAGGGCGCATTTGCAACTCTTGAATTGGTTACAAGGAATAACATGGCAAACTCAACGACAACTTTCATCGACAACTTTGGAAGGGAAAACCGGAAGTTTCAGCCGAGAGCAAGAGGCCGTCACGGGCTGATGCCACTTCCCCAAATGAGACTCATTTGCTAATTCCACGGGCAAATTTTACTGAAAGGCAACTCAACCCAACATAAAAATTAGCAAATTTCTAGTCGGGCGACGACGATCACCTAAATGAAGTCCAATGGCTAATTTGCAATAGGCCTGGAATTTACGTTGACGTGGGCCCTTGAATGCACGGTTGACATATAAGTGCATTAAAAACTTTCCACAACAACGGCCCATACACGCTCTTTTGTACATACACTGCGCCAACGAAATATTTGCAATGCTCTAGAAATGTGCTTTTTTAAAAATTGTATTGAAACGATACACATCGTTGACACTCAGGGTCAGAGGGCGAAAATCATCAACGACCGAGATGCACCTACAATACACCAGTGTTTTTTTCTGCTTTCTGAACCACATTTTACTTCCGTTTAGAGCACTCAATTGAGTCAGTGAATATTCAAATATCAGGAACGTTACCACACGAATGAAATTAAAGTTATGCTTCACAATAGTCCGTGCAAATTACACACGCAAAAATCAAGTCGATGTTACATCTGGCTAGTACACCGCCATAGCCTTGCTCGTGAGATACCTCGTTTTATTGCCAAGTTTCTTCCCAGCTTGGAATGTTCAGTGCATGAAGACACTGCGAAATGGCATCTAATAATAGGCAGTACATTCTTATTTAGCAGGTGAAGTTATTGCGATGTGAAATACCACCAACTACCAGGAGGAGCTTTTAAAGACACAGCTACTACTCCTTGACATAATTTTTTTTCAACGAGGACAAACCTTACGACAAACGTAATCTAGTACATATAGCTATAGCTCCACTCCAGTTCGAAAACTCACTCTTCTAATAATAATTTCTATTGAAATTGAAAACTCAAAAAACTAGTTCTGCTTCATATGATCACAGGGAATATGAAATGCCTCTAGTACAACAATATCATTAAAATAGATTATAGAGCTAAAAACCATTTAAATGTATCAGGACCGACTCAAAAAAAAAAAAACGGGCTGTTTTCTCGTATGAATAATATTATCTGAAACATCGCTTGTTAAGTATGCAGGTCTTGATAGGGTTAAGCGACTTTCAACAAAATCTAGAATTCATTCAGGTAACTACCTAACATTAAAGAGGAAATCGACGTTTTATTCAGAAGCAGCAGCACCCTGCACCCTGATGAGAATGACACAAACAGATCGCAATCGCGATGAGCATATGTTTCAGAATTCTTTTGACCGGCAGCTTGTCAGCACCAAAAGCTTTTGAATGTTTTTGATTGAATAATATGCGCCTGCTCGCAAATTATTAATGCACTCTCTGCTTTGCCATGCAGGGCCTTTATGCAGCAGCCGGCTTTAGGATTGGTCAGATTACGGACGAGTTATGGACGGGAAATAGTATCGATGTACCTATTCCTGGTTTAAGGCCTTAAGCTTCCCTACCAACAACAGCTTTCGCCAAGACTGAACGCGAGGATAACAGAAGGAACATGTATGTTGGGTCAAAAGAGGAACTGCTTCACGAGAACAGCAAACCAAAAAGAAAAAAAGAGTAGCAGGAAACTATTAGCAAGAGAACGCAAAACGAATGAAGCAAAGCAGATACGAAAGTAAAGTAGAAGTCTCGAATACCTACACGAGGCTAAAGCAAACTATGTCGTCTCCCCGATGTGGGCCGGAGGACTCCCGCAACATGGGTAGGGCGGATAATGAATGGGAGATGCGTTGCAGCGTAGCTACGATGGGATGTTTAAAAGTCCTGGACTCTAACTCTTTAGCTACGGAAACCTTACATATGAAAAAGAGAAGTTTGAGTTGCACGTCGTAAATACCTTCTATTGGTCGTAATAACTAACCTGTTATTTAACTTTAACGCGCAAATAGAAACTTGTGAAACTTTTGAATTGACAATTGAAAATTTTGCCACAGAAAGACACAAAGCGCTGACTTTCGAAATAAAAACTGCTGCTGCTGCTCTACAGAAACACCGCTCGTAGCGAAAGAGCTTAGCGCATCGTGGATGGAGGGAGCTGTTAATTTACAGAAGAGGATGGGCAGTAATTTTGAAAAAAAATATTAGCGATAATTTCAACAACTTACAGATAAAAAAGTTATTTTATCATGACAGTTTTTGCACATGCGGTATAATTACCGCCTCAACGTTCGATTCACTAGACAACGCTAAGCACTTGCGTCCAATTGCAATTTAGTCCAAAGAGTAAAAAAAAAAAGTAAAGTTTAAGGCTTTCTACTCGTTTACGTTTGTGCTGTGCGTCCTGTAGTCTGTTGCACCCGCCTATACTAACGGACATTCTGTCCTTTGGGCAGCTATTTCCAGCAGACAACTGAATTATTGGTAAATAAATCAGAGATGCTGTTGTGCATCAACGCCTACAACACTCACTCGTACCCTGAGACGGCCAGCAACTACAGTCGCCTCGTACGACACGCCGGCACCTTCGCCTACGGCTGGATGATCACGCGAGCGGTCGGCAAGGAACTGGAGGAAATCGACTATTGGCCGACTCAGTATATTGTAAGTGTAACCGTTGGGGTTAGCTCGATAGCAAAACATCATGAGAAAATCTGCGATATATTGGTTTGTAATTATTTCGTGCAAACCGTGAGCTACTATATAAGAGGTAAGCGCTGCAATACTTCGCGTACCGCATGCTTGTCTTTCATTGCTTGGTCGCAGTGTACGCGGCCCGGTTTCCTACCCCGCGAACCACCTAATATATATATATATATAACTTGCTGAATATATCTATACATATATATATATAGATAATTAATAAAAAATATTAGCTGGAATTAAATTTTCTTAATTACCTCCGCCAAGGAGGTTATGTTTTCGTCGAGTTTGTGCGACTTTTTGTCTGTCTGTGTTTCTTTCTGTCTGTCACCAAGATAACTCAAGAAGTTATCAACAGATTTTTACAAAATTTACAGCGATTTTTAGGCATGTTAGGAGGAACAGATGATTTAATTTTAGTGAAGATCCGTTAATCCGTCTGTTTGTTTCACTCTTTTGTCTTAATGCCCTAACTCAGGAAGTTATGGACGGATTTTTAAGTGATTTACATGAGTTTCTAGGTATAACGCGAGAAGTAAATGACCATATATTTGTGATGAGTTGCTTTTTTTTAAGTTTCTTTGCCTCTGTGTTTGATTTTATGCTGGTTAGCAGCATAATTCAAAAAGTTATGAGCGGAGCTTTATGAAATTTACAGGAATTGTTAATGATGTTGAAAGACATATATGATTGAATTTTGGTGATGATCGGTTGGTTTGCTTGTGAGTTTGACAAATGTTTGTTAGCAGCATAACGCAGAAAGTTATGAACGGATCTTCCAGAAAATTACAGAAGTTGCTATAACTGTCAAAAGGTGCAAATGATCGGATTTTGGTTTTGATACAAAGTTAATCATATTTCCAGAACTAAGTTGAACTTTTCGTTACCGTTGCCTAGCTTGGCAGAGGTATGCGCTTGCAAAGTGCTCAAGTTTATATCTTTTTCGAACTCACCTCGCATGAGTTTGACTTCAGTAATAGAAACTGAAAAGCAGGAAATATCTTTTTTGTCGGACTTGGCTCGTAAAGCGCAACATTTTTTATATATGCCTGTGGCAATGATATACTGCTGCACTGCTCAGAGTTTCCATATGCCAGTTCTGAAAATTTAGCACAAGTTGTGATCGATAAAGGGCTGCTGATATTTCCTTTCCGTCAATTTTCACATCCGAAATCACTAGCTATTTCATACAAGTAGAAACTTTTGGCCACCTAAATGTACTCCATGTTGAGAAGTTTTATCGTGGTAACGAATAAGTTGTAGAAATTTTAAGCTAGCTCAGTAACTTGTTAGCACTTATTGATTCATATTTGAACATTATAATTTGCTCAAGCACTTCAAGTTGGCCAGCTTAAATAAAATGAAAAAATAAACTCTTGACCAGCTTAATATATTATTATAACTATACCCCTTCGTTCAACGGATCTACCTTGAATACACTAGTGTATTTGTGCCGTTAAAAATTACAACACAGCATTTGCGATGAAACCTCATCACCGTTCGTGCATACATTAATTTTGCTGCAAAATGGGTGCCGTGCATAACGAAACCTGCACCTCGTCCGAAGAATCATCAAGGTAAGGTAAAGATGTGTTTTTTTCTATTGAAAGCAATTGTAAGCGAGCCAATATATCGCAGTCGCAGAATTTCCGTCCTTTAAGCAACATCACAAATTTTAAATGTTTAACAGTCAAACAGCACCGTGGCTTGCACAGAGGTAGCGGTCACACCAGAATCGAAATATAGCGGTGACGATGAACAGCAATGCATAACCTCTGCTTAGCGTAAAGTTCTAGTGGCTACGAAGAAATTCAGTCAGAGAAAACATACACAGATTGCGTTATAAATGATGTAACAGAAGCTCAATCGGCGAAAAAAAGATGAAAAAATCCGAAATATATTGGCAGTGCCATGGGAGCCAAACACAAAGACGAACTGAGTTTTAAAGAACACCGAGCGTATCTTCAGGAGCACCATTAGATTAGATTAGATAGGCGGCAGTAGACGAACCAAGAGGCCCATTCCCAAAGAGACACCGGGACTTACACCCCGGCCCTCTATGAGCTATTGCCATATTAAGGAACTAATTTTGGCGAATTAGATTTGAATGGTAAATATCTGCACTATAACTATACTCTAAAATAATTGAACATAGGATATTTTCTATTTCTGATTGTGTGTTTCAGTGCAAATGATAAAAGGGTTTTACAATGATACAATTAAACATACTGTGCAAGTACATTATTATGGAAACAAAAATGCGATGCGTATCAATACACATATAGTGTAACAGACAGATACTACTTCGTGCACAGTAAGGTCATAAGCCAGCTTGCTTTCCGTGCACTAGTAAACCGTTGTGACACACAAAGCATGTTTTCTACGAGTAGGTTGGTAATTTATTCTTGGAAGAATATCTTAGGTTTGAAAAACATGAAAACACACCGAAACATTGAAATAATTGTAACTCTTCGATAGGCATAAAGATAATAGTTGAACGACAATGTCAACTTAACTTCATAAACTCGGAGCAGAGGAGGAAGAGCTCAAATTTTAAGAACTGGCAAGAAGCAACTCGGTTCCTGAAGACAGCGGCCCAAGCACCCGCGCCTGGCGAGTATTCCACACGTTCCAGCAATAAACAACGGCATACACATGGTGGCCCGTAAATTAGGTATCCTTTTGAGAAACCAATAAGCAATCTGCCTAGTATCGTAGCCGTTCTGCCGATATCGCTAGCTATTGTAACGTTCGAAAAGGGCACCATACATGATAAATTCATGCAAGATGTTTTTCAATAAATCTAGTGGATCCGTGCGTGAAAAACTTCACGCAATAATCGATAAGTTTGCTCTCTTTTTTGACTTGCCGCTTCCACATTTTCCTGCTTACGGTTATTAGCTATACTTATTCCCTTCTGTAACCCTTCTGTTTCAAGTCTTTCTTGTCACTGTGCCGCATAGGCGCTTCATCTCTCCATTGATAGCACTAGTATCGGTCTTCTTTTACGTTCTCTATCTTTCTTCTTAATGAAACGTGCGTCTTCCAAAGTAAAATCTTAAGTAAAATACTGCAGTAAACTAGAATGCCCCTCCAGTTAGATAATATACAATGTGAGTGCGCTGTATCCATAATACCGTCTTCCATACTTAACTATCTGCTTGACTGAAATATTCAAATTTCGGCCTCTGAAGCGAAATATGCACTCTCAGAGAATGACAGTAAGCTAGAAGAAATAGTTGTCTACTGCCCAAGGAGCTTCTAATGGGAGGAGCAAGCCCAAGCACTCTCTGGGCGAGTAAACACATGGCTTTGTCACGTGATCGAAGCTGGCGTTTGGAGTCCTTGAAGTGGCTGAAGTGGCAGTGGTCAGCACACATAATTAAGGAAGATACAGACNTTCGTCGATGGTTAATGGCTATAAAAATTTGAGCTCAGGACTCCTTCCTATATACGCTGCGTGAGGCAATGCCGCTCTCCGATTGGATAAGCCACTCAGCCAGTTTAAGGGAAAAGTTTACTCGCAACGCTCCCTTAGGATAAAAAGAGAGGGTGCGCTCCTCTCTATTAGAACCTCCTTGCTACTGCCCGTGAAATACTTGAAGAGAAAGCTACGTCGTCAAATTTAATACGAAAGACAGTCAGCTAGAAAAAATAATTGTCTACTGTCCGTGAAAATCATCAATCAGCTCCTGAGTGCCCCGTTGACCATCTGCGAATTTATACGTCGTGACCTGAGAGAAAAAAACTTATAAAATCGGACTCCAGAAACTGCATACGTATTTTTCCTACTTCAAGAAGTGTTTCAAGCAAAAAGTGCATCCAAATGAACAGATAAATATCCTATTTGCACCATCTTCTGCAACCTGGTCATCGATCTCTACGAAAATTCAACTGAAATTACAAAATCTGCAACCTGGCTTATGTTTTGCGCATTTCCTTCAAAGCGCACACTAATAAATACACCAAGCGTTTTATTATATTAGGATTATTAACATGACATCATGTAGATCCTGTTCTACTATAGAATAGAATGATTCAGAGTTTCTTTGTTGATCGCTTTCTTGGTTTATTCATGCTTTATCAAACGGGTATCTTGGATACCATGGTTATTCACAGATTCTAAAACACACACAAGCTACCTACCAGAAATTCTTCACTTTCTTTGGTGTTTTCTGAGTTTATTAAGAGCGTTATTAATCACAAAACTTCCAATAAATCGTTCAAAATTTCGCAATGCTAGACTTGCCCGGCCGAGTTCATCCACAGAATACAAAGACTGCATCACTGATACGCAAATGCCATCAGACGACAAAGCTTCAACCTGACTGGGAGAATGGATAATTTAGGTTTGAAAAATTCTACGCAGAGAAAATAACAGCAAAGAGAGCAGGAGTTTCGTTGAGGTAATTATTTCTCTGTCACATCATGACGATCAGGGCCACCAGTTATAATCCAAAAGAAATTTCACTCATAAACCACCTTTTTAAACCATCCATATAGGGCGGGTACATGCAGAGATGCTTTGAGCACACACGTGCTCAAACGTTCCGCAACAGCCACTGACATTCATATAACAGATGCCAAACAGTTGAGACAACAGATTGGCTTTCAACATTGTCTAGTACATAAATCAGTTTAGCGGCTCTATTTAGTCTCAGTGTCTACAACATGCTTCAGATCAGTACCCCGAACTGCTAAAGTTCTGGCACCAGTTCCAGATTAACGAAAGATGCGCATTTCTCTTCTGTGTCTAATATTTCATCTCGATGTCTCAAACATTTCTTACCAGCGGCAGAAATTTCACTCATTGTTTTGCACAAAGTTTCAGATCAAAGGCTAGGATTACTTAACCCTTTCTCTTATGAACTAATCTGCCTTTCCTGCAGGAGTAGCATTGTTTGAACAGTTGCACGGAGGCCACTCTGTTAGGGAAAGGGTTAAATAAAACCTATGATCAAATTTTCACAGCAGCGATGCCTACTCTTCTCAATGTCGGGCACAACGTTTCAGGTGAGTGACTGGGATTTCTTCTTCCGTTTCAACATGATGGGCGGTCGCCACATCCTGGCTCCTGAGGTGTCACGGTCCCGTCACGTTGGTGCGGGAGGGGTACACATCTCCGGCATGGAGCAGGAGCGTTACTACAACGCTAGACTCTTCAACAGTAACATCAGCTACGTTAAAATGGATGTGCAGAGGTGCGTTTCATATATGTAGTTTCAAATGCAAAATTAACGTAAGTTATCGCGATAATACTTTCCGCGAATATTGAGTACCCATTCGTTCACCTGGACCTCATAGCAACATTATGAAAGCTCTTCACCGAAACTAGCCCAAAGTAATAGCAAACAGTAACACTACCGACATTCTGTCCCGCCTAGAAATGCCAATCCATTTTTCACATTGATCCTTGCCCAAATTACAAAAAGTTTTCAATATCAAGGGATAAGTGTAGCACAAAAAGTTATACTACCTATGTTGTGCAGCGCCTCGAAATTCGTCTACCCGTTCTTCCACCTCGAGCGCCTAAGGAAGTCCGTTAAGTTGGATCTACAAGCCCACCATCCCTGCAAGCCCGGCATTTTGGATAATTACCCAGTGAGTCTCGTGCCCCAATTTAGCTTTAATATATGCCCTGAGTTATAAAAGTAATTTCGGCAAATAGGCTACAGCAGACGAAAGTTGAACACTGTAGTAAATGGATGTGTTCTAGAGATACGAAGAGGTAGCGAACAAGAAAAAACATGGAAAATTTTTTCTTGTACTTCAATACGATGTTCAAAACCGTTGGTGCATAAACTGAAGATTTAATTCATCGAAGAAAATTACAAAAAAGTTTATCTCTATGTCAACTAACTACAAAAAATTACTGTATCGATAAAACACAGGGGCCGGGCCAAAAAGTATCTTGCCGCTAAAGTAAAACTTTCATTTACCTGATAATCTCTGCGCGGATGGTGAATTGCAGTCTTCTACAGTTATTAAAAGTAAGAATGTTGATAACTATATTACACTGAATGATGACAATAACTACCTTTATTATTACATAACTTGAAACCAAGCCGTCAACAATGACAGGAATAATTTCGTAATGAAGGTTTTTATTGTTTTTTGCTTGCGATGCGGGTTTTGACGGTTGTAAAAATTATGCGTCATACTGGTAATCCTGATCTTCTGTTAAGTTAAAGCAACAACTGTAGCGCCGTCATTAGAGCAGAATTTCCTCCCAGCCAGTAAAAGCCCGCATATCAGCTTTGAAATGTCATGTAGCATCAACAAAATACAGTTGTCGTTAAGATGTTGCCGTTCCTGTCAATTTGGGAAGATATGATGAAGCTATACTGTCCCAAAATAGAGGTTCTTTAATTTATGTAAAAAGGCTATTCTGTATTTTGGATTTACAGTGGCAGCTGAATATTTTCGGTTGCAACAATTTTATAGGAGTTCGTAAGCAATATGTCAAATAGTTATGGCAAATGAGGCCATGCCGTCGCTAACGTGCTCTACGAGGTATAAAAGTAAAGCCTAGCGGAGCAAAATCGAGGACCGTTGAATCATACCTGTGCCCGAATCGTACCACGAGAAGCGGGTTCTCCTCTGTTTCATCCCGCCTACGTAAGATAATTTTGACCATAGACAGTTTTCCTCTGACGTGATACTCCATTTTGGTTCAGTTCTCTACCCTTTGCTCGACTTCGATTGTCTATATTTTTGGCACTAAAGTCCACCCGTTTTTTTTTTTTCTAAATGATTTAACACCTTCGACAAAGCCGTGACCAACTTCCCTGGGATATTCCAACACGACGGCGATATCAGTAGACTCATATCAATTGATAGAATGAGCCAGGCACTTGGTAAACTTGAAAAAGTTGTTCATGGAGTGCGAAAGGCGAGAAATAGTGTGTTTGGCATGAATTGTCTTCCAGCCGTGACAGTCGCCCCTGTTATCATGCCGGACAGATTTTAGTTATAAAATTAATGGAAGCTGGCGGTGTTCTGAGAATCATTCAATAAATGCGGAACATTGAGTTGGGTCGGAATCAATAGAATTATAGCAAGGAGTCTTATGATTACGACAAATCAATCAAAAGAATTCACCGGATATCCTCAGTGCTTACTGTATCCTGAATACCGGCAGTACGTTAAACCATCAGGTAGAGGTAAAGTCAACTTTGACTTTACCCTCGAGTGGGAAGCGCACACGCACTGGTTCATGCTGCAGATATAAGCCAACTGGCCCCAGAGAAGTACAGTTGCAGCCGACCACGGGCCGTTAAAAACTATGGCACCGAAACCGACGGTTCAACGACCCGCCCCCCATACCCTCCCATTCTTGATCAATTAAATACTCCCCCCCCCCAGCAATTGCTGACTCAGCACGCCGAAAGCCACAAAGACCGCTCGGCTGGCTCGTCGCTCGTTCCTGGCACCTTTATTACACAAGTCAAGCACGCATAATATGCTACTGTCGTGGGTATTAGCTCTAACATAGACTGAAAATATTTTGGCCACTGCTCAGCGTCAAGTTTCCACTGCTACAAAGCAATTCGGCTACAAAAAACGCAAAATGGCTTAAGCACGACAAGATCAAAAACTGACTCAAAGATATAGCCTTTCATCTACAACGCTCAGAAGAAGAATCGTATCAAATAGTATCTAGGTACTTTTAAAAGCGAAGCGGGCTTCAGAAAATGCTCTATTTTAACTTGCATAGATTACAAGAACTATAACTGTCATTGCAATTCAAGGCTAAAATTTCGTTGTATCTCATCTTCTAATTCAGTAGATGAAATTCTCCTACCGGAATTCTTTAGAGAGTAACGGAGACGAGGACCAAGCAAAGCAGCAGGCAAGCAACGAAACCAACGAATGTGTATGATTGTAAAGTGGACAGCGGGAATAAGCACCACGGTGCCCACGATTCTCCACAATTCTCTAATTACACTGCTTTGTTTAATTAAACCTTTGTGACACTGAAATGATTAAAGCACAACCCACATAATTATGAAAGAACTATTTTCCAAGAGTTACACTCGCAAGAAGATGAACATAAAATGGGAAACCAAGAATAACTGAAGACGTTCTTAATCCACCACGCCTTTAAAGCGGCGACTTGATGAGCGGTGCACTAATCTCTTCCTTTATTGCGGTTGCAGCGCGTATTGCTGGGAGAGAGAGAAAAAGAAAATCTTGTTACGCTGTCTTTCTCACCAATTTTTGAGATAAAAAGACCTGAAATTAGTTAAACGAGGTAATTTCAAGGAGCGCAATTTTTCACCGGCACACTTATTCAAACAAAGGCGCCGCTTAAAGTTGAACGCACGACTAGTTACAATGCTGGCTCTCGCATCAGACACTCTACTGGCTCAACAGAGTTTGATGTGCAGTCTGCCAGACTGTTTGTTATTTCTTACGTATAAACACACTTGCAAAACTAAGTTCATTATTGCACAACAGCGTTCCAACCGACTGCTCAAAAATAACAGTATTGTTTTATCACTGATTTCAAAAATTTCTATGTAGTGACAAATTAACTAAAAAAATTTTTTGTAACGGTATAATGGACTAAGAAACCACTCGCTGTCAAGCTATATGAAAAAGAAAAAATTGAACTAAAACATGTTGCAGAAATATTTGCAGTAAAAAAAAAATTCTCTTTAACAGTGCGGCAACTACATATTCAGTATTCAACGATCTATAATAATGATAAAATCTTAAGTCCCTTTCTAAGTCATAGCTACATTTTTCTCACTAGGGTAGCAAAAGCAGTGGGAACTTCTGGCGTGCTGTACGAAGAGTTTCGATGATTTTATCACGTATATGTCATTTTACTTCCGCATCTAATAATATCACACCTATAAAGCTGGTTCACAGATCTGAAGAAAATACTGTACAAAAAAAAAGTACAGTACCTCAATTTAGAGGAAAAATGTGAAGACAAGGGCCGCAGCATGAATCACGGTTTACTGAATCGAACGTTTCAGGTATTTTTTCATCGCTGTAACTAAGATTAGAAACTTGTCGAGAGCAACTTGGAAGTCACACAGTTTCACCATAGTCGTCACATTCTTCGTTAACCTGCTATATTTAAAATATTTGGATATTATTGACTTCACTTCCGCTTGATACTAATCAACTTTGATGTTTTTGAGCAGGAAAACTCGACCTTCGTCGCATTCCTAGACATGCCAACCGAAGAAGACGAGTATAAGGCACTGGAGGTCACACTGAAGGTTAGTTAACCATAAATACCAGTCATAGGAATAGTTTCTAGAGAACAAAACACATTTTGTTGACAAAATAGTGCAGGTGCCACTAATTTACTCTGTAAAATACTTGGGTGCGTACGAGTTCAGGATGTCAGCGTTGCAGATATGAACATTACTTACAAGAGACATTCATCTACAAACAAACGCAGCTTGTAGTAGATATGAATAGATAACTAGAAAACGGGACGGGCAAGACCACTAGCCGATTGCTTTTCTATGTAGGTACGTTGCTGTATTTCTGTGAAGTCCAGTACTTTTACTGCAGCCAAATTGGTTTGAAAATATAATTTCACCAACAGCCAACTCTTCGTGCCACTAGGCTAGCCGACCATATGACTGATAGCTGTTATTTCGCACTCAAAATCATTAAAGCAACTTAATATTTTCCCAATCTCAATCGCAGTGTATCGGAGGAAATGACAAAGGCAACCAAGAAAATTTATTCATGATGTACCTCATCCATCCTGAGCGAAAACCTGTCTACCTCGTTGGATGTCCGAACTCAGTCTACTGGTAAGAAATTTTTTAATAAGAGAAAAAAATACAGTTATGTTTTGCTCCATAAATCAAATACTTAAACTTCGTCCAAGATGCAGTGGAGATACAGCAGAGCTGTACGTCGTGGCGAATGTCATGGCCCGTATTAGGAATTTCTCGCCAGCTATTCATTGAGAATTACATTGGTCAATGATCAGGAACGCGTCAAATTGTAAATGCACAAAATTAGGTTTCCAATCTTCTTTAGAAACCTTATTCCGTTTATATCCCAATGTTAAAGTAATAGTTATATTACTGAGCATTAACTGCAAGTTTGCAGTGCTCTGACCCTGAAATTATCATATACAAGAGCATAATAAACGACTGGCTACAAAACTGCCATAACTATCAAGACTCTAACTGCATTGTCAGTGAGGTATAATTATGCGACCTGTAGCATAGAGTAATTCTGTGCACAATTAGAGCTGCTCTCCGAGAAAGCAGACCTCCACCAATCAACACAATCAACAAAATTATAGACAAATGGACGACCCGACTAACGGGCTGATGGATCATCACCAAAATTCAATTCCCTGTTTCTTGTACCATTTCCAACAATTCTTGTGCATTGCGTAAAGATCCGTCAATAACTTTTTGAGTTCTCTTGCTAGCAGACAGCAAACAAACACCGGCAAAAACATATCCTCTTTGGTTGAGATAGGTACGGATCAAAGGCATGTTTCAGAATATGTAAATGCAAATTAATTACTTGATCATATTCACCCATCGATCCTTTCTATGGGGAAAATTTATTATATTGCTTGCCTTTCAACTAATATCGGGAGTTATTCCTACTTATCGTGAAATTCTTTGTAGCACCCACCTCAAAAGATGAAATCCACTCTAATAACATATTTACACTTCTTTTGACCTATTAAGACAAAATAAATCTTTCTCGTCAGATTAGCATTATTAATACCGGCCAGCAAAATGGAGAGTGTGCGTTAATGGGTTCGAGCTTTCGCCAATTTCGGTTTAAGCAAGTGACAGAAAGTGTGATAATAACAAAGCCGCATTCCTTCTTGGTTTACTTGGTACATGAGGTCAATAACCTTTCAACTCTCATCACCAAAGCCCGGATTTGTAGCAGTTTCCGGAATTAGTGCAATAAGTGCAATAACTGCAAAAAGTGCAATAACTGCAAAAATGCAATAACTGCAATATGTGCAATAACTGCAATAAGTGCAATAACTGCAATAAGTGCAATAACTGCAATAAGTGCAATAACTGCAATAAAAGCTATCAATGCAATGTATTAAGGCGTGTTCACATGTCTCTCACTGCAACACGTTCACTCAAACTGATGGTCGCGGCGCGTTGATTTGAGAGAAGCAGCTACAGCAAACGCGGTAAACTGAAGAATGAGGCATGTCCCTTTTTTTTGAACGCGCTGCGTCATGCAAGTTTAGTAAACAGAACTTATAAATGCTGAACGTATTCCCTGCAGCGTTCACAGATCATAGACAAGTCGACAAAAAATATTTTTTTTTTACTTTAGTGATCAGAATCACTATACAGTACTCCTGTTTAAGAGAAGAAAACTAGAAAACCTGAAAATGTTGTAGGAACACGGAAGTCCAACTGATTGCTCTGTGCTGAGTTCTCTTCTGTCGGTTTATCAGGCTATAAATATTTTTAAAATAGGCCGTCCCTATCAAAATCAGGCTATAAGATTATGGGATACGAATGTGAGTTCAAACCGACGTGAAATACAGTATAAGCGAAAATGTAAAGAAACGATTTCATAACTGAGTGCGTGGCGTCATTCATATGAATGAACACTTCTACTTGTGGACAGAGAAAAAAAAGTTGACGCACAGCTCGTGTTCATTTTCGTGATTGAACGAGTTACGATGAGAGACGTGAAAACTCATGTCACTGATTATCACTGCCACGTGTCCCAAGACTGCAAACGCCATGACAATTGGTTCCCTTATCAATTATTGTTCCATGTATTTGTTGGGATATAAATACAATAATTGGGTTTCAAAATTTGACTATTAAATTTTCATAATCTTTTTCGTTCGGGTATACATCATGGGAACTGGTAAAGCGATATATTTGCAAGAATCATTCTGGCCATTTGGAAGGATTGTCAATTAGCACAAGCGCAATGTACACTGAAAATTGGTAGTTGGAACTAATATAGGTGTCCGTTGATCCACTGAAATGCTATTCCCGTTTTTTAACCGTTTTTTTCTGTCTTTTCAATTCTTTGCTGTATTTGCCATTTCCTTGTTTTCTATTTCTTCCACTCCTAATACTTAGGTGCAATAAGTGTAGTTTTTAGGTGCAATAAGAGCAAAATTTAGGTGAAATATGAGCAAAATTAAGGTGCAATAAGAGAAATTTGTAGGTGCAATAAGAGTAATTTTTAGGAGCTATAACTGCAATATTTCGAGAGCAATTAATCCGGGCTCTACTTATCACCTTTTGTTGCAGCACCCACGAAACCAACGTGACCAGCTACTACAGACCTACAGAGGAAGACATCATGTTTGCAGAACAGATCTACTACACCAGAAAACCATTGAAATCTACGATCTCATATCGAGTACATGCATCTCCGGAACGGGAATTCATATTTGATAATGGCTATGAAGAGAAAGTTGCTATAAGCATACATTTTCCCAATTAATCGCATATATGTACATTGACGGTACCACACGAACTAAAACAATCCCTTCATCACCGCTTATATCATTTAGATTTGGTGCAATATCATTACATATATCGCTATTTATTGGGTCAATAGACAAATTCACATAACAAGTTCACAGAGTTTTACCGCCCATTTAAAGACATGGCAATTTAATTACAGTACCCAGTACGACATAAAACCCGTTCTGCACTAAAATAGCGATTGGTAGATTCTCTAGAAAATACTTGGGTAGAGCTCACTAGGTACTCGTAAGAAAAAGTATGGGGCACAAAATACTTCCAAAGCTCTCCTCAGTAGCATATCAATAAATACCAGCGGCGATCCGTAATTTTTTAGTACTTCAATACCAATCAAACAAAGAAAACGCAACCGGCCAAAATAACTACTTAAAAGAGTGACCATGCAAAATGGCCGAAACAACTATTTAGAAGCGTGGCCCAGTAAAATTTAGGCTGTTAAGATAAAATACACCACAGTATTCGCACTTACCTAATGTAGTCTCAAATGATCACAGCGCACACTGTCCCCAGCAGTGCAAGAGCTGTAGGTCAGCCGAGGGCTTTACGTGGCAGGCTGATCCAGAAAGGATTCATCCCACCAACATAATATTAATGTTCTATCTCGGAGGCACTACGCAGAGGCCCCAACCAGAGCTTACTACTACACATACCACACAGAAGGCTACTTTCTGCAGTGCACAGCACAGTCACGTAATAATTGGCAAGGGATGACTAAAGCATTTAGTTCACCAAACACTGAACTTTCAAGTAGGTTATAAAGAATTAATACCCCATATTTCATATTTGATACTAGTTTGCTGCTTCACCATCTAATACTCATTTCCAAATAATCGACCAAAATTCAAGCCCTGCAAGAATTCTCACCTAGAACACCAGTTTGCGAAATCGCTACCCTTAAACAAAACATGTACTGTATACTAGTCCATATGTTTTTTGTACAAAAGTTCATCCTTAATATCAGTTTTCTGGTTCACTCTTTAGAAACACATGCATTCCATAGTAGTCCACTACAGTGTTTTTACACAAACGTTCATCTTTAATATTAGCTTGCTCATGTGTAATAACACGCCCTTGCCAAGGCAAGAGGTTATGAAAGTACAAGTCTGAGTAACGAGCAGCAACAGAGGCAGCAACATTCTTCAGTGACACCACCACGCACCTCGCTAACTTCTTGATGGCTAAAGTCAGCAGCTTCTCAGGTACTAATTAAAGGAACGCCGGCTCCAAGCCCTGCATCACAACGCCGCCAAAGCAAAGTTTCTCGTAGCTTTCTATGAAGTTTTTGTCTACAGCACAATGGCCCCATTCAGCACGTTGGTTCGCAAGCCAGAGAGCAAATTTCTAGGCTAATATTTTTTTATGAAGTATCAATAGAAGTCAAAGAAATTTGTTATTATGTAATGTATTAATCAACCTTATGAAGAAAGATTAAACATTCTAGAAAAATACTGTAGCTTGAACTAATATGCATAATATAACCCGAGCACAAAACTGGACATGTAACCTGAAACGAATTCAATGTATAATATTAATAGCGTTGTTCCTACGTTCGTGTGTTACGCGCTTTATCAGTAACAGATAGCAGCAAATTAGATATTAACTGTAGTTCGGTTGTATCCATGATACGGAAGATGAAGTCGAGATCGGCTGCATGAACGTACGCGTTAAACTTAAAGGTGATACGGGCAATACAATTGGACAATACGTCACATATATAATTCCCTTGCGCACAGGCAGTGTTGAATATAGCTTTCAAAGCAAAGGAGCTGGTGATGGTGACCCACACGGCCAGGTGTGGACAAATAGCGCGTTGCCTATGACCAGTTAAATAACACCTGACTTTCATCAAAGGAAAAAGATGGTGATAACGATCCAACGGGTCACGGGCAGTTTAGTATAGAATAAAACTTGACAATATTTGCTCATTGCTGTGAAATTTCCAGAAGTCCAACTTGAAAGGCCCCGCTCGAGAAATTTTTACGGGTGCCACTACTATCGTTTTAATATACGATCGAGTCTATTTCATCAAAAATTTCAAGTTTAATAGTCAATATTCATGAAATATTACACCTACTATTTGTCAGTCAGTAATGAATTTTGTCCGGATTCAGACTACATGTAACCTGCACCTTATTTTACCTCCACAATCTGCTCCAGATTCACATGGACTTATGCCATGCAGAACACATGCAAAACGTCTTCTCTGCTACGACAGTTTGCTTGTGCTTCGCTGGAGTAGTACGTTAGCCGCAATTTTTCCTCGTCCATTTACGACACATAACAACGTAGAATTTACTCCAAAGCGGAAGTATACCGAAGTGCCACTGTAAATGGAAATTGTACGTCATAATGTGAGAGTCACAGTATACGGGTCAACAGCTGCCTTACACTGACCACAGAGTTAGCCGAGTCAACAGAACGCAGCACTGAGACCAAGATCAAAGAGAGTGCAGCTCGCCAATATTATTGCTCCTATGCTACAATAATGTCATGTGAGTAAATGCGGCAGCTGGATGACATCCAGTGGTAATCTGACCTTCAGAAATACTTCTTCTATGCACAGCAAGGGCGCGGAATCCCTCAAATATCACCAGTTTTCTTTGTGTAACTTTATATCCATGTCAGCTATGATTCCCAGAACTTCTGATGATAAATAAATCCCACTACACTCGTACTGAGGGAACCTTGGGTCTGTATTCGTCCCCAAAAATATCTGGATATTTAGATAGATAGATCTAGGTTTATTTTTCGAAAGATGCAAGAAGCAGCACGACGTTATTTCCCTAACAAAATTTGGGCACGGATTAGCAGCTAAATAGGGGTTTTACCTTCTGATGTGGCCCTAATTTTTGGTAGGGTTAAGCTATTAACAGTAGTTGGACATGTATAATGTGAAATCTTTCTTCTGAAGACATATGGCTTTTTTTTAAGACCTGAAAGATAATATGACGTAACTCGTGCCTAACGATATTTTTAGACATCACTGAACAAATTTCCATATCTTTTACGTATTATCTGTAGCTCGCGGAGCCACAGCGGAGACCAATAGCATCAATGTCCCATAGGACGTTATTAGGCCGGCATTGAGGTCCGTCGCAGCGGCTGGGATGAAGTCAGGCAGTGATGTAGCTCAAGAAAAAGAATGAATATAAAATTCTTTTTGCTTCCATCCTGCTTATGTCATTTCCATCGCTTATACTTCTCGTTACTCTTCGGTAAAGCCGAAAATTAGGCCCCTTGTGTGCGATAGAGGGTCTTTAGTTAATGCTGACCAAGAAATGAGCAAAATACTAAGTCCGAAGTAACAAAAAGGGTTTTGAGGCAAAATCCAAAAGCCTGTAATTACACGAATCACTTCATCCAGGATACTTCGTGGATTTTCTGTTCACAAAACTCAGAATCGAGCAAGTTATCAACGAACTTAGCGGCAGGAGCGCAGTGGAATCAGGTGATGATGTGCCTGCAAAAACCCTTGAGATGTTTAGCTAATTGCACCTCTTAGACTTTAAATTACACCTATGGGGCGCTATTTAAATGATTAAGGAGCACTTCCAGTCCCATACAAAAATGCAATTATTACATCTATCCTCAAAGCTGAAAATAAAATGGAGGAAGTAAGCTTAGAATACTTAAAGATTTTTTTAATAACTCTTTAAGCACTGCTTATAGATTATTAGATTGTCACAAAATATTAATTATTGTAAGTGCTTTAATATAAAGTCTACGGACGCCAACATTTCCGGTAGATTTTAAGTTACACAGCACTAGTTACAAAAATTTAAAGCTTTGGGGCGGAAATAAGTTTAGGACATTGAGAAATAAAAACGTATTTCTGAATTACTAAACAAGCATATGAAGATGAAGCTATATAAACAAACCAGCAACTACTAAAATTTCATTTGGGAAAAATATTAAATTTACTAACGATTACACCATGGGCAGTATCGTTCAACTCTCGGAACAGAAAAAGGAAAGCATTCTTGCATTAAACGAGTCTCGTTTTAATATAGTATCTATTGCTAGTAAGATAATTATATCTACGTAACTTCAGAGTATTTTTTTTTAATGTCCTAAAGACTAGGACAACGGAATACGCACAAGTCGCCTGGCGCAAGTTGCTGAGAGAGGCCTCGTAAGGTCACTAGTGTTCACGAAATCTTCAAACTACTCACGTGACTTGAATATTACACGAAGGAATCGTCAGGTGTTCGAAGAACCAAGAATTTTGTCCCAAGCAAAGAAAGACGGCCACAGCACTCATGATGGAAATGAGTTGACGAATGGAATGCGTGAGGGAAAAGGTAACTTGGACTGATCAAAGTGGAAGAATGTGATCTTCCAGATGAAAAAAATTTAACTTGGATGGTCTGGATGATTGCGAATCATTCTTGTATGATTTGAGAAAAGGTGAACAGATTTTCTTCTAAGCGGCCATTTAGTAGAGAGTAACTTATGATTTGAGGAGCATTTTCTTCCTATATGGAAGGGCCAAATCGATTAAATGCAGGGCAGACAAAATGCTGTAAAGTATATTCAAGTTTTAGAAAGCAGTCTCGTACAATTTCTTCAACATGATGAAGAATCAAGTTATTTTTTAACAGGACAATGTTGCAATACACGCTACAATGCACACGGAGCAATGATTTTATCCCACAATAACAAAGTTCTGGATTAAGGCCAGCTAAGTCCTCGGACCTGAATCCAATCGAAAACCAGTGGGACATTCTGCTGAGACGTGTTTATCAAAATGGAGGACAGTTTGATGATAAGTAAGAATTGATCAAGAAATGCTGGACCGAAATAACCCCATGAAACCCTTACTAAGTTAACGAAAACAATGCTGAAACGAATTGTGGATATATGTTCTATACAAACTCAAGGTAATGCCTGTACATATTGAATTAATTTTTTATTGCACTAGACCTAATTGTTCATTAATAACTACAATACCATTCTCAGTGTCTCAAACTTATTTTCTCTCCAAAAATTTAATTTTTTTACCTGTGATGTGCACTTTATATCCCACGAGATATGTTAGCGATTAAAAACTTACTATTAAAGTACCTAATATAATCTAGATTGCATGAAAATTATATAATCTAGCCATATCTAAAAGTTATTGAAAGCTAAGGGTTCAAAGCTTATTTCCACCATTTAGTATGGACCCATCTACTTATAGACTTCTCTCCTTAACTATAGCCACGTAGTGCGGACGTTTGAAATGGTCTTTTAGAAATACGACCGGTCCAAACCATGCCATGTGAGCGTTAGTTTTGCCTCTTTGAATGAATCGCGGTGTAGGTGTTAAAAGCAACTCAAATACGCTTGAGACTTTCATTTTACTGCATGATTGAGTTTCCAGCAGTCTCATGAGTAACCGATTCAAGGCTAACTCCTAAGATAGGATTAAATGGGGCGAAGTCACGGCCCATGTTTAGCGTTTCGGACGAAGAAGCTTAGCTTAGACCAGCTTTAGCTAGCTAATTAAATGAGCCCTTAAGAGCAACAACCTCGATACTTTATCAAATCAATATGGTTTCCGCCATAAACGGTCTGCCACTTCTCAGCCGCTGCAGCATTATTACCTCCGCAAAGAAGGTTAGGTTTTCATCGTGTTTGTCTGTCTGTCTGTCTCTTTGTCTGTCTCTCTGTCTCTTTTCCTGTTTGTCTGTCTGTCACCAAGATAACTCAAAAAGTTATGAACCGATTTTGACGAAATTTACAGGGATTGTTAGGTATGTTAAGAGGAACAGATGATTAACTTTTTGTGAAGATATGTCCATCCGTTTGTTTGTTTGTCTACCTCACTTTCATCAAGCTATAACTCAAGCACTTAAGATGGATTTTTATGAAACTAACATCAGTTGTTAGGTATATAACAAACAGTAGATGACCAAATTTTGGTAATGATCCGTCGGTTCGTTCGTTTGTCACTGTTTTTAATTTTGTGCTTGTCAGCAAAATAACTCAAAAAATAATTATCGGATCTTTATGAAATTTATAGGGGTTGTTTGTAATGTTAGAGGACATAAATGATTAAATTTTGATGCAGATCGGTTGGTTCGTTTGTATGTTTGACTCATGTTTAACTTAACGTTTGTTAGCACTATAACTCAAAAAGTTATTAACGGATCTTCAAGAAAATTGCACAAGCTGTTATTACTGTCAAAAGGCACAGATCATTAGATTTTGGAGTTTATGTAAAGAAAATTATGACTTCAGAGCCAATTTCAATTTTTTGCTATCGTTGTCCCGCTTGGCGGAGGTATGCGCTCTCAGAGTGCTCTAGTGATTATTCTAGACTCGGTGTGCCAAGAGAAAAAGGAGGACTTGATCTATTTAGATTTTGCAATAGAATTTGATAAAGCTGTCAGATAAACCAGCGGTAAGCGGTTACGTGCAATGTGGGATAACTCCCTGCTAACCCTCTCGCTAGTCACAAAATGCAGCATCACCTCTGCACAAGATGGTCGGCGCAAATAACGCTACCTAAACCTACTCCAAAGAACTTTCAATGGAAGTTAATTACGTTGGTAGGTGCTCCTAAACTATTTATGAGCGACGATGAATGTCAATGCAGTTACCCAGATTGAAATGATTAATGCATTAATTTTACAACAATCTAGGAGGTACGTATATGCATGCTTTCCAGTAAAATGCTGCAAAACAAAAGCAATATGCCATCGTAGATTTTTTATAATGCTTATTGAATGAACAATATATTGAACGTAGAACATCTATAAATAAAGTAGAAACTGGGGACCAGATGGATCTAATAAATAGCTCACACAAACTGGCCTAACTAAATTGCACCTAGCGTTTCGGAATTTACTCTTTGAAAAAGACTTTGATACTAGATTCATTTTAGTACTGATATTTCATTTGGCTCCAGTTTCATTTTATCTTACTGTGCTTACACTTTACATCAGATACAAACATCATGAAGAAACATAGATCAGTACATTGATTCGATTTAATGTGCATGTATTAGATTTAAGAACAATTTTTGAAATTTTTTTATAATTAGTAAGGTATGAAGAAACGAAACAGATTTAGAAATGTTTCATCCTCTAATTAAGTTTTTTTGCTGTAAAAAACAGCGTATTTGACTTTCCGATTTCATTAATTTTGGTTCAATTCCAGATCAGTAATAAAGAATATCTAGCGAACAAAACTGAGTACTATTGCTACCATTTAATTGCTTGTCGCATTTAATCGAAGCAATCGAAGTATATAAGGCTCGGCAGCTGCAAGCGGCACGTAATCGTGAACTGAATAGAGAAGCAATGCCTCAAAGTTCCAGCCGCCGTTGGTTTTCGCGCTGCAATTATAAACTGAAATTTTCAACTGAAGGACGGATCACGTACCTTATCGTCCAATCGTATTTAATGAGCAATTAAATAAACTTCTTCACGAAAATCCGCGCCAAGACAAAAAAAAACTTGAGGGAACGGATGAACTGTGATAAAATACAATGGTGAACCACGTTCACTCAATGAGCAAGGATCTGAAACTTAAACAAAGAAGCTCACGACTTGTCCCTCCAATCAAATAAATTATCGTCCGAAGTCAATGTGTCTCACAATGGCAATCTTGCACTCTCTAGTCAAAACGGTAATCCATTGTACTGCAGAGCACAGCAATACAAACTCTCAATAATTCGGCCACACACGCTTTTTGAATAAAGATCTGCTGACACGACTGCGACAAAAGAACAAAAGATCGTTCCAGTCTAAAAAAAAAAAAGAAAAACGGGCGATTTTTCTCGATTCTCCGGAGTAGAAAAGACACAGAATTGTTTATGGCAGAGGCTACATCCAATCCGCCCACCGGATTTGCCTTCATCACTTTGCAGCTCCCAATTGGGCGAAAGAATGAGAAAAGCAATCGTATTTTCTGCTCAAGGAAATCGGGATGGATGGCACCGATAACGTTTACTGCCAACGGCTCCATAGTGCCACATCTTGCAGGCTCCAAAGAGACCTTTACATCGCTTCTCGAGCTCGTGACCGGCACGCTTAAAATAAGAAAAAACGCCGCTACTGCCTCGGATAATATTTGACTTCTACGATAAAGGAACACTGCGGTTACCCTCGGGATGTTACCGGAAACTTTCAGAGATTAGAGAGTAGAATACAAGAACTGCATTTGTTTTCTTGTACTGCTGGCATATCCTCACGAGGAAAGTGGAAAGGCAAAACAATGGCGGAAAACAGCTGCAATTATCAGGTGAGGCAAATCAAAAAATTGCAAGAAAAAATGTGAATTTCTCTCAACACAATTGTTCTAATGAGCAAACTTACTTTCAATATTCAAAATCTTGTGACTGCGTAATTTATCTGCAATGATAAGCTCAAAAGCTCGCGGTGAAATAGATGCAGTAGTCTAGAGCGACAAGAGTTGCTCTACCCACTGCAGCAGTAGCGTAGCGTGCTGAACTCATGACACTGTACGATACGGGTTCGAATGCCAACTCAAGCAGCGAGCTTTGCGGCGCTTGATGTGCTGAGTCAGCAGTTGATAGGTATGCACAGTTGCCGACGGAGCACTTACCTTTCCCAGAAATGGAGATCTGGGGCACAAGTCTTTAAAGTAAAGGTAACTCTGACTGCACTTTCCACTGGGAAACCCACTCGCTCTGGTTCGTGCTGCTTATATAGGCCAACCAGCCTAAGAGGAATAAGTAGAGTTCCAGCCTACCACGGGTCGTTAAAAATAATGACGCCGTAGCGGAAGGTTCAACGACCTGCGCCCCTTACCCTCCCATTCCTGGGAATGTAAGTGCCCTGACATAGCTGTGCACGCCAAGCAAGTTTACTGACTCAGCGCACTGGGCAGCACAAAGATCGCTCACCGGGCTTGGAGCTCGTTCCCTGCTCGTTGAGCACAACTGTGCAGCACGCTAGACCTGCTGCTACCGTGGATATAAGAACCTTCCGTCGATAGCGCCACAGTGCTGAACGATTCGTGATCAACTACAGCCGTGCATTCCCTCTAGGGCTGTTTGCTTCGCCACCAGGCAATAGAATTTTTGTGATATTCGTATTGCCGTCTCCCCATTTCTGACATTCACATTCCACTGCGTGAGCACTCTCCTGGCAAGAATTGGGGACGGTCGGGACAGGCAGTTGTCAGAGGAGCCTTCCGCCTTCCGCGTCATAACTCTGATAAGCTGCGGAATAATGCAGCTGTGCATTCTTTTTGGGCGTAGCAGGCATTTATCAGCAGCACGATCCAGTGCATGTGTATCTTCTAGTTGGAGTGTGCAGTCATGTTGACTTACTTTTATAGTAGCATGGAATGCAGGAAGTAAAGAGCAACGTCTACGGATTCAGTAACTGTTACTTTCATCATCTTCGACGCGCAGCAGTAGAAGCTCTGCAGTGATTACAGTCTGCTGCAGAGAAATGATAGCGAGGATGTCTAGGTAACAGTACCGTGTGTCTCCATAGAGTCTGTTCGGAGCTCAATCAAGGTTGTGTCGTTAGGCGAGGTTCGAAACTATGTCTGGCATGCTCCTGTTGAGTGAGGTAGTGCTATGCTGCGCGCAGGTTTCCTCGGCGACTTTAATTAACTTTGCATGGCCTCTTGTGCATGCTAAAAAAAAAGACATTGCGCAACATTGATAAGGGCACTACTTAAGACTGGCCATAATCAACACTTTTACATGCTTTCAACAAAGCAAGCTCATCTCATCCCGAAGTTGCCCGCGATTACGCGCACAGTGTGGAAAACTAGTTATTAATTCCACCGTTACGTGCCATCTAGGTACTTCCGTACTTTGGAGAAGGGGAGGGGATGTATACAACCACGTAGACTTTATCCAAAGACCTCTCAAGCAAGTAAGGCCTCCGCCCCATTGAAGCAACGAGCGACGCAATGCAATTTTTACGGGAGTCGTGTTGCAGCAATGCACGGGTGTCGCGAGGCATCGCAGTTGCGGCGGTGGGGGCAGCAGACTGCTGTACCCTCCGTTACTTTTTGTCGTGCAACAAATTTGTCGCGCTGCACGTCGCTCGTCTCGCCGGTGGGGCCGTGGCCTAAGCGTAAGACAAACACCGCCGAAAAATTTGTACCTTTTACAACATATGGGCTCTGCTCCACTAAGTCTTTGCCCTTCCTTAGGCCACCGCACCATTCAAGCAACAAGAGACGCAATGCGATTTTTCCGGGAGTCGAGTTGCAGCAATGCACGGGTGTCGCGAGGCATCGCAGCTGCAGCGGTGGGGGCAGCAGACTGCTGTACCTCCCGTTACATTTTGTCGTGCAACAAATTTGTCGCGTTGCAAGTCGCTTGTCTCGTCAGTGTGGTGGCGGCCTTAGTTATGCACAACTTGGAACTTACATTTTCTTTGACATAAATTCGGCCTTCCAGAGCGTGCTGTGAGCACCAAAGCGTACATTACTCGGCAACCAGCCGAGCTGCAGGAATGCAGTAAGGTAGGCATTACCGTCAGTGCACGGCAGCGAGTGCTGGTTTTTTCACTACCCGCACGTCCTTCTTTTTTTAGTGTTCAAGTAACTCGTATTCTAGAAACAATAATTTCATTCATAGTAAGGAAAGACAGGGCGTTAAATCGGTTGCACAACCTGTAATATCACAGCAACATAATTATGCCAAGTCAAAATACAACAGTTCGACGAGGTCATCGCTTCCCCACACGTACCGTTCTTATAATCAGTGAAGGTGTAGAATCTAACTCGTCGGCTTCTTTTTTTATACCCTACTAAGCGAAGATGTATAGGCTACGGTAAAGTTTGTGTCCACCACGTCTGTTCGGGGCTTAGTTTCTGTCATACTCATGTCGTAATGTTGTGTGAGGCTGTGCTGTGCTACGAGTTGTGGGTTTTCTGACATACAAGTTAATGATAAACTAACTTCTGTTACAGTACAATACAAACACTCGGCGGACACGATAGCATTACTGAACAGAGCATATTCAGGACACTCTTTCACTAAAAAAAAAAATCTTTTCAGTGGAATTACTCTTCCCTTTTGCGGTCATGGAAAGCAATAGGAGGCGAAAATGATCCGAGCAGCACAGCCACGCTTTAATTCAACGCTCGCACCTCTACTGGCATGATTAGTAAAGCCTCATTCATACGCTAACCTGATATAGCGGGAAAATTTCGCCATGTGTTATCTAGAGATAAGGTTTCATAGAGATTTCATGCACAGGTGGCAGAGATAGAGGAATATTTTACGATTTAATCACAAGCAATAACTGCTCATCCAATTTTTGAAATCCCCCAGAGGCTGTGTAATAATTTTAGCTTCTGGAACGGTCACGAATTCTGTTGATATTATTACCATTTGACTTTTGCCTGCTGGAACGTGGCTCCGGCAAGAAGCTTTTATATGCTATCGTAAAAGTATTTCGTACATAGTAATACTTTTTAACGTAGATAACGTTAATAACAGTTCCGCCACGGTAATCACGAAAACAGGGCTCCACGATATTAACAAGGGACAGCGTGTAATCCAGATGGTAGCAGTCACCACCGCTGCAGGGTGTCGAATTAGCAGTCACGTATTCCAAATGATTTTTCAAGCACGTAGCTAAAACATTAGTCCTTTCGGTTCCCACGAAACGATTGATAACGTAAAAAAGTACCACGCTGAGCAAGTTCAGTAGGCACAGGGAGCCCAGTTGAAAACGTGGTGGTCACCACCTTGTACCAATTTGAAACTTACTTGAGTCCACCTGGAAACCCACAGCCCGCAGTGCCGCACAATATCACGCGACACAATCTGACATGCACCTAGCGCTCAGCCCCGACCCAAAAGCGCGGAGTGGGTCACACTCTACACTGCCACCGAGACAGCACCGCCTTTCACCTCACTACAGCGGGCAATGAAGAAAAATGTGAAGCACAGTGGGGCAACGGTGACAAAACCTCTCGTAATCCTATGGACCCCATTCACCCTAGCTGATAAGCGTATGATACTTTAATCAATTAGCCAAATTAATTTATTATTTGCACTCTATTATGAATTATCTGATGGATGAGACCCGCATTTGACGAAATATTCATGAAACTTTTTTGCATTTACATTTGCTCGCAATATATAACCTAACTTATACTAAATTCTATTCGTAAAATTTCCCTACATCTGACATGTAAATACTGATATAATTAACTTTTTCCTGTACAATTCATTCACTATGAAAAACTTTGTTTGGGCCCAGTGCTAATTAGGATAATTATCCAAACCTCAGCTAAGAAACTGCAAATGGAAACCATCCTTTCAGCTTCAATATTTATGGAGTGTACATTAATTGGTGCAGGCTAATCACATCTGTTGGCTATATACCTACATCAAATACCCATAAGGACACCATTTATTGCTATGCATTGCGCTGCGTTGCACACATTAATTCATCCCAACACAACGAAAGAAGTAAAAAATATATCAGGCTATTTACGGATTCTTTTATAGAAATATTCTTGGTCTCTAAAAACTAGGACAGGGACAAAGTATCTCCAAAATATATTGCGACAAAAGCTAATAATTGCGACCCTAGCAAAATAAAGTACCCGTAGAAATACACAACTTTTTGATTGACTATTGAAATTGTGCGAGTTCAAGGTTACTCGATACTGTTATTCTCAGATTTGGTGATACCTTTTCAATTTATACGTATCTCGGGGTAGAGAGGGTCCGCTATACCGTAGGATTCAAGTAAAACTCGATGATGGAAGTAATACTTATACTCTTGGACTCTGATGTACGATGGTAATGGTACAGATAGCTGCAGATGTATAAATAGGTAGCGAGTCTAAGGAACAAGAGCTATGCAACTGTGTCTTGTGTGAGCTAATATCTATAAATGCTGCCAGCCGAGATGCGACCGGTTAATTTATGTCTTCGCAAAGGGAAGACGTACAGCGTAGATCTGCACAACATTAAAGCCGAGACATCATTTATTGGAAGCAAATAAAATCAAGGTGTATCGTAAAATATTCGCATATTATCTAGCAAAACTAAAGCAACTGGTCTTGAAACTACCGAAAGTAAATATTCACGGTATTTCCAGTAAAGAACAAGCTTACGTCATCTCCGCAGATTTTTGTAACCAAATAAAGATTTAACGAAATTAATGTCAGTTATCGCCTCTGCATTCACCTAAAAAAACGACATTAACTTTATTTTTTGGTTCGGCTACCGTAGCCATTCGCATATCTCTTCGCGCACTTTACAAATTGACATTGCTTTTCTATTTTGGCTCGGCTGACGTTGCCACAAGTGATCTCTTCATTCACCTTCCAAACTTTTAATGCCTAATTTTAGTGTCTCAGATATCGTTGCCACCATAGATGAACCTCTCCATTCACATTCCAAACTGATATTACCTACAAATTTTTTGGCATACATTTTTGGTAAGGACGGCGGTCCCTGGAGTTCATCGATCGCAAGTGTTTTAATTTTCCAGAAGAGGCGCACCCTCGCAGCGTAGGTTTGAGAGGCCACTTCATTTTTGCGCAGTAAAATGGAAAACCACGGCCCGAACAGTGGAGTGGATGGAAGGTTAAAGTAGTTTAATTAAGAAATTACACAACGTTGTACTACAAAAGAATAGGAAATGAGGTGTTCATTGAAAGAGTTCGAGCTTAGTCTGAGAAAGGAGCAAAATACTATGCAATACTACATTTTTTTTACTCTCTACATATAGAGCCAATAATGCAAACGGGCATAATATGAGAATGAAGTGAGCTTATTTTACAGTATAAATTTCCGGCAGAGCCAGACGTCTTTAGTTTAAGTTTACTTATAAAGTCAAAGTATAATTAACCTTGGCAAAAATAACTTCAAAATACGTGCTATTACTGTGAAGCTGTAGCCCCGTTACTAGAATCGAAGCAGCTTGAAAATTTCGTAAACAGGGACTAGTCAGGTGAGCGCATTCTGCTACTCGAAAGTCGGAGGATTAAAACGCGTGCATACTACTACAGTTATAGAGACAAAGGTGGTACTTAATCCATTCATTAGTCGTAAAGCCGCAACTGAAAGCTAATAAAATTCGACCTAAGCGGAGTAACTGCGCATTAAAGCGACAGAATAACTTGAGATTGATTTTTTTTAGCTAGACACGCGCACAACACACGCTGTACAAGCGGCTCAGCCTGTTACTTTCAATAATTTCGCAAAAGGGAAAAAATATTCCAAAAAGTACAGAAAGGTGCAATGGCCCGTAAGGCACCCCGTTGAATTAATAATCGATATTTTTATTAATACAGGCCGTTGCGGCATCTTCTCTTCTCTGACTTAGTTCATTTTCTTCATTGTTCCTTTGTCGTGCTTTCCACCTTAGGGCTTTTTCTTCTCTGACTGGTCGTTTCCTCATTTTCCCGCTCACGCTTATCAGCAGCTCTCTTTCACTTCTGAAACCATTCTGCTTCAAGTCTTTCTTGACTGTATCGCATAAACGATTCATCATCTCTCTCCGAGCATTCGTAGAACGTCTTCGATCTTGAGACAGCAGTAGTCCCTACTACTTATACGTTCCCTGTCTTCCTTCTTGATTAGGCGTGCGTCTTTAATAGTGAGAGGCAGAAAAAAAAATTGAGTAAAGCACTGCAATAAACTTGAATGTAACTCCAGCCAGCTTGTAGAGTAGCGGCCATAATGGTTGGGACACCTAGAAATTCATCAGAAATCTTTAACTACTTCAATATTATTGAAGACATTGAAGTGTAATTTTAGACAAGTTTAGCAACATGTCATCGCTAAATTGTGTTAAAATTTCAATTGTCCAGGATTAATAAAACAAAATTTAAAAGCAAATGAATTGCAATAGTAAGAATTTAGTCTGGACAAAAAAGTTCGGACACTTCATTGTTTCCATTTTATTTTAGAAAAAACAAATGTTGCCACAGAATGAGTTACGTACATTGGGTTAAACACACTTGCAGTCATTATCGATGCAACATCCGCTCTATCAACATGCCTCGGGGAGTCCGTACACCCTTTTTCTATTCATGGAGTTAACCGTGAAATTGCTTCATGATGATAAACTTTCAATAAGAGCAATAGCAGACAAATTTAATCGACCTAAAAGTGTGGTTAGTGATATACTGACTAAATATGACCAGAATGGTTCAAGTACCGCTGGTGTTGCAAGTGGTAGACCACGCGAAACCTCGAGAAGAGAGGATAGTGTACTGCTTAGATTGTCAAAGAATAGGTTTAAAACCGCAGCAGAGATTTCCCGTGAAGCTAGTGATGCGCATGGAATCAAGGTGTCTAGGAAGGCAGTTTCACGCCGCCTAAAAGAAGCAGACTTGCATCCGAGAACTCGAGCTATCAAGCCTTTAATTAGCAAGAAGAATAGAAATGCTCGGATGAATTATGAAGCAAAACACGTTCTTTGGACTCGAGAAGACTGGTCTAAGGTTCATTTTAGCGATGAATCTAAGTTCACTTTATTTGGCTCCGATGGAAAAAGATTTGTTCGTCGTTCAACTAGTGAAAGATTGTCCAATAATGCGTCAAGGGCTGTAAAGTTTGGCGGCGGAAGCGTTATCTTCTTCGGTATGATCTCAGTACGCGGCACGGGTCCCTTAGTTCGTCTGCAAGGAAAAGTAAACGCACGGGTGTACAAGAAACTTTAACAAAAACATGTAGTGCCGATCTTCAAAGCCTCTTCAACTCATAAACTCCCTGCAATTTGGTCAGCTCTTGTGGTAGACGATGTCAAGCTGTTATCGACAGTAAAGGGTACCACACAAAGTACTAAATGCTAAAAGTTATATTCATAACGTAGTTCGTATTTGTAGCCTCATTTCATGTGCTTAATTATTATTTTTGAAGGTTGTCCGAACTTTTTAAACTCACGAATGTATGAAGGTGTAAGGACTTCCCGAGGCTTATTGATAGAGCGCATGTTGCATCGATATTGACTGTGTGTTTAACCCAATCTAAATAACTCTTTCAGTGGCAACATTGGTTTTTTCTAAAGGAAAATGAAAAAAAATAAAGTGTCCAAACTTTTTTTTCCAGACTAAATTCTTAATATTACAATTCACTTGCTTTTAAATTTTGTTTTATTCATCCTGAATAGCTGAAATTTTAACACAATTTAGCTACGACATTTTGCTCAACTTGTGTAAAATTACACTTCAATATTGAATAATTTAAAGATTTTTTGATGAGTTTTTAGCAAGGAGAGGAGCGCACCCTCTCTGTTTATCCTACGGGAGCGCTGCGAGTAAACTTTTCCCTTAAACTGGCTGAGTGGCTTATCCAATCGGAGAGCGGCATTGCCTCACGCAACCTATATAGGAAGGAGTCCTGAGCTCAAGTTTTAATAGCCATTAACCATCGATGAAATTTCGAGCGGATGGAAGTATGTAAAGGAAACTTGTATCCTGTACACCATCTGATGATGAAAGTAACAGGGTGAGCACGGGGATATAAATCTTCAGACACCATTGTCTTTGCAAAAATATTGAAGAACTGCCTGTCTGTATCTTCCTTAATTATATGTGCTGACCACTGCCACTTCAGCCACTTTAAGGAGTCCAAACGCCAGCTTCGATCACGTGACAAAGCCATGTGTTTACTCGCCCAGAGAGTGCTTGGGGTTGTTCCTCCCATTAAAAGCTCCTTGGTTTTTAGGTGTCAGAACCATTATGGCCGCTACTGTATACATGTCAGCAATCTGTAGCCAAGATACGGACTTGCGAACTTAAATATCTGCTGCCGTGAACTTTTGGGCTATGAAACAAAATTCGCACATTCAGAGAACGACTGTGTCAGGGATGATATGCGTGGTATGGAGCTGGAGGAACACCTGGTAATGGACAGAAATACGTGGAATAGCAAGATCTGCTTCAGCGTCCTCCCTTTGAACGGGAATAATGCTGCTGTAGAAAGAAGAAGAAGAAGAAGAAATGAAAGACAGTAAGCTAGAAGAAATAGTTGTCTACTGCCCGTGAAAAATCACCCCTCCAGAGCGCTTCGTTGACTATCTGCTGAATTTAAACGTCGTGACCTGAGAGAAAAAAGTTATAAAAAATCTGGCTCTTGACGCTACATACATAGTGTTCCGATTTCAAGAAGTGTTTCAAACAAGAAGTGTCTTCAGATAAACGGATAAGTATCAGCCGTCGCCATCTTCTGCAACCTGGTCTTCGATTTACAAAATCTGTAACCTGGCTTATTTTTCGCCTATCTATTTCCTTCAAAGCGGACACGAAATAAATACACGAAGCCTTTTATTATACAAGGATTTAGCTTCTACTAGTAAGAGCAAGCACCCTTGCAATATTCCTCTTCATAACTATACTTTAGCATCATACTTAGAGGACTCTGTCTCCCTGCCACTCACATATCTCTTAACCCCATGTAACAGTGCAGCTACAGAACCTGATAAAGCCAAGAAAAAAATCACCTACGGCAAGATCTCTTGAGCAGGATAAGCTCCGAAACAGTCACGCTCTAAACCAGAATTTTTTCGAGCTGATTTTTTAACCCGTAGCTTTTTTATAGTCGAGGCGAACTGGAATAGAGCAATGCCCTCGTGAATTACGACTTCCCATGGATAAGGCGCGGCGCTTTTTGTTCAGTCTATAAGCATTTTAAGCAGACAGCGGCAGTCCTCAGCTGTCATTTATCTTGCTTAAAATGTAGTTTTTAAGCAAGTTCACTACTTTGACAGACAGCTGCGACAGGGGCGCAACGTTGCCTGTAGAGCACTGATATTGACACGCATGTTGCCTGTGCAGCTTTGATGGCACATAAGAGGCACATATGTTGCCTGTATAGCTGGCATTAACATAAATGTTACGTGCACAGGTTTAACATTGACACAAATGTTGTTGGCACGGGTTTGATAGTGGAACAAAATATGATACCCACACAGCTTCAAGAGACACGAATGTTGCCTGTAGAAGTTTAACAGCGACACAAATGCGCCTGCACATGTATGGCAGTGGCACAAATGCGCCTGCACATGTATGGCAGTGGCACAAATGCGCCTGCAGATGTATGGCAGTGGCACAAATGCGCCTGCACATGTATGGCAGTGGCACAAATGCGCCTGCACATGTATGGCAGTGGCACAAATGCTGCCTGCACATGTATGGCAGTGGCACAAATGCGCCTGCACATGTATGGCAGTGGC
>LQNS02278180.1:17197114-17223181 GCA_001587735.2 Parhyale hawaiensis | reverse complement strand
ACAAATGCGCCTGCACATGTATGGCAGTGGCACAAATGCGCCTGTACATGTATGGCAGTGGCACAAATGCGCCTGCACATGTATGGCAGTGGCACAAATGCGCCTGCACATGTATGGCAGTGGCACAAATGCGCCTGCACATGTATGGCAGTGGCACAAATGCGCCTGCACATGTATGGCAGTGGCACAAATTGACAGCCTCATCACTGCGCCGACATAATTTCGACAGTCGCGTACATACTGCAGGTAGCGGTGGGAATAAATTATATATCTCACTGTAAATTCTAGTACATATAGAAGGGGCGAGTACGTATAGAAGGGGCGAGTCCATAGTGTCAGTTTTAGTATTTTGCATTGCGCTCAGCTGTAGAGGCACGAAAAGCACTTTCCATCTGCCACTTCGCAAGAGATAGTCTAATCCAATTAGACTTAACTTGTCCAGAACCTCAATGTTAAGCGTTAATCGGAATGCGGTAGAGAGTATTCATCGTCTCAAGCGTAAACGGTTTACGATTAAGGACCGAAACCCGATATCACGTGGTGAAGCGACTGTTCAGGACTGATAGATTGGACAACTTCAAGCTAACCGGCTTAGATTATACCAAGTTGATGGGTGAATCGTATACGGGCTAGCCTACTATTCAGTTTTAACCCACTACCGTACAACATAGACTACCATTTCTTGTAGGAACAGCACTAGTGTTGATGCACTGCACCAAGTTAAATACACTGGGCTTGAGTTGGCAACAATGCTATAAAAATACGACAGAGAACAGAGATTACAAACTACTGTATATTACCTAACAGATAAAGCCGCTCTGGAAACAATGCAATTAAAGTACGCGAAGAAAGGACTTTCAGCTATTAATAGGGCGAGAGTGTCCAATAATACGGCCGTAACAGCTAAATTTTATAGCGCGCAATTAAAAAGTTTCGATAAGCGGCCCGGGGGGGAAGGTTTCCAGCAACTAATTCACCGGCCTGTTTGCGCCGTTTAAATGATTATGGAGTTGAGTTATGTTTGAAATGCCGCTATAGGATAGTATGGCAACCATATCAAACTTGCAGTTGGAAAAAATGACAGCATCATCATCATCATCATCATCATCATCATCATCATACTGATATTATATATGCACCTGATCTGGCAGTTAGTAACATAAGCAAAGAGGCAGCACGCCTGTAAGTAACTAGCAGGAAGGCCATGTAACACATTTGCTTTAAAAAGCAGCAGTATAATCAATCAGGCAAAACGCCTGCTATGAAACCTAAAAGTGCAATTATGTTGCATGCCTCCTCTGAAGATTAACATTATAATCATGCAGCAAGTCTGCTATAAAAAGTAGCGGTATATAAGCCTGCTTGAAAACAAATGGCATTGTCATATCGTACGCCTGCTTAGAAAACTAGTAGAATCATGTCATGTGCCAGCTTAGAACACTGGCAAGAGAATCATCTAAAATTAATTAATTAAATACTATAGGTATATAAAGTAGCATAGCTGGTCATCTTCCTTAACACAATGGCTTCTTTTCTGTACAGCTTCCTCGCTGTTCAATAAAGATCCGTACTGGGCGTGCATACCATTTTCCAGCCTTGCCAATGAAGCAACAACTTCACACAGGACACCTTTTGCTCATACATTAATGAAGTTCAACCGCCGTCTCAGGCGAACCAGATCAACAAGATCTTACACGCACTGGAGTCGATACTCTTTTCATGCAGCTCAAGGACTGGCATGACAGAAATAGCCGAAGTTGACGGCACATAAATAACGATGCCTAATTTTAAGAACGTCACTCAAAGCAAAAAAAATCATCGTTTATCACTTGTGGCGCCACACTCATCAGACGTCTAGAAATACGCACCCAAAACTCGATCTGAGGAGTGTCGCTTGGTATAAAATTTCACTTTTTCTGCTCTTATTCTTAAATTATATGTAAGAGTTACCGGTACTTAGATTCTTACAAAGGATAAAACAACTAATAGGGCAAAAGTACGCCTCTAGCTCCGACAGTTGCTTATACTTGTATCATTAGAACTGCTGCAGCTGAGGGCGGATAAAACTTCACACATCTACAAAAGTCTCCCCATATCGCAGTCCCAACAGTACTCAATGGCAGATTCAAACAACACGACCACGTGACTCCCCTCCTTAAGAATCATTAGAGTAGGCACGAACGAAAACTAAAACTGAATTAAAGTATGAAGAAAAGGTTTTCCAGGTTTTCGCTTTCTGTAATTGCAGATGTGCACATACCGCGCAATGTAACTGAATTGGGACGCCGCGACGTCATGGGTTCATTCTTTAAAATCACATGATGTTGAATTCATATCGACGTCTTAAACTGTAAAGGACGCTGGAAGCTATACTACTAAGTCCTAAATTCGAATAAAGTGAATTTTCTGCATTTAGAGCTTACTAGTGAAATGATGTATGGGAAAAGCTAATAAAGTTGCTCAACATAATTGGAGCTACTGCATGTACGAAGCTGACACCTTGAGCGCTCCCTTAATACGATGCGATAGGCTTCTTCCTCTCATTTGTGTAAATAAAATGAATGCTCCAGCATACTAAAGTTGATGCTGCCAGTCCGCAGTAGTTTGTTATTAACGGGTTTCCAGTGGGCGAACAAGGGTCAGGAGGTATGATTCAAGTCTTTCAACTCGTTAGTTTGCAAAATTTCGATAGTTATCTAAAAGTTTGCATTTTTTGTTACAGACTAGCTTGTATCGTACTCCATTTTACCATCATCCAAATTTTCTTAGTTTGTAAGTCCTTAAATGCATCATTTGACCATACATAGCTCATCTGCTCAATTCATCTTCAGTGACATTGAATCTTCCTGCCAAATATGCAAAAACCTTCAACAGTCAATTGCGTTGAAGCTGTGTTTTGTACTGTACTTGTGCCCGTTACGTAAGTCTTTATTCGCTTGATCGTCTTAATCTTTGCAATCGTCTGTAAGTTTGAAACAAATTTTGAGCAACTTTTCCTAACAGAATTCTTGGCGGCCCTAGAATCTAAAACCGTACATTAGCTTCTGGGATGGCCAAAAATTTCGTTCGAGTTGAAGCTGGAGCTTATTAGGTGCGTCTTAAGGCGAGATTATTTATGAAGTTGCATATGCTATATTGAAAACTGAATACATGAATGGAGAGAAAAAATTATTCTAATTCTATTACCGAGTTTGAAATCAGTGGCAACATTTAATCATACTCTCGGCATAGACCGCAACAGTACTTGACTCTTAGGTCTGACGCTGGCGGCCAAAAGTCGGCAATGGAAAAATGGGATTTTCTCAAGAGCTATTCTTTTCCCCCTATCTAATACTGAAGAAAAAAATTCCAAGGTTTCCCAACATTTTTCTTGCGGAGAAGGTATCTTGGATACGGCGGGGACGCAATTGGGCGCTTGCCTGCACGACCGTGTCTGGACATGTTCATAATAGCTCTTGAGAAAATCCCATTTTTCCCATTTGGACCTAACAGTCAAGTACAGTTGCGGTCTATGCTCTCGGTTTAAAAATTGAAAGTAATATCATATATCAGTGATAAGAATACTAAAAACTTTACTGAATTAGCTCTGTACTCACATAGATTGACTGCACACAGCCTGCAATGAATATGACCGTGAAAATATAACGTTGCAGCCCAAATTACGAATTCTGTACTCAATTAGCCCAACTACACCAAAAACAATTCATAATCGGAGATGTGTACAAGCGTTACACTGCTCAATTAAATTTCGTATACACGTAGTACGACTGCACCCCACAAGAACAGTAACAATCCATCACCACAAACAGAGGAGTTACACAGGTCATTTATCCGTATTCACTTAGCACAGCTTCATCGCACCATAAACAAACCATTGCTGATCAGCAGAGCAAAAGGACTGCAAGCCATTTCTGCTATATCCAAAATCATCTTTGTGATTGCCTTCGCGTAGATTTATGAGATAGGCCGAGCTCATCAGAACTTAGGGAAATATTATGGTTCATTGGTTGTAAAAGATGCAGCTTTATGGGGTAACTTGGGGCAGTGAAGGGAGCGATATTTAGGGCGCAGGAAGTGGTCTCAAAATATACCACATTCTGACTTTTGAAAAATTGGAGCGAGCTTTCAGCAAGGAAGTGTATTTCCAAACGAATGAAACTCGACGACTTTAACGGGCACAATTTATGCTGCAGTCCCAACGCGCAACAAAAACTCTGTCAAGAGCATTATTTCGGAAAATCTCGAGACGAACAACAAGCACTTGACACAAATAGGCAAAATTAAACTGCACTGATTGCGCAGCAGAATAACCGACATTGTTTTGGAAAGAGATGCACCCCGGCGCACGGCACAAATAGACAAAATTGAGCTGCATGGACTGTCCAGCAACATAATTAACAGTTCCAAACCAGTGGCTGCTCTCATAAAAGTTAATTGCGTACAGGATTAAGCTGAGGCACAGAAAACACAGCTCAACAAGAGAAGTTCAGTTCCGGGGAAGTTCATTGCTAGGCCTAGAAATGCCCGAGTTGCGGGACGACTACAGCGTCCGCAGGGATCAGACCCCCGCGTCCAGGGAAAATAGATCCGAATGCAGAGCGAAAATCCCTGAATTGTAGGGAAGAAATTAGCAACAGTAGCAGTAACGTCCAGGATCTATAGCACAGCGCTCGCTTCGAGTTTCTCATAATCCGCACTTCTACTGCTATTTTCAGCCTATTTATTTTCTATAAACAGAGTTAAAATATCGATGGTATTGATTTTTGTTTGCCTTTCGCGTTTGCTGACGTGAATCTGCCATAGCTTATGCCAATCCCTTTTCAAGCGATATAGACCTTTTTAACAGTTCGCTCACTACATCTATACCCTCATAAACTTTCACCACGTATTGTACGCTGCCAAGCTCTCAGCTTAATCCATTGCCGTACTAGATAGTTATAAACTTTGTTTAACCTCCGTAGCCGCAACTCAGGCGTTCCAACAGAGATGAATGTGAAGAATTCAAATACCACATAATTTGTCGCGTGGCCTACGTGCGCTATTACGGGCGGGAAACAAGGCGCAAAGCACAGTAGGAGACACTCGAGTGGTCGGCCTCTTTCACGGCCTTCCACACGAGAGAGACGAGAGAAATCCCGCGGACTAGGTGCGCTATCTCGATCGACAGCCCACCTCGCGGAACAGAAAAGGAAATAGAGAACCTACCTACCTACCTTGCCGTACTAGCCTAAAATGTTCACGACTATAACACCCAACAGAAGCCGATGTACGGTCGTAGCAGCTGCTGCAGCCCGTAATTCTGTAAGGAATTGTCCGCATTTTTTAGACCTTACCGTAAGAAGTTTCGTGTTAAAAAGGTCCGGCGACGAAGATTTCCGCCATCACGAATAGATAATCTACATAATATGTACAAAAATATACGGTGTCAAACAAATATATGTTTTCAATTAGATTATAATTTCGTCCAGTTTGACATTAAATTTTTACAAAAATTCATTACTGGGGTAAGCTACTGGGCGGCATAAAATTAATGACAAACTCGGTAGATCAAACTAAACATTAAATCGGTGAATCAAATTAACTACTCACTCGGTAAATGAAACTGATGACTAACTCGGTAGATCAAATTAACAACAACCGTAGTAGACGTAATAGTAGTAGTAAAGGAAAGTTTAAGCCTCCCTTAATAAGTACTAAGCTCTTCTAAGTGAGGAAAAGGAAGGGACATATACTATGTCGACAGCAATGGGGAACCCAGGCACGAAGGTGTTCCTGTAATATATTCATATCGTTGTGGTCTACTCTGGTATTGTGAGCAATTCATTCAGTGCGTAGATGAGTTCTAGTTGAGCCGTTATCAGGCTACAGTGCAGAATGGTCAAGTAATGTCGTAAAGATCGTCTTGCTTACTACATCTTAATATAGTCGTTAATAATAGTGGTTAGAGCGCTCGCTGCTGCATCAGCAGGTTGAGCATTCGAGTCCAGCTGGCGTCATTGGTTTTCGGCAGGAAGGGCATCCGGTGAATAAAGGGCCTAAGCTCCAGCAAAGTCCTGGCATTAGCTGGGCACCGTCAAAGCCCGATATCCTTACCGGGAGATCGTGACGTAAAACCGATTCATTCAATATACAAAACCTGGATGATATGATCCAAGAATAAGTAGTAAGCATGCTACCTGCTTGATAGACGCAGACAACAAAGTACGAGATCTGCCTCTGAAATAATGCTACATGGAGAATGCTGTAGCTGAAGCTAAGTACCGTAATACTGAGTACCGAGTGATCTCATGCTTCAATGCGTAAGCACGTTAAATATCTGTCATCGCCGGCCTCATTTGGAAGCCGGCAAGTTCCGGCGGAATCGGGTCGGAAGTCCTCCGGTAAATTAGCTGTATGCTTAGGAGACAAACAAATATCCCCGAAACTCTGGTTACAGATTTGAAAAGACAACTTTTACAGATATAGGTTCCGGCCGCAAAGTCCCTAATAATCTTGGCTGTCACTCACATTAGCAATGCTGGTAAGCGAACACATTTAGCATGGCAAAGATTTCCGACCTTTTGCGTTTTTATCTCACAGACTCTGACCTGTAGAAGGTGGTCGCATTCGCCAATGAGAACTCGAATGATACAAAGAATGCGTCTATACATTTGAATGTTAAAGCAAACACACTAGAATGTTGTAGGTGCAAACCGCATATATAACAGTTCCTACACAGGATCAACGCCCATAGGAACAGTAAGTCGTGAAAAAAGAGGAAGTAGAGAAAAAATAATCTCACTAAGAGTACGAAATCGGAAGGAAGTAAAGTGGACACGAAAAAACAGACGTCGAGAAGGCCTAGCTAATAGCTAAGGTAACCTACACAAACCCCCTGGGGCCGCTGCTCCCAATAACATAGGATGAGCTAACCTATGGCCCATCCTATGCCCCTGAGGGGGTAGTAGACGTAATTACAGACTAGCGCTCTAAAGGCTGCCAACGGTTTGCGCTGCAGGCATAATTAACGACTGACGTGGTAAAGGCAATTATTGGTTGATTTGCTCTTCAAAACAAATTAATCACGCTAAATCTTGCACACATCAATAAACTGAGCAGCGGAGACGGTAGCTTGCGCTGCTACTGTGAAGCAAGAGCTAAAATGCGGTGACCCCCGTAATGCCAAGGCCATATTTGCATTCCTACGAGCAACTGAAAGCGAAGATACGCAACTCACTCGCCGACTTGGAATACAGGCGACCCTCACTTTATAGCGCTAACGAGTTCGCTATATCTTGAATCCCTCGCTATGGTTGTGTGCCACTCAAAATGTCAGGTTGGTAATTGTCTGGTCTTAAAAGTCAATTTTCTAAGTTCATGTTTTGTAGCAAACGTTCATTGGGGCAATGTTCAAATTTAAATCTAATGGATTACGTATTTGAATGTTGTTGTCAGCCATTTTAGATGAAATATTATATGAACACAACCTTTACGTCCTTTTTTATTGATAAGCCTTATTGTGCATTTTGCAATTTGTACTTTTCAGCAATATCAGCCATTTTCTTTCCCTCACTTTAAGCCATTGAAAATTGTTATCTTCTCATTGATGGTTAATTTCTGCCGTCTTGATTGCTTTACGGGCCATAATTTGTGGAAGTTATCAATAGTTGTGAGATCATTCTTCCCTGTCTTGCGTAGCCGACATAGGAGAAGACGTCATACATGATGACGTATAGAAAATGTCAGGGAATGATATTCTAAGAAAAAATCTTGAATTTAGCATTCTACAAATACATGCTATGCTGGGAATTATTTCCTTATTTGCTAACAGTATTCTCTCTCACAGCACATCCTAAATTGCTAAGCCATAGACCACATCACACACTGAGTGGACACTGACCCCTAGGCAGATTTCGGTCCCGCAATTGGGCCTGACTGCACGGTGCCGCAGATGCATAATTATATGTTCTCCATTATTTTTTCATACTTTGCTTAGCTATTTGACTTAATTCTTTTGCATTAAGTAATTACTGGCGAACTTGTGCATACCGGTACTTCTAAAACTTCTATAGCTACGCAACAAATTAACAGAAATATTAAGGTTTGAAGTGTAATTACGTAGAGCAACTGTTTATGACATCCTTTGATATTTGCAGTAGAGTAAAACAGTCTCATTTTGTAGAACAGAAGCTTCTCATATTTGTGGTATGCTCAATTTGTAATGAAATGCCCAGTTAACAGCTAAAGAAAATGTTACGGAAATTTATTTGGTATACGGGCTAAGCGAGATGACCAGAACAGACAGCAGAGCTGAAGGGTGAGTCGGAGCAGCTTGCAGACATCAAGTGATGAAGCCCTGGCTGCCATGAAGTGATTTAGCATAGAAAGTAGTGAAGTGATATAGGTAGCAATGGTAGCAGTGAAGTGATATAGGATTGGCGGCCGTCAAGTTATCTGAATATTGAAGCACTGACCGCATTGAGCATTGACAGCAGTGAAGCGATACAGTATTGGTAGCCGTGAAGTGATACAGCATTGATAGCCGTGAAGTGATAGGGCATTGGTAGCCGTTAAGTGATACAGCATTGGTAGCCGTGAAGTGATACAGCATAGATAGCCATGAAAGGACGTAGCATCCTTACCAGTGAAATGATGTTGCATTTGTAGGCCTAGAGTGATCTAGCGTTGGTAACTGTGAAGGGATGTAGCATTGGCCATCGTAAAGTGATCTAACATTGGCAGTGATGAAGTGATCTAACATTGCCAGTGATGAAGTGATCTAACATTGGTAACTATGAAGGGTTCTAAGATTGACAACTGTGAAGGGTTCTAAGATTGGCAACTGTGAAGGGTTCTAAGATTGGCAACTGTGAAGTGATGCAATGTGGACCACCATGGAGTAATTTAACTCCGGCAACCATGAAATAATGTAATATTGTCAACAATTAAATCGTGTATGTAATGGAGGCAAGCATAAAGTAAAGTAACTTAGTCATCTATTAAATTATGTTATGTAGGCAACCATGCAGCGATGTAAGAAAGTCGTCCACTAAATTATGTAATGTAGAAACCATGAAGTTATTTAACATGGTAATCCATTAAATCATGTAATGTAGGCAACCATAATGAGATATACCAATAACATATACAACATGAAGCGAAATAACTCAGACAACCATGACGTGATGTAGCGTAAACACCCACGATGTCATTTAACTTAGGCAGCCATAGAAAGATTCAATTACGCAACTATGAAAGCGATTCAACTTAGGCAACAATTGAGTTAGTTATATAGTAAAAAAAGGTCAAGCCTCCGTTTCCCAGCAGAACGAAATCACAGAGGAAAGAGCAAGGGACAAATAGTATGCCGATAGAAACTGATAACCCATGCACGAATGTGTTCCCACACAGGATCAACGCGCTTGGGAACAGCAAGTCGGGAAAGAAGTGGAAGAACAGAATAAAGCATGAGCAAGTGGGAGTATGAAATCAGGAAGGAAGCAAAGTGAACACGGACGACAGACGTCCCGAATGCCTAACTAATGGCTAACGTAACCTCTGCAAGCCCCGCGGGGGCGCCACTCTCCATAACATAGGATAGGCGAACCTAACTAACCTAACCCTATAGCCCATCCTATGCCCCCTGAGGGGTCAACCATTAAGTGATGTAACATAGGCAACCATGTAATGATGTAACGTAGGCAACCATGTAATGATGTAACGTAGGCAACCATAAAGTGGCGTAGTATTCTTAGGTGGTAATGTGAAATGTCATGGTGCAACTGTAGATGGTTCCAGTGATGAAGGGTTATATCAGCACCAAAATGTCACTTTAACGTCTTTTAATGACTATTCTGGTATCATCTGATGGTTAATTTGCATTTTTAGTACATGGCTGCTAATGTTGTTTTATTCTGTTGTATTACTGTGGTTTTAATCATATTTTCAGTATTACTGGGATTACTTAATCTTGCTTTTCTTGCGACTATAGGGATGAGCTTTATCAAAAGCTCTACATAGATCAATTTCTGAGGTTATTACTTGGTTCAAATCAGTCGTTGGAAAAAAAATCAATTGCAAGTAATATCAAAGTACGTTACATGTGGCATCTATACGCCAATTTTCTCCATAAAATTTTAATATTCGTAGAAATTATGATGAATTTTCAATTATTCTTGTTGTCCGAAGGTATGATATATCGCCAACTGAAGATCTATGATTGCGAATTTAGATTCCCTGCTCTGCAACGCGTTTCTTTTGGTACGACGAAGAAATTAATCTTTGTGTGAGGTCTCTGTGATTATTAGAACTCATTTTATAAACACTTACATAAATCGGCCTCCAGGCCCAATTGCGAGAGGCCCGATTTCTGTGTCCAGTCAATATATGGTGTGGTCCATGACTAAGCTTATAATTATGTGGGTATCGGTTCATAGAAAACTTATTCTGGAAATAGAGGAGTGACTGAGGTAAACATAGGCTACAAATGGGATTCAAGGTGATATAGTTTGATGCTCTGAAACTAAATCTAAATAACCCCGCTATAATTCGGTGTTAGTATAAACAGGTGTAGTATAAAGTGAGGGTCTCCTGTATATTTAGCTTCGGAAGCATAGATACGGTGGCATGAACGACATGTAAGTGACGCATCCTGGCATCACGTTCCTCCTATGAAAGTCTAGTGTGGCCTCAACATAAGACAATGGGAAGACGTGGAAGCTACTGCAAATTTTCCTATGATACTTTTCACGTAAATGTGCAAACGCTCGTGTATAAAGCGGAAATCATCCTCTTACTTCCTATCCCTACAGATGCTCTTTGTCACACTTCAATTACTCGAAATCTCGGCAGTGTCAAAAGTGATCAAACTGCCTGGTTAAGCTAACTACCAACGAAAAACACGATCTATTTAAGCAACTAACATCTCGGCTGCATATTATTTGCTTGTTTGTAGTGTTGCTTACTAACTCCATGCAACAAATTAATCAGAATACCAGTCGCACACACGATTATAAACACAATCACATTTCCCATCAGGATGACGATAATGGAATGGGATGGTAAATGCATAACCTTAAAATCTATAAACATTTTAAAATTGAAAAATAATCGAAAGAGTCACGGGTGGCGCAGTACGTACGACCTTTCAGCGCAGTACGACCTTTCAGCGCCCTCACCTTAACCTTACAAAAAATGAACAATAAAGTACCGTAAGGCTTACTTTACAGACAGCTAGCCCAGCAATACATCACACTATCATCGCATGGCTTAAATAACGAAAGTTTCCCATGTTAATTAAATTACACAGCCATCAATAAAGGTTTCTCCAATTTGATCAATAATCCTAATAAAAATAACGCTTGCACGCAATTCTGAAATCCCCCATTTCAGTAGCGATTAATGGTACTAATACAGTATGCTAAAAGAGCGTAAAAGACTTATAAGGAAGAGCACAATGATAGCAGAGCTCAGGCTTGTAAATCAGTGTAATTTTGAAAAAAATGGGTTACCGCAACGGAAACCTACAATCGGTCTTGTGGAAAAAAAAGTAATGAGGAGGGAATTCTTGCCAGGACTTTGTTCTCTCCTAAAATGGCAAAATTAAACACGCTCCTCTGTTCTAAGCAGCGGGGAGTACGACGATATATGAAGCAGTGAGAGTCACTGGGACCTCAGTTTAAGAGAAAATAATTTTTTTGGATCGTAAGTAATGATGGTCAAGGTAAACTATCACGCAGTATTGTGCACAGACCTAATTGAGACTGCGTTTTAGCTAGCACTGTCGCTGCAAGAGATGACACTAATATATGTAGTAATAGGATATGTCACTACTAACAGTTTATGTTACCTAACAAAGAGATTTTTTTTTTTGCAGAAAGTGAGGTCATTGGCGTGCATCTGTTACTACCACGTCCAGTTACTACCGTAGAAAGCAACTACATGCATATGGTTCAATAGCTAATTATTAAGAGTTTCTTAAAAGGAATTCAAGAATGAGGGAGGAGGCCTTTCTTTTTTGAAATGATTCAAAAGAAGGCTTCTCTGATATTATTTACAGAACTTGCACACTTCAAATAGAACAGTAAACACTTAATTTCAATTATATTCTGCCAGCACTGAATATATTATTTACTTAGGAATTAGTTATATCTGCGGAAACAAGCAGACTGTATTCAGTCAAAAGGTATAGCCAGACTTACTGAACAGAGCCCGAGCTACGCCATCATTTCCGCGAATTGAAACAGCACTCGCAATTGCCAGCCGTCTTTTCTCTGAGCCCTACTTCCAAGATGCTTCGCAAACAGATGCTGCCAGATTGGAAGCGATCACAGAGACCGAATTCTAATCCGAATGCAAATCCCTTCTATTACCACATCACGGCGGAAACCCGCAATCATCGAGACATCACATCAGCAAATAAGATAACTACAGAAGCAGACATATCGATAGCAAGCTTGGTTAGACGAGGAAAGAGTCATCATCGTGGAACAAAGGCGGCATTATTTCTTTGACGTGACGACCAGGATTATCCATAGCATAGGCAATATCAGTAGACTGCATTTGCGTCTATACACGCACAAACAGTATGAGCAACTTCAGAACTACAGATGAAAAGATAGAACTGGTTATATTCTTTACAATTTACATAAAAATTATCGAAGATAACTAAATGCAGTATAATGAAAAAGGTTAAGTACCCCCTTTACTAAAAAAAATGTATTTACAGGTCTTTATTGTTGGCATATACTGTATAAAGATAAGTTGAAGACATCTTCCTGTAAGTTTACACAAATTTTAGTTAAGACTGACAAACCTATTTTAGTTTCTTTCTTCACCTAATAGTTACGTTATCAGTTTATTAATTTTAAAATATTTGTCCTAAATGGCAAACATACAATTCAAATTTTTGTAACTCTATTTATGGCTAGCTACCAATAACATTCATTCAAGTTTTACATAACGACAACACTCTAGCATTGAAAATTTTACAATATATAATGTTCTTCTGTCTTTTAGCTTGCAAGCGCATATGAAAATTATTAAATATTGCAATATTGAGGTTTATTTGATTATTGCTCAAAGTTATCATTTATCTCAATTAAAGGCAAAAAGGTAAAGTCGACTTAATCGTACCCCAACTGGTAAGCCACACGCACTTGCTTGTGCTGCTGACATAGGCCAACAGGCTCAGAGGAGTATACAGCTGCAGTCGAGCACAGATCGTCTAAAGCTTTGGCGCCAGTGGCGTAAAGCTCCATGCCACAATCTGCGCCACCCCCCCCCCCCCCCCCCCCCCCCCCCCNCCCCCCCCCCCCCCGACGCTCCCCATTACTAGCAAAGGTCAGTAAACTCATACCAGTACGCAGACAGGATGTCGACTAATCACGTCAAGCGCCAAGAAGAATTTGCCTAGCTGGCAGCGAGGTTTAAACCAGCGACCTTGAGAGTCAATATCAGAAGCTTTAGTCTGCTGCTACTGGAATCATACATGGGTCCGCCACCTAGCCGATCATTCACCACCACTGTACTGAGTCTTCTATTACGCGCGCACTAATACTCACCGTCCAAAGAAGAAGAAGGAGGCACAAAAGAAACTATCAAGAAGAAGTCAGCGCACTAGTTTTCGTAATGGAGTATCTGCGTAATTTATATGCGGTTCATAACCAGCAAAATAACCACAGAAAAAAAAATAAAGCGATAATGAACTAACTGAAACAAGTCACTAAAGGGAAATGAAGTGAGGAGAATCAATTCTCATCTAATTAATACATTAATACATACTGTGTTACTTATATAAAATGCTCAATAATTGTAAATGAAAGCTGTAATTATTAAATTTTCTATAATGTCACCACATTGCAGCCTGCTGTCAAGTAATCAGCATACGTAACTATAGCAGTGGTGGAGCAAGTCTCAAGAGAGAAAGCGAAGACATTCCTCAGATCCGAACGGACCAATCATATAACCCCAATTAGTTAGGTAGATTTTCTTGTGCTGCAAGGAATTAAAAAGAATTCGATATGGTTGCAATATTACGCTTTAGGGAAATTTAAATTATAACAAATAATTGCTTCACTCTTAAGACAAGAACATACTTGAAGTTGAAATGAAGTGCTATGTTAGTAAGAGAAGTTAACAGAGATTTAATGAAAGGTAGATTGAAATTAAAATTTGTGGCGGTTAAAATAAGCTAGTGTTAATTCTTGCATGATAAGGTAAGTTCAGGAAGGTTTCTAATAGGGCAAAGAAATGAAATTTTAGGTTATAAATCAGAAACCCAATACGAGATTTCCATGATGAGCAGTTTATTGCTAGTAAGAGTGAAATTAATGAGAGGACTACAGTGTAGGGAAAATAAATTGGGAACTAATATCCATATCGTTGATATTCACAATCAATGACTCCGTATAGACGATACAGTCAAATGAGATGGTATGAGCATTAGGGGCTAGTTTGTACGTTTGTTTCCAACTATCAAATCAAAATGAAATTTTAAGTAATAAAATAATTTACTTCGGATTTAGTAATTTAAATAAAATCTAAAAATATAAGCGATGTTTCTAAAAGTACCAAGGAAAAATTGACATAAATAATAATATAATGACGGGTAAAACATAACACATGTACTTCATATGTTATGGGAAAAGACATAAGCGACTTATGGAAGTTTTAGGCACATTGAAGTTTACGCAACGATGACGATCCAACAGTACGAAATTCACTCTATATAGGGCGCGTTCGATGGGGCAGCGACATTAAGTGTTAGAAACTTGACTTCTCCAGAAGTCGTCTTGAATTTCAGGCGTTATTCGCTAAACGGTTAACCTCGAGACTTCCAAAATTTCAACCTTTTTCCTGAAAATGGAGTTTCAAACCGTCCCAAAGCAATCGGAATTCTTCTAGCACCTGCCACACGATTCAAAGTGACGTAGCCAACACCGCTGTCTTGAGTTTCGCACAAGTCAAGTTTCAAAATACTCATTTTACAGGCCAATCGAACACGCCCGGCCATGATCCTCATCGGAGCATCACCAAATACGTTAGTGAAGAGGCAAGGACTACGAGGCGAAAAGTATTTAATCAGGCACAATGGTTATTTTGTTCGCGCAATCGCAAGTCAAAAAATAATCTTGATGAAGAAGTAACACTTTATTCTCGACTGGGTTATATTGTTAGAATGGTTCTTTGTCTTTTGGAACTACTGCAGGAAAACATTGCACATGCAGCAAAAATATAGAGTTAAGTTAAAGCGTAGGGATTAAAGTCGCTGAAATTTAGAGTTCTGTACTTTGAAAGTTCTAGACATGAATGACAGTGCGCGTCAAGTTAATGCGTTTTTTTTTTCTCGCCGAGCTACATTTATATCCTATATACATGACAACAGTATGCTTTTCGCTCGAGGAGACGTCCAAATACGAAAGACTCCTCAGATGGGAAATTCGGAAAAACTTTCAGTACGGTACGAAATATTGAAGATGGTTTTCACAGCGCAAAAAGGTAGAGATCATTAGAAGATCTGCGCATTTAATCGAAGAAACCCTCATTAATTACCCCTAAATATGTAAAGATCAATACATATCATCTTTTTCCAAGTCGTCCAGGGTTGTTCTACATTCAAAAAAGTTCGAAATACAAAGTAGACTACCGTTTCATTCAGCTCATCAGTTCTAAATTCGCCGAATGGATGAACGAAAACACAGTGCTTTTATACGAGACTATGTGTCTCTGAGAGTACGAGTTCGAAAGAAACCCAAGTTTTAAATGGCAGAGCAAACATACTACGCATCCGTCTCTGACTGAAATAACTCTTAGCTTTAGCACAGTAGCACAACATAATACAAAAGGCATCCGTGTCCGAGTGCTGGGATCCCGATCTGCCTCACAAACTCAAGATGCTGCGGCTCACATTCACGGCATCAGCGTCTGGATGTACGGTCTACAAGTCACTGCAGATTCAGGATGGCGCCAGGATCGTCCTGTCGTTCTAAGCATCAATCTCTGAGTGAAAATATTCCGTCGGACACCAAAAAATCGAGATGGCGCAGGACTCCTCTAGGCATCCGCCTCTGAGAGCAAAAATCCTATCTGGCACCAAGGATTCAAGATCGAGCAAGATTCATTCTAAGCATCGGTCTCTTAGAAAACTTTCAAAGATTCAAGATGGCTCAGGGAGCTCTAGGCATCCGTCTGAGTGGGAAGTCCATATAGACATGGAAGGCTTAAAAGCGAGCCCGTTGACCTTTGCTTGCCGAAGCATCTTGAGATGATGACAGTGAGCACGCACGGATTTTTCATTTATTTATTCAACGGCTCTCGTCAGTTGAAGACGTCGCAGTACACTTGCACACCACACCGTGTGAGCATACAAACAGACTGATAACAAACGACAGCATACAACAGGACTAGAAAAACCTACGTAAAATAAAATATGAACAGGAAAAAATAATTACGAAGACAAGTACTATAACAATTATTCTTACTTCGAATCGATAACACAAATATAGTTTTACACAAGCCGTGTAAGATAAACCCAGAACTCAAAATAACTAAGACAGGTCACAATAGTAGTACCATTTTTGGGTCAAGCGGCACTGGCAAGAGAAGTCAACACAAGCTAATAAATTTGTCACGATTGTGCAAGCCAAAATTAACACACAAAGAAATGACATTGCATGATACGACGTTAACTCCCATAAGCCTCAGCCGGGGGCGTTACTAGGAACCAATACTAAGCATGGAAGCATGTCTGTAGCATAGCGGTTGTAATAAATTTCTTCCATAAATGTATATATTATCCAGTACGAAAATTGTTCAATTAAAGCCACAAATTTCAACAAATTCCAGGAAGTGGTGACAACCTAGGGAGCTACATGGAAACTCTCAGACGATGCTCCCTTACAACGCGTGTATAAAAAGAATGACAGTTTCATATCAGGGTTATAGTCTTGATGTCAACTACAGAACTCTGATGACAAAGCTTAAGGTACAAAATAGCTATAAAGTTCGTCAATAAGCGACAGGGCAAATCCGCAACAACATAAGCTAATAGAATCGTTCACAAACACACCTTGTTAAATACTGCCGCACATGCGTAAATGCCGGGGGCCACACTAGGCATTTACACAGACAACTTGATGCGAGGATGCGAGACTCGGACGTCATTTATGCCTCGGTATCCATGATACCGATAATTATAAAAACATATCGATTCGGCTTGCGAGCTGCTCATCCCAGCAACCAGTTGGGGGTAGAAATGCATATGTGGCCCCGGCACAAGCCCCACACGATGATGCTAGTCACAATAACCTCACACAAACCACACCCAATAAAACAAGTTAGCGCAATCGCACAAACGATGCAGACAAACAGGAGCGAATTTAGAAAGACCGCCTGGAACGACTACAAACAACCTAACTTTTCCCTAGAGAAGTTCGGGTCAATTTGGAGGAAGCAAAGCTGTCTTCAGAGGGAAGCATGAACGCTAAATGCCTGCCACTTCGGCTGCCTCCCTATAGGTAATGCATTCGTAATTGCCCTTTGAATAGACGCTTGAGCACGAGTACTGTGCGGCAGTGAACCACACTCGGCCTGCAAGGATGTAGAGCTATTCTGCACACTTGCATTTACTGTTGTAAGGATAACTCTAGAATATGCAACTAAAATTGAAGAATGTTTTCTGGCATTTGGCATAGTAAAACGGTGCGTCAAAGCTTCATAAATCATTGACTCAGCTTACAGCTTAAACAAAAAATGAATAATTACTGACAAGCAACCTATCTCGACCAAAATTTAATCATTTATGCCTTTTAACATTACTAACAACTCCTGCAAATTTCATAAAGATCCATTTAAAACTTTTTGAGTTATTGCGCTAACGAGCATAAAATCAAACACGTCGACAAATACACGAACGAACAAACACAACATCACGAAAATTTGGTCACTTGCTCTTCGTCATGTACTTAACAGCTCATATACATTTCATAAAAATCCGTCTATAACTTTTTGAGTTATGGCATTGAGAAAAATGAGGCAGACAAACAAACGGATGAACGGATCTTCATCAAAAGTAAATCATCTGTTCCTCCTAACATTTCCTGTAAATTTCGTCAAAATCCGTCCACAACTTTTTGAGTTATTTTGGTGACTGACGGACAGACAGACAAACCCAACGAAAGCATAACCTCTTTGGCGGAGGTAATAATTTTACAATTTCGACAAAACTCTTAGAGTACTCACGGACACCAGCCGTTCAGAAAGTCTCACCATTTTAAACAAAAAACGACGAGTACTCATTGGCACGAGCAGCGAAAAATAACTAAAAAAAAACGTTCTCAAAATTTACTGAGGGATTATCGCGAGGACAGACTGGGAGCTATAGAGCAGGGAGCGCCTCAAGCGCTGCCTCAGCCGACAGTGGCTAGGAAAACTTTCAAGAGATCCTCCAGTCCAACTCAGCAGAGAGAATTTGTAGACGCCACACAAAGACACGCACTTGACTAACTCTTGCCAGAAACTTGGACGCCGACTGAATGTTAATTCAGAACAGAATGAATTTTTGCTTCGTGAGAACCAAGGCAAGAAAACGCACTTCTAATTGCTTAACAAAACAGGCGATGACAAGACAAATGCAAACGTCAAAAACAGCAATAAAATTTGACGGCACAGACTTCAGAGAATATAGTGGTTGACAACAGAGTGGATGGCATAAATTGTCACTCGTTAGACTGAACTTTGTTTTAATCTGAGCTGAGAGACGTAAGTCACTTAGTTTGTCAGTCCCGACTGGAGGCAAGCAGCGAGTATGATACGAAGGCAAGGGAATAAATTTAAAGGCGAGATCCGGGTGGCGCAGTGCACGCCACCTGACGTGGGTTGAGGTCTCGCTATGATGTCTGTCTCGTGTCGAGTAGAAGCTGGTGATCACAGGCAGAGCCAACAGTAAATTTTCTCCACAGTGCTCGTAACCACTAACAGCTAGTTTATCTGGGCCTTTTTGTCAATAAGAATCCAGTAGATCTATAGATTTTATAATTTTATTGGCAAGCATTTTGAATACACCGGGATATTTGTTGCGTAAATATGAAACTATCTCAGCGTCACCATTCAATACGAAAGGCTGAGTAGTTAGTATCCAGAACAGACACTTGTATGTGAAACATGTTAAAAATGCTTAATATAAGCTTTAAAACTGCACGATCACAAATTTACAGCTTACCGTAATGAAAACAACCATTAACGATAAATTATATATTCAGATGAGGACCAGCAACTGCTGCAAAGTAATTCTGCATAATGAGAACATGAATCAGTGAACATAAAAGTAATGTTATTGAGACTTTTAAAGCCATTAACACATGTTATATGGAAACACGTGTATATTATCACTAAAACATGTGCATTGCAACAAATAGATCTCGTAAATAGAGACATCCTATCTCATAATCCTTTGAAATAAGGAAGAACGCATGAGACACAAGTATAGCATTGCTTGAAGAAATACTGTGTTCAAATAATAGATGCCATACATGCGTAACACAAGCTGTACCAAAGCAAGTACAATATCTTAATCAGCAAAGCTCCAGACTTTCATACTTAACAAGCTAAAATATGAAATTCATAGGTAAGCCCTAATCATCAACTCTGACGGCATAGGCGAAATTGAATCTATTGAAGCTCTACACGCAGGAAGAAAAACAACAGCTAATGACTAAAGTTTAAAGCGATTTGGTGAAGAAACTAAGTAGCTTGCAATCCTGATATAGTTTGGTAAGCCTGCGTTTCAGTTCTCTTCAAGCTGTTGTTAGTTTCAGAACTCAATAAGAAACTATCCTAGTTTGGAACGTTCGAGCAACGAGAAACAGCGCTAGACAATTCAGTCTCAACGAAGTCCACGCTTTATATCACTAATGGATAAATCGACATAGTATAAGATATGCAATATTTCTCTAATGCCGCTACCGAATACATCATTGCAATCATAGCCAAGTATTTTTCCTGGCATTACAAGAAATCAGCTCAGCTTCAATGTTAACAGAGCTGGCACAGTACGAGTAGAAACAGATATATAGATTCTCTAAGCGTAATTTGAGCCAGTACAAATCCTTTACATGGTATGCGCATATAATTAATATACATGTGGGGAATAAGTTAGGAATTAAGTATCGCTCTATTGACAATCTTTCAAATATTTTCTGCTTCGGAATTATTTCTGGAATTTGAAAGAAAATATGGGCGAAAACTTTCTTTGTTTGCATTGAACTACATTGTGTGTTTACTAAACTTCAGCAAAATGATAATTTAATTTTTACTTCCTGACTCGCTTTACTATGTTCACAATATTAATTCCAGCGTAAATTCCGACGAGTCATTATTTATTTTTGCGAAAGTTTTAAAATGTTTGTTGCAACCCTCACAAAGTATAGAAGCTGAAATGTAACAGAATGTCCGGTATAAATTCAGCCGAGTTATTTTTCAGTATCCCTAAAGTTATTGGAATATTCGGTGTAAAACCCGCAGAGTAATTTTTATTTTAGTTTCTCGACTCGAGTCTAAAAACACAGTAGAATTAATTAACAACGTGACTGACAAATAGCGTCTATCTCGTATTTAAAATACACGGTCTCAACTGTAGCAACATATTCCGGCGAATGAAAAGATCATCATCAAATACGGAACATTTTATTCTGAATCCGTGTAACACTGCACTAGGTTTTCCGCTCGGCATTAGCGAACTTTCAATAATTCTGGAGAACAACTGCAAGTCCTGTCATTAGGCAAGCAGCTCGACCCTCGCTGAGCGCGTTCGATGGAGAATTGAACACATGGCAATGTTACTGCCCAGTGCATGTGAACGAACTCAAGCCTAAGAGCATTAGGGCTGTAACGTCGCGAAAGCCCTGAGAGCGTGGATCCGGTCATGTAAATAGCCATAATGTGATGGGGTCGACGCATCCTGCGCTAGTGAAGATAGCACTTAAGTAGCAGTAATGCGAGCTGTTACAGGAGGATGAGTTGAACGACCAAAGTTGAGGAGGTGTACGGAGATTGTGTTTAAGAATGTGAGAGACGTGAATGAATAAGTCTGACTCAGCGATCTCCAAAAATAGATTGGACACAAGAAATGCATAGAACACACGCATTAGAGCTGAAATATACAGGCAAGGCATTGTCATAAATCTGATATTACAAATTATAGCTTCTTGTATGCAAGCTGCATTTGTAGCATTCATTTAAAACCTGATTCTTGATATGGTTGAAGGTTGTAACATTTCTGAAAAGCCATTTCAAAATCAACTTGGAGAGTTTAGCTGGATAGGAAAACTATAGTGCAAAAGTTGTAGAAAACAAAACCAGCGCGAACGGGTACCAGTAGTACAATAAAGAAAACTAGGGAATCCAAGCAACGTAAATAGTTCAAATATTATAAAAAAAAACATTTCAGTCGAAAGAAAAATTTACAGATGCAAAATAAGAAAACTAGTATTAAAATATGGACATTCACAACTTCGAGTATCGTTTATATGAAAAAAAAAAAGAGAGGTCTGACAGTGAAAATATCACATCACGATCTCATACAATACACCGATTATAACTCGGAGAAAGATGAATGCAGGAAGTCATCTGTCAGATAAAATAAAATGCATGATATGACAATCAACTTAAAACAGTGAGAATTTGAAAGCCCAAGAGAAATTAAAATCGCAACTGAATCGTTATCTTCGTCCACAGATGGAGTTGAAGGACATGAAGAGCAACTTACTGATACACGCCGACGGCAGTGGCATGAGCGAGCTCTAAAGAGAGTATTGGAAGTCGATCAAATAATACGCCCGATAGGGCTTCTTATGATGGTAAATGACACTGACAGACGAGCAAAACCATTCATTTTCTCCACTAAGCCGGGGATGAAATAGGGAAGGTTTTCCCTTAATAAATGTCAGCTTTATTGGTAACACCCAAGTGATATTAAAATGACCTTTAATACTGGCCGTCAATCTCCTTAATGATCTTGGCAGTCAACGGTAGATGACCTCTCCGAAAGTGTGCATATATCGTACGCAAAGGCTCGATACGAACACTGAACACATTCAGCGAACGATGGCATCCAATCCAGTTGTGGAATAGAATACTTCACAGTGCATAGCACGACCTACTCGGAGATAGCGGAGATTTTCGATCTATGTCTTATAAAACTTTTGTCCGTCTGTGAGCGACCATTTGCGGCGCCCGGTGCGCGGAGTCAGCAAACTCCTTGGTATACCCAGCTACCGTGGGAGCACTTACCTTACCCAGAAATGGGAAAGTAGATGGCGCGTGCCATTGAAGCTTCCACAAGGGCGCCATAGTTCTTAGCGATCCGTGGTCGAGTGCAGCTGTACTTACTCTTCTATAGGGCCAGCTGGCCTATAACTGCAGCAGGAACCAGTGCGTGCGGGTTACCTTGCGAAGATGCGGTCAAGTTGACTTTACATTTGTCAAAGATGAACATGTAAAAACCACGATGTGAGTTGGAGTCGAGTTCTATTGAGAGGGATTTTATAACTTGTTTATGGTTGCAGGAGGAAATCAAACGCAAGAAGAAGTCTGCTGGCAGTTTCCAACCGAATTTTAAAACAATTTCTGCAATAAAAAATTGACACCTATCCGAGATTTGTGTCAAAAGACCTATTTACATTCTCCAGGATCTCATGTAGCCAAAGCATGGTAAATATAAAGCAACGCTCAAATTCAGCAAGTATACAAGCAGCTCACAAAGTAAAATACACTTCCGAAAGGCTCAATATGTTGCCTACAATAATACTGTTTATAGTCTTATTGCACTGTTTTTACACAATATGCAGCACGTTCTAATCTAGTAGACAATTATATTCAGTTCCTACACCATAACACTAAGGCTTCAACGATGAAAGAGTAAGGAGCATTGAACGGGTCTAACGGTCATCACTGCACTGAATAACTTAAGTCTCCGGCTCTGCTACACTGACGATACAAAGAGGGAGAAAAAAGGGACACACAGCATGTCAGCAGAAACGTGGAATACACGCACAAAGGTGCTCCCACACCGAGCCCACGCACACGGAAAGAGCAGAAAATATCGATAATATTATTATATTCAGAATTTTAAGTCTCCGTTTCCACAACAAAAGTAATATCACAGAGGAAGTAAGAAGAGACGTATTATGACGATAGACACGTGGAGCCCATGCCCGAGGGTATTCCCACACTGGATCAGCGAGCAAGGGAACAGCATGTCGGGAAAAAGTAGCAAGAACAGGTAGAAGAAATATCAGTAGGAGTATGAGATGGGAGGGAGCAAATTTGGCACGAAAGACAGCTGTCTTGAAGGCCTAGCTGATGGCAAAGATAACCTGCAGGTCCCCCAGGGTCGCCGTTCCCATAACCCCAGATGGCGAAGGCGAACCTATCATGCCCAGCAGAAGAGAAAGCAATGAGAAGCCGAGTACGCACACACAAACTCTAGAAAAGAAGGAAAAACTAAAACAGGGCTCATCAGTAGGAGAATGAAAAAAAAATTACGTTTGCCTGATGCCCAAAGAAACTCGCCAAGTATTATAAACCCTCTCAGATGCGTTCAGCTCGATAATTTGAAGGAAATGACCGTCAGGTAACAACTAGGCGAAGTCACAATGTGAGCAGATAAAAAGTATTGAAGAATATGTCACCACACGGATGCATGGTATAAGTTCTGCGGAATTTACAGAACACTAACAAGATATATCGCATTATGACTACCATGAAAAGTTCACTAGGTTGCCACGAAATTTTGAAAGGTAGACTTCACTGGAGACATAGGAGTGCGCACACTATCCGCAGAGTGCATTACTTAACTTAAAACTTACATTTTGCACCAATTATTCATCTTAAAGCATGAATAAACTTGACAGTTGTCACCTATGTATAAAATTTTTCACCTGGCAGAAATGGGTGAGATATCAGCCAAAATACAAACGATGTCACAAGAACGCAACATTGTAGAACACAGCCACTTTACTTGCAGTAACTAGCCGATAATATCAGCACAGTTAAGTTTTCATTTCTTTGAAATAACCAGGCTTTCATTTGGGATAAAGAATACTATGCAATAAAATAATTATGTAAATATATAACAGAACTAAGAGACAGGACTCCCTAGTACTCGATTAAAAACGAAAAACAAAAAATCGCCGAGGAAATGTGTTCAGTTTTTACTGTATAGCCACCTTTTAGCTTATACTTCTGTAGGAAATTCCGCATCGACTTGAAGCCTAAGATGAGCTAAGCGATACGGAACTGAAACCCGCCAATCGAAGAGCCAATAAAAACGCCGTATCTGGTAAGGAATACGGTTACACTGAACTAACAATGAAATGAGCCGATGCCATTTTAGATAGTAAAATGCCCATTCCAGTTACGTAAACAGCTCAAGAGCCCTAGAGCGCTGGGGAGTCAAGTGCCATTCCAGACTCATAAAATAGGGCGGCCTGAAATCAGCGTCCTGCGCTGCTTCACGCAATAATTGACGTTAACGACGCAGTGAAGTCAGCGAGGCTCGGCTTCGATGGGAATCAAGGGAATCTCGAGCGTAAAAATGGTGTCGCTTTCCAAAAGGTAACGTTGAATTTGAAGCCTCACGGACAGTTATAGAGTTGGTCGTGTCCTCGAAAACACGTCCAAGGTTTTGTAAGCGGCATCGAAGATTGGAAACTACGCATATAAAACTAAGCTGCAGCTCCTTGAAGCACATAGTTTATTAGTAAAAAGCTATAACATTTTAAAAGGAGGACTTCATAACGTTGTATCTCTCGGCATCTGGTGATGGGTTAAAAAAAGGTGAAAAAAAGGGTTTATAAAGGTTAAAATAAAAGCCAGCATCGGTGTTAGTTGTTTTTACTCAGTGGTTTCTTTATTGAAGCAACATCTTGATAAAATCATACTTATTTGAACTCTCGGAACATGTGCTTACGCCCTTTCCGATAGATTTTGGCAGCATTTCAAAGACTCGCTCAAAAGCTTTGGCAGCATTGCTTAAGCTACTCAGTGAAATTGAAACACGAGTTATTTTGAAAAGGGTTATTTGTACGTACTATAAAATGAAACACAGACGACTTATTTCAACGAAAAAGTAAACCAAAAGTGAGTTACATTTCTATACCGTAGTATTTTTTGCTCCAATCCCGAATTCCGAATTAAAGCACACTGAGAGAGCAAATCTCTGCCAAGCAAAGAAATATTAACGAAGAACTCAAATTAGCCTTGAAACTAGGATTTCCTATTATCATCACCGAAATTAGGGAATTTGTGCCTCTTGACGGTGATACCAGCTCTGTAATTTTCTGTAAAATCCGTCCATAACTTTTTGAGTTCCGTTCTGACCAACATTAGTCAAACACAAACACACAAACGGACAAACTGATCATCACCGAAATTGGGTCATTTCCATCTTTTAACATTTTTAACAATTGCTAAATATTTCATGAAAAACCGTTAACAACTGTTTGAGATATATTACTGACAAATGTTTTGACAAACATTAGTCAAATAAATAAATGGACAAACCTATCATCACCAAAATTGGTGATTCATGTCTCTTAACATTTTCAAATATTCCTACATTGAAATTCCGTTAGCAAATTTCGGAGTTACAGTACTCACAAACATATAAACAAAGACAAACCTACAAAGGGACAAACAGATCAACACAAAAATTTTGTCATTTGCTCCTAGTATTAACCTCAACAGTTCCAGAAAATTTCATAAATATCCGTCCATTACTTCTTGAGTTATGATACCGAGAAAAAAAAGAGGCAAACAAACCTAGAAACGGTTGAACGGATATTCACCAAAAGATAGTTAATCTTCTGTTCCTCCTTACATACCTAACAATCCCTGTACTTCATACTGATCCGTCCACAACGTTTTGAGTTATCTTGGTGACAGACAGACAAACAAACAACCTCGACAGAGTGTTATTTCATGGTGTCGTATTCGGGTTCTCTTTATCACGGATATTCTATTAACAGGGCAAATGAGACAAGAAGGTAGATGCAGATCTATATTGTGGTAACGAGTCTCGACAGGTACACA
>LQNS02278180.1:17147707-17166056 GCA_001587735.2 Parhyale hawaiensis | reverse complement strand
GTTAGCTGATACGTCATAATTAGGCTTGGGTAAACAGATATTTTTGAGTTCGATTGAGTTCGTCAGCGATAAGCGACGGACGTTTACTCAGACGGGGTGGGCTACGTTATAAGAGCTGCATTAGGTTAAACTGAGGTAAATTCTAATGGTGTAGCGTGGGTTGGTTCATTTTGGAAAGTATAATCTTTATTCAACCGTGGAATTCCACGGGTCCCGCTAGTATAATATAAGTATTTAATTTATATTATAAACATTATATGATGGGACGAGTGTTTAGAGCCGTGAGAAGAAACATTCAATTAAAAAATCGATATCTTAACACGATAATCATTTTTGCTAATATAGAAAGTATCATTATTACTATTGTTGTTCAAGTTACTAATATATCGCAACTTATGAAATAATGTTAGAGCATCACGCACCGGCTACTAACTGAATAGACATCTAGATGATTCCAGAATTGGCATGGCGATGGAACGGCGCAAGTAAATTCACAGTAACACGCATAGGCCTAAGCAGAACAGCGCACAAATATAACACAAGAGAATGTTGCAGTTCCAACAAAGCAAAAGCGAGTCAATTCAAGAACAAAGAGCACTGCCCTCTTGAGGCGAAACATAGTCGCAAGTGAACTGCCCTGCAGGGAATTATGGCCGTATTTCTTGCATCAGAAGGCTTGCATCCACTCAGATGCAAAGCATGGAGTGAGCGCACGAAAGCTACGGAAGTAGGTAATGCATAATTGCAACGAAGTACAGCTAGGGGCAGATTATAAAGGAAATCACGACATACACGGAAAGTTTCTCACATAGATGGCTCTCATCAACCTTGCTATCAAGTATGTATGCTCTTTGCAAGTACTTGTAAGTCTTCGTATAAGCAAGCTAGATATCTCGCGGAATTTCACAGCCCCCAGCCTAGCACAACCTCAGGCAACAAAATGGACAGAAGCGATGAAGGCCCCGAGCAGATATTATCCTAGTGCGAGGTCACACTTCATACTGCCGGCTACAATTCTGTCTCTGCTGCAGTTGGTTGTAATCTAATATAAGAATTACCGTATTATAGTTACGTACGTCGCGTAAGAAGGTAAAGGGATAAGTTTGGAAGATATTCAAGCTTCGAAGATAATGCCACGGTGTCCGTGATACGGGCTTGCATTCGGGCAAACTGAGGGTCGGCTTCTTCATCTATGGACCTAAGCTCGTCTGCACGAGCGTGTTCGTACATGTTGAAGGTGATGCCGGAAATGCTACTTGACTTCACCATATATATATATCACAGTTTCTCGTCCCGTCAACACCTGGTATTATCAAGACAGGGGGCTCTCCGCCCGCCCTTGTGTTTAAAGAGAATAAATACAAAGAATCGAGTCAGGATTCGATCCGGGGACCTAGAGATTACCACGCCGCCACTCTAACCACTAAGCTACAGCTGCATCAGGGCAAAGATATTAGGGCAGAGCCGTACGTGTATGACGGAGCTCATCCGTCTACCCAGAACAAACACAAACACGAGGACGGACGGAGAGCCCCATGTCTGGATAATACCAGGTGTAGACGGGACGAGAAACTGTGAGATCTTTCAGGTTATTAACTGTTGAGGGTAGGCAGATAAGCTCCCTCATACACGTACGGCTCTGCCTTAATATCTTTGCCCTGATGCAGCGGGCAACACAAGTACCTAGCGTGCTTGTGTTGTTTTTAGCGGTTAGTGGCTTAGTGGTTAGAGTGGCGGCGTGGTAATCTCTAGGTCCCCGGATCGAATCCTGACTCGATTCTTTGTATATATATATTATATATATATATAATTTTTCAGAGTGTTAAACTTCCCTTTGAGAAGCACTCTGAAGAGTAATTGAAGAGCAATAAAAAAGAGACAACGGGGGCTTTTGTGGGGTACTAATTTTCAGCCGTCATTTAACGGCAGGTCGGGCCGCTAGTTATTAAAGGAACTGGAGAAATCAGCCGTCGGTATTCGACAGGACATCACAGCATTTGCATTATAATAGAGATGGCTTTACATGCATAATATAGCTGAACCTAATAAAAAAAAGTCACGGTTACTCTTGAAATAGAAACGCGACTGCCTAACCTACACTGCACCAGCAGCCGAAACACATCACGGTTACCGCATTTGCATTGTCGGATGTTGACACAATGTCTCGGAGCAGCAATAGCTTCTGATGTGCAAATAACTCGAGCAATTGCAAGGCTTCTCACAAGACGCCTCAGCCGTCGTTGAGGCCACAAAGACGAAAGGCGTTGACGAGGCAGACGAGTCCTAATTGGCGTCCCTGGGCACTGCACCCGCGCATGGGCAAGCCTAGTTGGCCAGCAATGTTGGGCTTGTACATGGGCGTAGTGACCTCATCACCGAGGGAAGCCACTAGTTTATTTTTTCTACACGAGTCCCACCTCATCAATTGGTCTGGTTTGTAAGCAGGGTTCACACTGCAATCTTTTGCTCACTAAATGTAGTAGAAAGTGTTGGAATGCTTTGATTCGTCCTTGTCAATACAACTGTGTGTCGACCAAAATATTTGCTAAATTGTTAGCCTTCGTGTTAACTGGTTTTTGGCTAATCTCATTAGTAAATTTTTGGCAATCTTTTTAAATTAGGAATTATCTAAAACCCTAAAAGCTGTGCACTCTTCTGATGGATACAAAAAAGCAACAAATCATCCGGACGTGTGACGGCCTGTAACGGCGTCAAAAAACTCGACTGTGCAGCCGCCTTTAGAAGCATCGTTCCAGTGCTCGGAGACGAACCAGTGTTAACCGTGTTTGCCGTCACGTACGCTCCATATGAAAACCAAAATCTTACACGGGTGCTATCGAGGCCAATATTTATTCTTTCACTTGATAGATAGCTATTATAGGTGAAATTTATTTTTATCGTGTCAATTATCTTTACCTGATATAGTCAAAAGTTATTACAAATTTTCCAAAATTCTCAGCTGTTGGTTCGTGACAAAGTAGCGGCACCGTCGACTCATCAGAACTCAGAAGTGGAAATCAATTTAGTATAGCTACAGCAGTTGTATAGCTACAGCAGCCGTATGGCTATAACAGTCCCAGAAAAATTATTTTTGGCGTCTCCTATAGTAAAACAATATCTGCTGAAATGGCATACGCTAATTTTCCTCCATTTATGCTTCCGTTTTCCATTCGGATTAGTTTGACATATTTTTTAAACATCTCAATACCACCCGTTCAAAGAGTAGCTAGCATTTTTACGCCGGTAAATACAAGCACACAAAAACACAGAAGTTCAATGAACAGAAAAGACCAAAGCTGCCAATTAAGCATGCAGCTGACGTCAGTTGATGCCAACAGCACATGTACTCTGAGATGAAACTGGTTATTTCCACAATTCGGACGTTTGTTTTTTATTTTAGTATACAGAAATATGAAACTTGAAACTAATTTACATAAAGTATAGTATTGACATCAACAAACATTATTAGACAACAAAAACAATATATGTATGTTGAGTATACAAAATTCCCGTACGAAATAAAAGATAAAGATAAAAAAAATTTTTTAGAAACGGAAAAGAAACCTATTTCACATTTAGTTCGTCTAAAACGCTTGTAGACTTTAAGCCTTGTTAACTGCAAGATATCGCCGCATTACCGGTTCATTCGTTGTGAAGTAGGAATAATTTAATATTAAGCCAATATTGAAAATCATTACTGATTTAAATTTTATGGAGCTTAAAGAATTCTTCCAATTTGAATCTTTCTTTTTAAAAATTTATAGAGTTCTTGCGACAGTGTGCTTCTGATAAAGGGTTTCTATGTAAAATTCAAGCGGATTCCTAATCCAATGGTCTAGAGCTACAACCTCCAATTTATTAGGGCTAAGCTGTCGTCCAGAGCGGATGCTAACTGTAATTTGTCTCAATAAATTCTCAAGCGAATTCAAATCTGGTGATTTGTTAGGCCATGCTAGTCAAGTTCATATTACTTTAGCCTATCTATTGAAATATTGCTTTGGCCGTATGTCTAGGATCATTGTCGTACTAAACCATGTACTTCCGAGCTCCAATTTTTTGACTCATTTCTACATTTACTTTTGATTTTTTCTACACCTGGTACTATTCATTGTTCCTTCGATCCCTTCCAATGTTTGTGCGCCACTGACTAAAACCAAATTGCGAAGTTTTTATTGACAGACCGTGGAACTCAGACTTTTCAGTAACAAAATAAAGAATGAATATGCAAAAAAATTGTAATGAAATCTTAAAATGATATTTTGTCTACACAATTGCCTCCCTTAATGTTTTAAATGTAATTGGCTTTTACTCTATACAAAGTAAAACTCTGTCAACAATAAGAAATCACAACCGTACGAGCAGTAGCGGTATATGGGTTAACTTAAATTGTGTTTAAAAGCTTTACAGTATCAACTTATTAAATAACAAGCTAGACTTACAAAAATACCCTTTTTTTTCCTTAGGTTTCGCATCCGCACGTCATATACTGTCTTCCATGTAGAGCGACCTATCAAAATTATTCTTCGCATCTGAGTTGCGCGGGGCTCCTTGCCAGCTAGCAAGCGGCTGGTGCTGCGCATCAAGAAGACGAAGGCAGGACAAGCCTGAGATAATCTTACATGCAGTGACCAGCAACCATTAGCATAGAAAGTGAACCCATCAGGTCATCTTTACGCAGCCCACCACTTGGGCAGGGACATGAAACAACACACCTTTACATATTGGGCGCGAACCATCATGCGCAGACATGCGAGGCAGTACTGAAGCATTTGGATTGATTAGATTAGATAGGCGGCAGTAGACGAACCAAAAGGCCCATTCCCAAAAAGACACCGGGACTTACACCCCGGTCCTCTATGAGCTATTGGGAGGGCAAATGACCGCCACAAACCTTAAGCGAATTACCTGCAGTTTTCGGCAGTTAAAGAATTTAGTACAGTATACGTGGCTTTTATTTTCAATAGCTAAATACATATGCAGTTTCGGTACTATCCAGAAGTGGCTTTGTAGCAGCACAATAGGTTAGTAGCACCTGGAAGGTCTCTATTTGACACCGAACTAACCTACACTGAGTTCTATTTTGCTTCAACTGTGTGCCCAGTGCGCAATAAATGACAAGAAAACAAGGCACAGAGCATACGAAATGAATTAAAAAAGAGTAGAGGATGAGGCCCAGAAGAGACATATATACTAAGATTAGATAGCAGACAGTAGACGGACCTACAGACCCATTCCCAGAGAAACACCGGGACTTACGTCCGGACCCTCTATGAGCTATTGCCATTATGTTAGTAGCATTTAGATGAGTGAGGAAGAAAGACGAAAAGAGGGGAAAAAATCAGTTGTGTGGGGGGGGGGGGGTCTCTGCTGCGACCCTCCACACAGGAACACACATAGGAGTCCGGAAACGAAGACCTACCTATCCCAACAATCTAACCTTGCAGCATAAATTACGGCTGGATGCAACCAATAGCACTGGGGTTAACTTCGGTGTGTGTATATATATTTTGGCACGAGAAAGACAGGATCCTTATGGATATTCCTCCGAGAGGTACCAGTAGCCGTCTGTGCCTTGTTCCCTCTGATAATATAGTGACAGTATCACATTAAGTCTCTCAGCTTTGAGTAACTTTGGCTGAACGGTGTCCAATGTGGGACTTGCGGCTTGGAAGTCATTATGGCTTAGTGCCTTGCAACTCAACAGTTTCTATACGGTGGAATTTCCGAAAAGATATGGACGCTAGTAATGCATCCGAAAAGTTGTGCTTAGGCACCACAGCTTAGATAATAATGTAATACAAGCTTAACAACAGAAAGCTACCTATACGGTTTAGCGAGTGCAGCTCGATCAGCTTCACACTTTCCAGTGAAGTGAATTTCCTAACATTAGGAAAACCGTATCTTTCTTAATTGTCGATCATTCTTAACTTTCACGCACTTCAATTATAGAAGTAATTGCGAAAGCTAACAACAAAACTCCAATCTTCATAATGGTGGCTCTTACGTAAAATAATGGCTAACATAAAACTAAAATTGCCAAAAACTGTAACATAGAGTAAATATCCAAAGATAATTTAACAAGTGTACTCAGCCGTTAAAAATGACAGCGAAGAATTTGTGATGATACTTCTCCATTGATCATAAGTTTGTTATAATTTTGCTAATGTAGGTTGCAGTGCAACTGCCAACTTGAAAGAACATACAAGACTAGCGTTCACGGCCTATATTCTGCTGAATAACGTAAACTCTATCTTTTGAGAGACGATGAGAAGCAATTTTTTTAGCGCGCTGTTGAGCATAACTGCTACTATATGCTGTGCTCGGTATCCAATCTAAGATACTCAACTATTCACTATATAATAACACAAAGTTGCTGGTTGGTTGGTTGATATCTTGCTAGCTTCTTTCGTTTGTCCTCTCCGTCACGCTCTTAAGGATTTGGATAGGAAAAAATTCATCTACTGAATAACAAAATGAAATACTATGAAATTTCACGCCTAAATTACGATAGCGAATATATTTCGGGAATATATGCTCGAAAATCGAGATAATGCATTTTTTGCACCAGGCTTCGCTTTGAAAAGTAGCTCGGTGCTTTTTGAAATGATTGTGCGGTAAATAAAAGGCGGCGTGTTCGACAGAACTTCTGATCCTATCATGCATAGCCTAAGCTATTTAGGATATTTTCTACAGTAAATTCTTCGTAGCAGATGAAGAGGCTCAATCTTCGTTGAAGTTTTCGTTCCTATCGTGCATAGCTAATCCATTTCGCTTATCGTTCCTTAGCTGCATTTCTTCGTGGCAATTGAAACTTCATACTGAGCCCAGGCTAAAATATTTTCAATTCACGCCGAAGATATGTTTCGATCTTGAAGGTTCAACTATCTGCTGGTATCCAGGATACAGTAAGCACTAAGTATTTCCTGTGAATTGTTTTAATTGAATTGTATTTTTTGATGCTGCTCCACTTTTGAGCGTTTCCAAACTGCATGATCGTCTTTCTTTGCAGGAGGAAAATTTTGCTCTCACAAACTCGTGTTAGAACAACTTTGTTACTTTAATGGATGATGAAGCCTGCAGGTATAGGGAATAATTTGCTGGATGAAACCTGCACCAGAAGCAGGAACACAGAAAACTTTATTACAAAATAATTGGCGTCATTTTTGACGGCTGGGTGCTTTAGCATTATTCAATGGGGGTTTTGGGCACAACCAAAAGCTGTTTTCTGGAAGGAAGAAACCAAAGTGAAAAATATTTGCTGCCAAGAAATCCTCGTGTTTTTGCCCGCCTGCTCGCCGCTGAGGAACATTTTACTATTTGCCTCGTTGATCATACACTCAATTGGAGTTTGAACTAAGAGCAACGAAAGTTTCGATGTGAAAAATTCGGAAGAGAATAGTTGAAATCATCATGCATGAGAGTGCTGTCGAGTACTGTATGCGTCTTCAGTGACCTGAATTCAACGTTGGCAAAGCAAGAAGCGCATTGAAATAATAACCATACTTTTACCATCATCTGCAACCAGGTCTATTTTACCCCTATCAGCTTTCGTCGAAACATGACAAGATCGCCAGTCTCCAACCTGGCCTAATTTTCGCCTATCTCATTTCTTAAGGCGTCACAGAAACAGGACAGATAGATAAACAGAAAAAGAGACATTGGTCTTTGTTATACTGTAAATTTACTAACTATAGCTAAAAATATGTTGTAGTGAATTAAGCAAAGTACTACGTCAGAGGCACAATATATTCGGTTTCATGTTAAAACTCATGACTCATCTCCAAGGACTCCGGGAAGCAGTACCCCTTCATATCAATAGATAGCAATAATTCTTCCCTCATTTAAGGGACTTTCAAGATTCCTCATTTTAAAATTTCTAACATCTAGCTATTTTCCGAGTATCACATTTCATTTGCATCAGGAAGTACCTAATACTACAACATCAGTAGAATATTACACTTCCTAAAATTCCTATACAAATATGTTATAATCGACCAGCAAGAAACACAGCCTTTTTGAGGGACAGTGAACAAACTTGTCACAAATGTAAAAAGCGGGGAAAAACAGCATGCAAACCACTGACACGCCATTAACGCCTCGGATGCACATCAGCCATCACACATTTTTACCAAGACCAAGTTCAATCAGCTCACAAAAGGGCCAGGAAATTCCAACAGGCGCGCTCGCAAAACAATGTTCTTGAAAAAAGGCGCAGTTTCGGGTTACGTTTCAACAAATAAATTCGAGCATCTCCGGCTGGCGGCAATACACGCACACACGAACACTGGACGACCAAACAATCCCAGGTTTTGAAAGGTCAGCACACATCACACAAGGAAAAAATTCCGTGAACCTCTATAAATATATAAATTTGGGAGCAAATATAATTGCAAGTTTCTGAAAAATTGACATTATTATCATGCTCTTCGGTTTCTGCATGATGCCTTGTCATAACCCTGATACCTAGTTATATGATTCTTCGGACGAGGTCCGGGTGGTGTTTCTCGCACCGCTCATCTTGTGCAGAGGTGATGCTGCAGTCCGTGACCAGTGGGAGGACTAGTAGCGAGTTATCCCCACAGTGCACATAGCCACTTACAGCAGGTTTGTCCAGCACAGTCAGTCAGTATGCGTCCAGTAAGTCCTTAAATTTCGCCGTCTCAGTACTGGTGACGTTTCGAATACGTCGTGGCATTTTCATGATACAATCTCGCCCTTTAGACATTGAAACTATTACAATACTTCGTGGCTCACGCGTCACCACAAGTTTTGATCGGAATTCGCACTTCACAAGTGCGACCAATACGATCTGAGTGTCTGGCAGGAATCCACCCGTTGACATTGACAGTAATTTCTTCTAGAATATTTCAAACACATTTGATCGTGAAGTGTTCGAATCTTCGATGACTTGAATACATTGAAGGCCGGTGGGCCAATCTTTTATGATGGTTTAAGTCTCAAAATTTACCGGTGAATGATCTCTGGATAGCCTCGAGGCACTCTGACAAATGACAAATCGCTCCAACAAAAATTTGTAAACGAACTATTATTGGGACGGAGTCGTCACAAAAGGACGCTTACGGTTAAACAAACGCAGTTAGTTAGTTAGTTAGTTAGTTAGTTAGTTAGTTAGTTAGTTAGTTAGTTAGTTATAAACTTTGTTTAACCTCCGTAGCCGCAACTGAGGCGTTCCAACAGAGATGAGTGTGTAGTATTTAAATACCACATAATTTGTCGCGTGGCCTACGTGCGCTACTACGGGCAGGAAACAATGCGCAAAGCATAGTAGGAGACACTCGAGTGGTCGGCCTCTATCACGGCCTTCCACGCGAGAGAGATGAGAGAAGTCCCGCGGACTAGGTGCGCTATCTCTATCGACAGTCCACCTCGCGGAACAGAAACGGAAATGAAGAACCTACCTAACTTTACAAAACTAACCTCGTCAGCAGGAACTGCGGCCAGATGCAACATCTCCTGCGGAAAAGGTACTCGGGTATACCCCTGGGGTCGTAAGGCCCATGTATAAACAAACGCAGTTTTGAAACGCCAACACACCGAGCAAACATTTAGGTAAGCCACCATATACTCACTAAACCATACACGTCTTTGCCTAACGATTCTCGGTACATTGCTATATATTCCACGTAGGCCTCTTTTTGGACGACAATACTGAGAGCGCAGGATAGCAAAAAACATTGCATCTTTTATCTATCATAAAATTATTCAACTAAACAAAGTAAAGGCAAAGACCTGGGTTTAAATAAGTGTTATATAACTTCAAATACTTCGAATCATCACGACTGCGTAGCTCTCAGAAGTGCTTCGAAAGTACGGGATGAGGGCTCGCTTTGTCGAACTTGAATAACTGTAATTAGTTCACGGTAATCTCAAAATCATCAGCATTAATTTGGAGGCAACAGGTATCTAATACACTCAAGCGTTACTATGAATTTTAATAACGAAATTGTATTATTGTGTTATTAGATTCAGTGTTTTACCACCCTAAACGCAGCGAGGCGATTCAAGGGTGAAGCTCAACAGGAAAAATATGATACTTTTCATCAATAGGAATATTTTATCTCGGCATTCCAGCGGGAAAACTCGGTTACTCAGTGCGCTACACTACTGGCGGGGGAAAAAGGCGCAAAGAATAGAAAAAGGCACTCGAGGGGACGGCCCTATCCAAGACCTTCCACACGAGAGAGTAGAGAAGTCCCACGAACTAGGTCGGCTTTTTCGATCGACAGCCCACCTCGAGGAACGGAAAGGGAAAATAGAGAGCCTACCTAAAAGCCACGGTATTAGCTTTTATAGAGTTCTATCAATTGTCAATATGAAAAATGTTTGTAAAAAGTATGATTATGCAATGTTTTATTTCAGAAAAAATTCAATTATATAATCAAACAATGAAGTATATAGTTTTCAGTTTACATAAAAACCTTTCTTCTGGAATACAAGTTCAAACCTTTTGTCGACAGATTCTACCTATGAAGTTTTACATTTCAGGACGAGTAATAGCGCTAGCACATGTCTTGGTAGTTGTCCATAAGTCTTCTTTTCAAGTATATTGCCTTCCATTCTTGTAAATATCCTGCATCAGAATTACAAACAAGTTTTCTATTGGATTCAGATCAGAAGAGCATGCCGGCCAAACCATCAAACGGTCACCTTTCAGTCTTAACGATAAGAGCATATGTATTGCCTTTACAGAGTGAGACGGGGCATTATCGTGTTGAAAAATTAACCTGCGACGCTTTTGCATTGGAACGTCATCCAGCGATGGAAGCGAGGCCAACTCAAGGAGCTAACAATAAGCCACAAAAGTTATTTTCACTCCATCTGGCAAACGCACAGGACCAACAAGTCAACTCTAATAATTCTCGCCCAAATCTTAACGCCTCCTCCGCTCTGCTGGCGAAGGAAACGAGAATGACGCTCTGGGCAGTTGCCAACCCATCCTTTTCCCTAACCGTCTGGTCCGTCCAGAGTTACCCTGGTTTCATCGGTGAAAAGTATCATCTTCATGTTTGTCGTCATATGCTCTCGAGCCCATTTCAGCCGTGAATCCTCGTGCTTGGCCGTCAGAGGAGGTCGTTTTTCATGTGTAACACTTTTCCCCGAGTTTCTCATCAACCGGCGACTTGTTTTCGCAACTTCAGGGAGATTTACTTCGCTAAAGATAGCCTTCGATGTTTGTCCTGGCTTCTTCAACAATTTCCTTTTCACATTACGAAGATCCCGACTACTAACAGCTTTCAGGATGTCAGAGTTAGAGCGCTTTTTCCCTGGTGAAGGTCGGCTAAAAGCGCTTCACCGTGTCAACATGGCGGCCTATTGAAACAGCAATTTCCTTGTAAGGTGTTCCTTTAACCATATCTTTCACTATTTTTTTGTTTTTGCAGCCTCAGACAGACCTCTAGCCCTTCCCATTTTTAAAGATTTTTACAAAAGCTAATAGAGTGGCACACCGAATGATCACGTTAATTGCAATAACACATGAAATCTTGAAAGGATTCAGATGAAGTTGCAGTAAAGAATTTACCATACGTAAACACTACTGCCAGAAAAGTTTCACAGCAAATGAAAAAGTTAAACCATCTGTAGTATTAAAAATTGGATGTAGCTATTTTCGTGGTACGGACTGTATAGGCTGCTAATTCGGGAGTACAGTGAAACATAGCTCGGACAAAGTTCTAATGTATAATTAATGGGTGACTTATGAGTTCTTAAAGCAGAGGATACCTATACAAAAAGCGTTGTCTATTTGCCCTATCCATCCTCATGCCTAAAGATGAGCGCCGAGTTCACCGCAACGTTCCATAGAAAAACTCTAAAGTGGTGCCACTAATATGCAAGGATTACGTTAGGAGCGAGGGGGATGTAAAATTTTCTATTGGCACAGCTCCGGAGGCAAAACAAAACACAACTTGAAAATCAAAAAATAATTCATTTCTAGTAAGAAGAGTAATATGTGAAACGTTCCGTACGTAGGAGAGTGGGTGTTACTGGACATGATCAAATGAAAAATGAAAAAAGCACTTTCGTGATGAAGAGGGAACATAGAACTGCAATGCAATTGAGACTTTCCAAACTGATGAGACCGCTGTCTTGCACCCACGCTCTGGATTGCGAAAATCAAGTACACTGTATCGCGTTCGAAGGCTTCAGAAGAGCTTTTGCAACAAGCTCAACTCAAATTGTGAGAAGGCTTTAGACGTTTGAGTTGTAACGCATAGTGGAAATTTTTCATTACTTTTTCTACCTTTCAACTTTCTCAGTGAGCCTCTCCGCGTTCTCCAGCGTAAAGTCATTACATAAGCAGTGTTGTTCCAAACCCTGGACGCGTACTCATCGGAGAACATGAATACGTGCTGGTTTTGTGACGACACTTTTCTAGCTGTAGTGCTAGCAGTATTTGTAGAAGTATTTTGACAAACAAAAAGTGTTCCCACAAACAATCACACATTACTGCGCAGCAGCAGAGAAGGCACAGCAGGGCAGGAGTTTCCCGTCAGTGCACGCAAAGGGCGCGCTAGTTTTGGGAAAGCTCTTTCGTCAATGTAAGGCTTCAGACAATTTTTGTAATTGAATGTTATCGCAAACGCTGCCAAAAGCCTGAATTAAGGAAACTTACTGCTAGTGAACGCCAAAACAAGCAGTAGCAGAGCTGCAACATTATGCCAAAACCACTACACTTACATCGCTGCACCGCCGGGCGAGGTGGTCTTGGTAGAGCCAATACACCCTACTTTTGTCTGTGAGAATGCGGCCTATAAGGCAGAAGATGCAGTCATTTAGTAAAAAAAATTTTTATTTGAAAAATCGAGCAAGCAATCGCGATTCTGCAGTTGTAAACCAATGAAAATGTTGGTAAGACGGTGAATGTAAGGACTCCAAATAACTATATGGGCGACGAACGATCATATACATGCATGCGTCTTGTAACTTACTTGTGTGCTCATAACAAGACCTGGAACTTCTTTCTGTGGTCGGAGACAAACCAATTATATCATAACTTCGTGTATTTGGTATTGTAGGTCGCAATAAATGGAAAGGTAGTAGCAAAATTCAAGAACTCCACCTCCCCCCCACAAAATATATATATATTCGGTGCTACAGCACTCGTCAAATAACCCCATAATTTCTCTCTGGGGTTTTATGACGAACATATAAAAGTCATTTAGGTTTTTTCAAAATGTCACTATAGTTGCAAGACCGCCAAGTACGAAGAGATTGACATCACAATACCCAGAAAAATATCCATTCTATATAACTAAATGCTTCGACTCAACTCAATTGGTTGTGAGGCCCATTCAAGTTTTTTAGTTACTCCTACAAAATACAGTACACATAACTAGATCTATCACTGACAGTCAACTAGTCTGAGGCTGAGATTTATGGCGAATAGATACATCCTGTTAATGTTAAATTTAGTACGAAAAACTACCTGCTTTGGACCTTACAATTAATCAGATGCGCTAGGCTATTGTATTTGATTACATTAACTACCAATTTCTAGGCGACAACATGTAGGAGTGAGCGGTTTAACCGCAAGAAAAACTGCAGTGAGACAGGAGAAGTGCAGCTGCACGTGTGCATTACCAGAACAATTCCAAGTCACAGCACGAGTACTCCAATTAAGGCGAGCCTCCCTATGGAGTGAGGCTAAGATTAATGTTCTCCTAGAGCTCCGCGTGAAATAACAAAATGTGTGCGGGAGAGCACTATATCTGAACGATTGAAAAGTATTACTCGGAGGAAATCAAAGGAGAAACTTTCTGTAAAAACGAGAAAATTTCAGAATGAAGTTATCTAATGATTGTGAAGTTTCAGACTTGCTCTCACTTCCTTAAGGTTACTAAAAGAATTTCAAGAAGAGAACAACGGTCTATCACAGATAAAGTGTATAGGTATGGAGGTTTAATTTCGCAGAGATGCATTTCCTTTGGGGTTAATATAGGGATTTCAGAGATAGAACAGCGGCCTCTCACAGATAAAGTGAACAGGTATGACAGTTTTCAATTTTACTCAGATATACATTTCCTTAAGGTTAGTAACACAATTTCAATGACAGAACAACGGCCTTACGCACATAAAATGAACAAGCATGGATCTTTAACTTTGCTGATTTATATTTCTTTAGGGATGGTAAAAGAATTTAAAGACAGAACAACGGCCTCTATCACATGAAGTGCACAAGTATAGCAATTTTTACTTTCACTCAGACACATATAAACTGTTCAGGTCTAGAGGTAAAGCCCCAAATGGTGACATATATAGGTGACCGAAAATACCAACGGCGGGCATCCACAACACCTGATTGTATGGGCGTTCTTTCTTGTATCCATACAAACCACGTTCTGATCACCAGTGTGCCTGAGTGTAAAATTCCGTCTGCCGTAATGTATGGATTACCTTGCGCGGCACTGCCATGGTATATGTGAATCCCTAAGTCTCCCATTGATCTATGGGCGTCTTCATATCTACTTGCGTATGTGGTGAGTTCTCAGAAGTTCTGGGCGACTAGCAAAGATCAAGGGTATAGATTGCACATGTAAGATACTTGCATATACTAGAACACTGAACGATGATGATTAGCATACACTTGCGTAATTAGTGCAGAGAGGTATCAGCTGTACCATTTGAAGAGCTAGTAGAAGAAAGTCTAGTGATAGCTACTACATACTAGCTCGAGAACGTCGATGTAATGCACGACCGTTGCTGGTACGGTCGAGAACTCAAGGCTGGCTAGAGTACGTCGCTACAGCTTATATAGTCATATTAATAAGGGTGTGCCTCGAGGCGATGGCACATGATTTCTCAAACACTTCTGCATATCTATCATCAAATTTCTGCGGATCTATCTTCGAAATGTCCCTAATTTACCCTTCGTAAAAATCTAGGAAATTATACAATGTGTAAAGCCCTTGGTCTACTTGCAAAAATTCTGCAAGTTTACATAAAATTCCTGAAAATCTACTCTACTTCCAAAATAAAGCAGATCTGCTTTCAAATTCCTGCAAAGCTACCATCAGAATGCAGTAAATCTACAATCGAATTCTACAAATCCAATATCGAAATCCTGTGACCGTCAAAAAGTAACCGAGTCCAGTGATACTGTGTAGACTGTACCAATTACGCCAAGATTTTAGTATAGCGGTGAAAATCCAAATGGGATCCCTCATCCGAGAATACTTATGAAAAAAAAATATTATTATAGATGAGCAGCACCGATAAGGAAATCAGATTCCGGTAGAAAATTAAATTAGCAACACCGACATGAACGTTATAGCCCTGTAGTAAAGTAACAGCATTGACATGCACATCATAGACCTACAGTAAAGCAACAACACCAGCTTCAACATAACATTCCTGCAGTGTAATGACAACGCCGTTATGAACATCGAAGTCCTGCAGCAAATTAGAAACATAATCAACAGCATTTCCAGAAGATATTCATAAACAAAGCTGAACAAAGTTCACTAGAAGAGCTGAAAGTACCCTCTCCACAAACGAAAAATAACAAAATGTCGCTAGGAGACGTGCGGAGTTCGTCACTGGGCCACACGCAATGATGAATATGTGAGCAGATGACGCGTCCGAGCCCCTCAACTAAGTAAATAAATCTAAGTAAGTGGTAAAGTTTCCCTTAGGCAAGAGGAAATCTGAGGACGCTAGCAAGCGGCGAGCGCACAACTTTGCACAGTCAATCCACTCTGACAGCGCTGTAGTCGCCACAATAGTGACAGGCGACTGAGCAATTTACGACAACTCTGGGCCACGGTCCCGGTCACAATTTCGGGGTGAGTGAAATGGAAACAAAAGCAGCGCTCAGTTTGATTTAACGAAGCAAAGTCAAGTAAATGGTATGAGGAAAGTAAAAAGTATGATGTGTTCACTAAGCCAGGACGGCCCAACAACTCTGCGTCACGGTCCTGGTCATAATTTCTGGAAGAGTGCAGTATAAAAAAAAGTATTTAGCTCGATTTCACAAATGAAAGGTACGGAAATGATATGAGGAAATGGATTGGCATAATATCAGCAACATTATAGTGTTCGGATAAATTTACAACAAGCAGAGTCCACAGAAATACAAAAAAAAAGGAGAGTTCTGATGTTAGTAAACGAGTCATTCATGACTACAGTGCAGTGCTCAGCTAAATTGAACGACACAAAGCCAGGCAAAAAGTAAGCAATTCGAAAGTTACGATAGACCATAGACGCAAGTACCTACTTAACCGTACTCAGAAAACACAGTTAGATGAAGAATGACGAGAATCTATCACGCAAAAATCATACAAAACAAAATAAATAACGTACTGTTTACGTGTCCAGCTGTACAAGGTATGCGACACTGTTTGTCAATGGAAACAGAAGAAATGCATTACCATATCTTACTAGCCAAGAAAAGATGCATCAACACCATGGAGCTCTAGGATGTCAAATATCGAAAAACAAGAGAACCACAGCACATATACAGAGGTAATACTCAACAATGTCCAAGAAGCATTTATCTTTATAACGTTTATTGCATCTTTGGCGCCATATTAAAGTCACAGTTTTGTGAAAGTCCCTGATGAAGAGCTCTGTAAATTAAGGAATTGAATACCTACTTCCTTTCATAAGTCAATCACATATGATAAAGTGCAAAAACCACAGAAGCAAGAGATCAACCCGTAAACCTCTTTAACGCATCAACCTTGCGGTCCCACGTATACAAACAGAAAGGCATACTCTAGATGAAGAAAGAAACACGCGTGCAATAGTGTAAACTCTTTGAATTTTTGTCTTTAAATAAAACGTAACAGGTTTCAGTCAAGCTGTTACGACCGAACTTCATTCACGGCAACACAAACTGCAAAATGGATGCATAACATATGCAAAGTAAGTATGCAGAAGCTCTGAAATAAAAATCTGGTCAGTGCATCAGCAACCGTCGTAAGAATGGGACGGTCTTTTGCAGAAATCCGAGGAAAGAAAAGGAAGAAAAATGACGTGAGTTCCTAAAGATAACAATATATAACCCAACAAATACAGTTATTCATCAGAGATATGAAAGGTGAGACATATGAGCTCTTAGGCAATTGCGCCGCAACAATATAAAATAAGTTTAGAACAAACAATTTTTCATGACACTTGGGGAGAAGTTAATCATAGTGGAGTATACAGCAAGTCAAAAGCAGAAAAGTTCAAGTAATTCAAACACTCGCAAGCTAACCCAACACTGTAAACAAAATACTTCAGGATAACATTAACATAGAACAAGTAAACTGCAGATAGAGTACGGTAACCTAGACACAGTGGGGGAATAAATAATCGTCCACCATGAAATTATTTGTTTAAAAAATATAGCGAAACAAACAGAAATATATTTATACAGTGCTTGTATTTTTGTGTAAACAATACAAAGACAACAACAAAATAAGTAAATTCCTATGTAATAGATATTATATAATAATTTATATAGCATGGGTTGAAAAAATATTTGTACAACATAAAATACGATTTTAAAACTATATTTAATATTTTCTGGCGTAGCCTTTGTTCAGTTCAACAACAATTAATCTCTTCCTATATTTTTCACCAAGCTTTGACATGTTTCTTGAGGGAATTTAGCCCATTCTTCCTTGTATATTTCTTTGAGTTCCGGACAAGACTGCAGCCTTCTCGCATTGCTTAATTTCAAAATTCGCCACAAAATATCTATCGGATTCAAATCCGGAGACTGGGTTGGCCATACTAGTTGTACATGATTATCGTTGAACCATCCGACCCCAACGCGTTTTCCCAGAACGACTCAAGCTTGTCTTTGTGCTCATGGACGAAATGCAGACGAGCTTCCCTATATCGTTTTAACAGCAGGGGAGTGCTGCGAGGAGTTCGAGAACTTAAACTGTTTTGGTGCAGCTCGTGGCTTATTGTACGAGGGCCAACGCTTCTCCCTGCTGCTAGCAAGTCCCCCTGAAGCTCTTTGCGAGTAGTAATAGGATTTTCGGACGCTTTCCTGGCCATTTTTCTAGAAGCTCTAGTGGAAATCGTCCGCGGCCAGCCAGATCTAAGTTGGTTTTCGACGGTTTCCGAACTTTTAAACCTTTTGATAAAAGACCCGTTGGTGGTAAACAGTAGTTTGAGTGTATGATATTTGCCTATAACTTTTCCCGGATTTCCATTCTTTAATAACCAATTCGCTTACAGAATTCGTAAGCTCCTTGCTTTTCGCCATGGCTACAACTTTTTAAATCGTAATCAATATTTTAATGAAGCCTACAATGAACTAGCAATAACGCACCATCATAATACCAGGCTTCGAACTGAAGGCAGCCTAATTATTCCGTTCTATCAGAGGGCC
>LQNS02278180.1:17116576-17147486 GCA_001587735.2 Parhyale hawaiensis | reverse complement strand
CGTCATTATTCATTAGTTATTTCTTATTGTTGACCAGTGGCTGCTGCAAACACGATATATGAATCTTCCTTGTTGCCCAATTAGTTCTTAGAACTATCTAGGGGCTTGAATCAGTGTACTATTTTTGTCTAAATTAGGCCATAGTTCCTCATCCTTGTGTTACGAATATTTTGTAAGATCATTGAATTCAATAAAATTATTATTATCTATGATGTTGCACGAAATAATGACCCCATAGCTGTTCATGGGCTATAGTAAACTTCTAACGTACAATCTAGAAGGTTCTTCAAAGTTCTTGAACATTTAAAGTTGAAAAAATCATTTTGTACGAATACATTTTTCAACCCCAGATATGCGAAATATTATATAATTTATATAATTCATTATATTTAGTTTTGTTGACATATATCAATTGATAACACTTGAATACAGATACTGTATCAATGTATTTATTTTTGGTTAGCTAGATTTTCCAATAAATAATTTCATGGTGTACGAACATTTACTTCCCCCAATGTATGTATAAAGTAGTGCAATAATACGCTTCCAAAAAATAATTAGATGTGAGGACCAGGGAAGACTGTCCTTTGCACTTCAAATAGCATATAGAGGGTTGTGCAGTTAATGTACCAAATAACTCAACGATAAATAACTAGATTGTCAAAGCTAAGAGTTCTTGTTATTCGCAATATTTTAAAATAATGAACTAGTATTTTCCTCGCCCACAACAACCTCATCTGATCCAGGATAAAAATAGATTCTGCCGATCGGGACATTTCTATAAGATCTTCAATAATGTGATTTTGGTGTTGCAAGTAACGAAATCAAACTTATTTGTTATAAGCTGAGAGCACAAAATCCACACAACCCTCTAAGTAATGCTCTTCAAGATAGCCAAGTTTCACGTTTGTAAGGTACCTGGTATAAACCTTCGCTCGAAACTGTAATAAAAGCAATACAAATGCAGTGAAATTGTTACATCTTCAACTATAGAGATGCATTCTGCGAGCCCATAAATTCGCCAAGCAAGTCAATGTTAACGAAGAATTCAAATTGATCCAGAAACCAAGCTTTTCTTTTTATTAGAACTAAAATTTGCATATATGTGGCGCTTTACATTTCTAACAGTTGCTGCAATTTTCTTGAAGATCGTTCGTAACTATTTGAGTTGTGTTCTAATAAACACTAAGACAAAAATATTTAGTCAAACACACATACGAACAAACCGATTATCGCCAAAATTTGGTCACTTATGCCTTTCAACATTTCTAACAATTCCTGCGACTTTCATGAAATTCTATTCATAGCTTTCTGGATTTTGGATTACCTTTCTGACAAAAATAATAAAAAAAAAACAGACAAACTGACTGACAGATCATTACAAAAGCCTGACCATTTGCTCTTCGTTACTTGCCAAACATTTCATACATATATAAGAACGAGCCATTCATAACTGTTTGAGTTACGTTACCTAGAAAAAAGGCAGCTAAACAAATCAATTGCTGAATTGATTTTCACTAAAATTTAATCATCTGTTCCTCCTAACAAACTTAACAATCCATGTAAATTTCATAAAGATCCGATGGTAACTCTTGGAGTTATCTTGGCGACAGACAAACACACAAACGGACACGCACAGAAACTCCTACAAAAACACGACTTTCTTAGCGGAAGGAAATTATGAAGACAGCAGGAGGCCTACACTACTCAGTCAACAAAGCAGCTATGATAGCTCAAATTTGTATATCTTCGAAAAAAATGACAACAACCCAACCTCACAAGACTGAAAGCAAAGAACTCAAAACTAACATACAATATTAGCAATGCATTGGCAACAACAACCTCTCACAAGTTCACTGTATACACAAACAAAAACAAAACTTGAGCAAGCGGCCAACTCCAACAAAGACACAAAAGCTTCCCTTTCAGCGTCATCTGCTGCGAACTTCAGAAAATGAGACTTGCTGCAGGGCAGGGAGACAGTAATTTAATTTATTTCATGGCGTCATTTATCTTTCAGGTCCAATTTTTCGGTGAAATATCTCGCGCGCATGATATAAAATCTTGACGATGCACGGAGTACGAAAGCACGAAGCCAAACGTACGGAAAGAATTGTAGAAAAATAGCACTGAGCTGAACAGCAGGCAAACATTCTAGAGTTGTAACGCACTACAGAAAAACTAGTATTAAAACGGTGCTAATGTTCCTTTATTTTGCACTTGGGTACTTTCGTTTATAAAACACAATAAAATTATTTGCAAAACCGAATAATACAAAATATGCAGATAATTCGAAGAAAAGAGACCCAAGAAGCCGGCGCGTTTGGCTTATTTTACTTTGATTTTTTTAGTTTCTACAACAGTTAAAAATTAGCTCAAATATTTAATAGATAAGGAAATGAGGAAAATTTTAAGAAATTTAATCACAGGAAAAACAACAAAAAGGGAATTTACAAATGCCTATATGAAAATAAACAATTTTTTGTGATTATTATGATAGTTATGAAATAAAAAATTACCATCATAATTATGCACAGTGGCCGCAAAAACAAAGCTTACTCCTGTGCTTCAAAAACAAAGTTATCGGTGAAAAGAACCATCTTCATGTTTGTCTTCATATGTTCACGAACCCATTTCAGCCGTGAATTTTTTTGCCTGGTCGTCAGAGGAGGTCGCTGTTTTACGTGTAACACTTTTCCCCATGTTTTTCAGCAACCGGCTTCGTGTTGATTTCAAGATTTCAAGGAGATTTACTTCGCTAAAGATAGCCTTCAACGTATGTCCTGGCTTCTTTAGCAATTGTCTTTTTACATTACGAAGATCCAGAGAACTAAATGCTTTCAGGACGCCAGAGTGCGAGCGCTTTTTCCTTAGTGAAGGGTCGGCTAAAAAGCGCTTTACTGTGTCAACATGGGGGCCTATTGAAACAGCAATTTCCTTAACAGGGGTTCCTGCAGCCATATCTCACTATTTTTGCTTTTTCAGCCTCAGAGAGACCTCTAACCTTCCCATTTTTAAGACTTCTGTAAAAGCTAATAGAGTGGCACACCAAATATAAATCACGTTAATTGTAATAACTCATGAAATCTTGTAGGGATTCAAATGAAGTCCAGGTAAAAGTGTTGCCATCCGTAAACACTTCTGCCAGAAAAGTTTCAAAGCAAAGGGAAAAGTTGAAACATCTGTAATATTAAAAATATAAGTGAAGCTATTATCGTGGCACGGAACTGTATATGTTCTAACGCAAAATAGCAAGTAATAGACTAAAACACACTGAGCAGTAAAATGCAAGTCAGCATTTCTAACTCCAAATAGGAATAATCTCCACTAATTTCCGAGCACATTTCGAGACGGCGCAAAGGATACAAAAGAGGAACATTCCGCGTTTTTAACTAAAAATAGAGGTAATCTGTAGATGGACACCGGATACCCGGGTGCACACTGCAAGTAGACACACTTGCTAGTTGAAGGAAAACATCAAGTACATTCTATCCCCAAAAATAAGAGTTCTGTATGGAAGCCCTAACATGCGGCCACATTACGAACAGACCCACGAGGCAGTGAGAGGGGAAGCATTCAGTGTTTTCTAACTCTAAATATTGAGGACGCTGCATGCATGGAGCTGGCGAGACTGCAAGCAGCGAGACAAACACTCGTCGCCCGTCACACTCTCACAGAAGAACTCAAACACTCGAACGTGTTTTCGCTGCAGCAAAGCACGCAGAGACCAAATCTAGCTGACGCCTGCATGAAATATGAAACGTCAGCATTTAGAGAGCGTCCGGACGTGAGCGTCAAACGGTTTACACAGCAAATGTAGTGTCGCTTTTGTGCGCTCACTGAGAGCTGCGCGCTCTTAGCAAAATGCATAAATAATTGGTAGCTGACGCTACGAAGACTACCGTATGTTCTATGGATGACTGGAAACTCACTAATGCTATAGATGGTGCATCATATAATAATTTTTACTTGTCACTGTGTTAGTATGCATATAGCTATCGTCGTGCATTAGGTACGCTTTCAGTATTAGACGGAGAAAAATAATGTTTAAGTGACAGGGGTCAGTCTTAAGCTGCTTCTCACAGGCCATAGATGAGCAGTCAGAGTTGTAACATGTTTTCGCACTTCGTATGCACGATACGGATTGGACTGCGTAACTGAAGAACAATACTTTTACACTGTGGAACTTCCAAACAAAGGAGGTCTAATCGAAGGAAGGAGCCCGAAGCCTCGGCGATCGTGTCCAACTTTAAGGCTAGGCTTAAGCTTGCCTCGCCGACAGCACGTGAGTACCTCGGTATACGCGGGTGCGGGCCGCAGTCGACGCACAAGTGATTCATGTGAGCGACGAATGGCGGCGAGTCTGCAGGTGTTGGAAAGGCTCAGGCGCGGGAGCATCCGTGGTGGAACAGAACATCTGTGTAGCAGTGTAAGATTTGCGGACCTGTCAGGCGAAGTAAGATCGTGTTCCTCCCTCCAACTAAACCTTGTTTGAAACAGTCCCTAGTATAATAAGGTTATGTTGATCAATGCACTGCTATTGAATTACATAGAGGGATGACTATATTTACGACTACTGTAGCCAAAAAAGAAAATTTGTGTACGTCATCGATTTTAGAAGAATGTATAGACAGGTTCCAATAGTGCCAGCGGTCTTTCCTGGGTTTTCACGCCCTAAGCAACAGGCATAAAAAAGCCGCAGCTGACTCTAAGAATACACTTCTGTGTGAATTATCAGCATAAGTAATTATTTTTATTTTTACATAATATATATAATCTTAAATACAACATACGTTTAACACTGAATGCTCCTTTCTTTAACTGATGCCCCAATTTTTAAGCGAATGTTAATCTCGACCACAATGACTGTAATAAGTTCATCAATTTGCCACGCACTCGATATATATACGCACACCTAATATACCGTGCTTTGACTGTACACGATGACTTGAGAATCGCACTGCAAATTATTTCAATTGTTTAATAACAGATATTATTGGATAGAAGTACGGTGCACTGAAATAATCATGAGTGTCTTCAGCATGTATATATCTTATATAAATATTGTAGTAAATTCACAAGAAGAAACATCCTACAGAAGATATATTTCTAGCAGTAATACTAGCAACAGAAAAAAATAAGAGAAATTCATAGATAGTGCAATCCCATGACGGATACCTTTGCTAAAATGCCTCAGTTTTCAGGGAACGAACAAGCACAGACGAGAAACCAGAGAATAAATTTTCAATTCATTCACCTGCCTCTCAGATCTTACGTCCGTTACGCTGCCGTAGTTGCCAGAAAACGCTCAAACAGAATCTTGACGGGAGAAACCAGGACCTACATGTTCAGTTTATTCAATTAATAGCCAGACTTTACGTCCGATAGGTTGCTGCTGCAGTTGTCAAAAAACGCTCAAGCTTAAAATTAATATTAGCAATGAATTGTTTATCATTATATTGATATTTCCCCACTACTTCCAACACAGTGACAAGCTCCACAACACTCAGAATCAAATTGAACACGTAAGAATTCTGTTAGTATGGATGTGGACAGTGCACTACTACTGGCAGAAAAATGCGCAAAGCATGTCTGAGAGACACAAGGAGAAGAGGAGGTCTCATCCGTGGCCCTCTCACTCAGGAACAGATGCGAGTCCTATGGGATGAGTCGCTTACCACCATTCGACGACCCATCTCGCGAAACAGAAGGGGAAATATAGAGAACCTCCCTAACCTTACAAACTAACCTTTTCAGCAAAGGTTGCAGACAGATGCAACATCCCTTGCGGATAAGTCACCGAGGTAAGGCCTAGGATATTCTGACGGGGATGGGTCCACCAGAATATTCCCCTGTAGGGGAGGGGGGAAAGATGGCGGATTCAATTCTCCAGAAGGGTCGTGCAAATCGGGTTTTCAACACGAGGTAGCTACAGCAGTTACCCTATCTGTATTTAGCAGGAAATTAATTTGAAAGCCCATTCTTTAGAATTAAGCGAGTTAAAGAGTTCTTAATTTACAAGCAGTTCGACTAATATAATGGAAGGTCAGTGCAAGTATTAAAAAAATTAAATTCTTGTCAAAATTTAGCATATAACAATAATCATTCAGTATTCTTTGAGGAAAATAAATGAATTTCATAAAAGAAGCCCATAAAACTATGACGAAAAACAAGAAAAATTCAACCATCCAATATTCGTTCAGAGATCTAAGCGAATTTTAGACAAGAAGGCAACGAAATTCTGGCCAAATATTAGTTTAATTTAATGACGCAATATTTGTCGCAAAAACAAAGCAAATTCTCAACAACAAACAATAAGCTCATTTATTTCTCATATGGACGCTGTGTCCAGCATGTTAATGGCGCAGCGCCCTGAGGTATCAGTCTTATAATATTACCATGACAAGAGACAGTCAGCAACTGGATCTGTAGAGTTGCATTGGTACAATGCCTTCATATTCATTAAAAAGATGCTGAAAGTGGCACGAATTTCCCTTCAGAAGGACGCCGGTTTAACAGAGTTATTACCTTAAGGATGCTAAAAAATATATAATTAGAAATAGTTTGTATTGCAAATTAGACTTAGGGAAAATTCTATAGCTCTTCACGCGATAAGTATGCAAGATTTTCAGAGTACAGTAAAATATGGAATGTGAAATTTAGAAGATGCAAACCAGCTGAAATTTTTAGCCAAGAGTAAGAAACAAACTAAGAAAACCCACTTACTGCCTAGGTTGAACACTGCAACGTCACAGCAGGACCCGATAACGTAACCGAGAGACTTCAGCGACGTCACTGACGGACCCCAGTAACGAAACCGAGAGACTTCAGCGACGTCACTGACGGACTCCAGTAACGTAACCGAGAGACTTCAGCGACGTCACTGACGGACCCAGTAACGTAACCGAGAGACTTCAGCGACGTCACTGACGGACCCCAGTAACGTAACCGAGAGGCTTCAGCGACGACACTGACGGACCCCAGTAACGTAACCGAGAAACTTCAGCGACGTCACTGACGGACCCCAGTAACGTAACTGAGACTTCAGCGACGTCAATGACGGACATCAGTAACGAAACCGAGAGACTTCAGCGACGTCACTGACGGACCCCAGTAACGTAACCGAGAGACTTCAGCGACGTCACCGACGGACCCCAGTAACCTAACCGAGAGACTTCAGCGACGTCACTGACGGACCCCAGTAACGTAACCGAGAGACTTCAGCGACGTCACCGACGGACCCCATGTGACATAACCGAGAGACCTCAGCGACGTCACTGACGGACCCCAGTAACGTAACCGAGAGACTTCAGCGACGTCACCGACGGACCCCATGTGACATAACCGAGAGACCTCAGCGACGTCACTGACGGACCCCGGTGACGTAATCGAGAGACATCAGCGACGTTACCGACGGACCCCAGTGACGTAACAGAGAGACCTCAGCGATGTCACTGACGGACCCCAGTAACGTAGCCGAGAGACCTCAGCGATGTCACCGACGGACCCCAGTGACCTAACCGAGAGACTTCAGCGACGTCACCGACGGACCCCAGTGACCTAACCGAGAGACTTCAGCGACGTCACCGACGGACCCCAGTGACCTAACCGAGAGACTTCAGCGACGTCACCGACGGACCCCATGTGACATAACCGAGAGACTTCAGCGACGTCACCGACGGACCCCAGTGACGTAATCGAGAGACCTCAGCAACGTCACCGACGGACCCCAGTAACGTAACCGAGAGACCTCAGCGACGTCACCGACGGTCCCTAGTAACGTCACCGAGAGACCCGATTCCCCTCGTTCAAACGCCATTTTTATTTCATTTTGCACAATATAGGAGCAGCTCACGATCCCAGTACCTATTGCTCTCCAACTTTCTTGGGATATATTTTTCATAGTCTCTCCTATAATGCGTCTTATTTCAAAGGTATTTGTTAACGCAGCGTGTTACTCAATTAAGACTCAGTTCCACTCTTTCAAGCGTAATTTACTTTCAATTCCCTACTCTCCGTGCATACACAATTTCCATTGTTCTATCTCTTCTGAAACTTTGTTGGAATTATTTTTCACAGTATGGCACTCGTAAATTAATATTATTCATATTTATTTTCTTAAGATATTTTGTAACAGCTATCACTCTTGTCATTCAAGTTTCAGTTTATAGCATTTTGAATTCTCTCGGTGCATGCACGAGTTCCAATTTTCCATCTGTGTTCAAATTTTAGAATGACTCCGCAGGAATTCCAGTAACTTAGAATATTCCAGGACAGAGGGTCTGACAAGCTAGGAAGGATTATTAACAAGTGTGGTGAAAAGCTTTCAATGAAATTGAAGCAAATTGAATGAGAAAGTTGGCTTTTAAAAGTTGGAAAACAACCCAGTTAAAAACGAACGAATCCCATTTGATTTTTCGCTATTAAAGCAATGGTCACGCTGACGAGCGGGGCTTTTCAAAACAAAATTTCTTAGGAATTACCATTGGCTTTAGAACATCTTCAAACAGTAACTAAAATTGAAACGTACAATCAAAATGACTGACTTTACTTCTACTTTAAATTGCTACGTTCCACTATATCAAACGTGTCCGGTGTATCGTTGGGAGCTCCTGATAGCGCATGTTTCTATCTTGTTTATATATGACCCATTAGACACAAAATGCCTCTCTACACACAGCATATCATACGTACATATTGCACGGCATGCCGACATGAATACGTATCATTAGGGAGCTCGCTAAGGGCAACAGGCCATTATTATTACTATTGACATCATTTTAGTAATAGTTCGAATCCCCCCCTAATAGTTTTCATGTGATCTAATGAGAGAAAGAACGGATAGGTAGTGGGTCCAATAAAGAGAGGAATCCATTCATAGAAACAGCAAACAGGGAACGAAGAGAAAGAGCAGCAATTAAAGATTTTCAGTAGCAGAATAAAAAACGAAAGAAGCATAAGGGGTGAGAAAAATCTATCTCATATCTAAAATATAGCTAAGTACTGAATGAGATACCTATACCAGGAAGTACTTCTATTCATTATAAAAATGATCTACAGATCATTAAAAATCACTGAGTCACTAAAGATGAAATTATCGATATTTTATTCCCCGATCTGCGTTGACGAGGAATTCATTGCCGAAATCCGCTTTCGGCAGTGAGGATCTCCAGGCATTCAACTCCGATGTGAAGTGTTTTTGTTGCTTTTATCAGCGGTTCGGACGTCCGGGACTTGCTCAATACACCATTTGGGTCTAACCGTCCCTCGCCCGCCCCACTCTGGGCGAGTAGTGTTAATCATAGTTACAATAAAATGTAGCTAGCTCACTAAAATAGTTAATTTTTCAATTGACGAAATGCGCATGCAACCAGCATTGCAAATTACTCTTTCTTGCCTTGCCACTCAAAACATGGACTAAACATGAGTCAAAATGGGTCAAATTCGGCGTTTGAATTAAGAGTTTATATCAGAGTAATGCCAAAAGGAACATCGACATTTTTTAACTAAATAATTCTCATGAGAGTAAGTCTCACGTGAGTTCTCCAGAGGCAACTTTAATGGTTTTCCTCTCATTTCCGCGTTTTAATTCCCTATGGTGTTCAAATTGAAACGACCTGCGTCAATAGCAGCTACACCTACAGAGAATATGATGCTAGTGCTTATGATCCATGGCAGCAGGCAATTATTTGGAGCCGTCGATACTGTATAGCTCAGAGCTGCCAGCCAGCATTTCTAATTGCCATACTTGCTAAAAACGCAACGATGAATTCCGTTGGCGACACAAACGCTTCTACTTATTTTGATGAATCTGCCCACAAGAAGGGGCAGATGAGTAACTGTGAATTCTTACGTATGCTAAAAAGTGTAATGAAATGTTCAAATGCGGCACGGGACAAGGCTGGACTGGTACCAGTGGACTCAAGGGAAACCTGGCATCCCTGCTGCTGATGCCGCGACGTCGCGAGAGGGCAGGCAGTAAGCGCGGCACGGCGCGTCGTCAATGCGATTAGCAGCCGAGGCGCGACAAGCATCTGACGATCCGTTTAGAGCCGTGAGAGCTGCGCTGTAATGCCAAATGGGAGCGCACCAATTGTCCCATTGTGACGGCAATACGAGACGGAGAGCCAGCCATTTGTGTTGCACGACACCGAAGCACTGAAGAAAAAAATATCAACTCTTAATACTCATATCGGAAGTCCATATAATTGTCATGATTAAAAAATATAAGTCGACAAAACTTAAAATTTAACGTTTCAGGATATTAATTCCCATCATCAGAAATTTGAAACTTATAAACTACAAAGGATGTCTAAAAACAATGTTTTATTTTGCATGAACTAAGTTTGGACATGTGTTAACAAGAGGGGGACCTAAAAGACAAATTACTACAGTGGGCAATTAGGGTCCTTATATAAGTGTCGGACGGTAAGGGAAGCGGAGGGAATCGAGCACCTACAGTCGGAGGCTAAAGCGTCAGTCATGGATCGTGACGAGTGGTACAGCTGAAGTCATTATGTTGAGGCTAGGTTTTGTTTTATGGATATGTAGTGATTCTAGAGTTATGAGTTCTATTGGATTAGAATAAGCTATGATAGAGAAGTCTTTCCAGCTAATTGGATGACTGTTTTGCTCTGCATGAAAGCGGGGAGCTGAATGTGCAGGTTTTGCTAGTGGTAAACCTGTTCTGCTTGATATATCTAATTGTTGGTCAACGCGGGCTTTAAAATGCTGTCCAGTGCTGCCGATGTACAGAGCTGAGCAGCTCATGCAGGAAGAAGCGTAAGCAACACTGGTCCGAAGGTTTGTGGGAGGTTTATCTTTGAACTTAATATAAGATCTTAAGGTAAATGTGTTTTTACAAGAGAACCTAAAGTTTATGCGCGGGTAGGCCTCAGAGAGGGAAACTTTCAGGGAAATAACTTATCTACAGTGATTTTGCTGTAGTATGGAAGGGAGTGGAAAAGTCTAATTTACGAATGGTAGGTTTAGTTACACTGAGATCGAATAGTTTGTCAAGAAATAGTTTACAGTAGTGATCTAGAAGGTGATGTGGGTAGCCGTTATTTCTTGAAAAAGGTTCGGAGAAAATCTATTTCATCGGAGAATGCTAAAACAAGGAGGAAAAATGATATACCCTAAATAGTAGAGTTTTCATAGCATTTATTTCAAATTGATCCTAGCAACCACCAGAGTTCACAGGAAGGCAATATTTTCAGGCCTTGGAACAAACATCTTTAGTCATTGCTACGATCAGTTTGAAATAAATGCTATGAAAACTCTACTATTTAGGGCATATCATTTATCCTCCTCGTTCTAGCATTCTCCTATGAAATAGATTTTCTCCGAACCTTTTTCTAGAAATAACGGCTACCCACATCACCTTCTAGATCACTACTGTAAACTATTTCTTGACAAACTATTCGATCCCAGTGTAACTAAACCTACCATTCGTAAATTAGACTTTTTCCACTCCCTTCCATACTACAGCAAAATTACTGTAGATAAGTCATTTCCCTGAAAGTTTCCCTCTCTGAGGCCAACCCGCGCATAAACTTTAGGTTCTCTTACAAAAACACATTTACCTTAGGATCCTATTTTAAATTCAATGATAAACCTCCCACAAACCTTCGGTCCAGGGTTGTTTATCCCTTTTCCTGCGCGAGCTGCTCAGCTCTGTACATCGGCAGCACTGGACAGTATTTCAAAACCCGCGTTGAACAACATTTAGATAAATCAAGCAGAACAGGTTTTCCACTCGCAAAACCTGCACATTCAGCTCCCCGCTTTCATGCAGAGCAAAGCAATCATCCACTTAGTTGGAAAGACTTCTCTATTATAGCTTATTCTAATTTAATAGAACTCACAACTCTAGAATCACTACATATCCATAAAACAAAACCTAGCCTCAACATAATGACTTTAGCCGTAGCACTCGTCACGGTCCATGACTGACGCTTTTGCCTCCGACTGTACGTGCTCCATTCCCTCCGCTTCCCCTACCGTCCGACGCTTATATAAGGACCCTCATTACGCACTGTAGTCATTTGCCTTTTAGGTGCCCCCCCCCCCCTTCAGTTAACACATGTCCAAACTTAGTTCATGCAAATGAAAATTCTTTTTAGGCATCCTTTGTAGTTTATAAGTTCAAAATTTCTGATGATAGGAATTAATATCCCGAAATGTTAAATCTTAAGTTTTGTCGACTTTGATTATTTGATTCATGTCTTAGTATAGTTTTATACTGTCATGATTATATATATATATATTGTCTAATTTATTCATATAAGTTCGTCAAGTTCGCAAAGTTTCCCGTCGACTGATGTGGGACTCAACTAGCAATACAGTCATTTCACGCAGACCCGTTTTTTTTCTGAACACTCGACTGTTCATAATTCGGCAGCCTTGCTATTTGCTGATTATAATTATTTCGGGCACGCTTCTACCTGCATGGAGCAACAAACCTGTGCACAGAGGCTAAGCTTGGAATTTTCTGTGCGATCAACCAGCTGGGTTTGCATCTAAATTTGCCTTGAGAAATTGAATTCTATATGGATCAGTAAAATGAAATTTCACTTCTCGGTGCCAGAGATGGGGCGGAGCAAGGTGCTGCCCTCAGCCCTCATTTTTGCTGTTTACAAGAGAAAGCCCATATAGACTTCGATGGTGTAATATATCAATTATTGTCTCATGCCGACTTCACCTTGCACGCCGTTAAATCATCAGGGTCATAGTGCTAAATATATTAGCCACCACAACATATTTTCAAGGTGCAAATACGTACGTAATGTTCTGTTACATTCATACGAAGAGAGTCGATTATTATTATATTCCTGGTTTTACCACCGCACCCACGTCATACGATGTGATCCAAGCAGTGAGACTCTGTTTATTATGTCGCATCAGTATAAGAAAATTTTATCTCGGCATTCCTGCCAGAAAGTTTCAGTTGGCCGAGTGCATTACTACTGGTGGGAAACAGGCGCAAAGAATAGATAACAACACTCAAGTGGACGGCCCCTTTCGTGGTCTTCCACAAAAGAGAGAGGGAGAGAGTATAGATGTGTCCAGCTGACTAGGTGGGCTATCGCGATCGACAGCCCACTTCGCGGAACAGAAAGGGAAATACAGAGAACCTTCCTACCCTTAAAAAAATAACTTCGTCCGGAGGAACTGCGGCCAGCTGCAACATCTGTGGAAAGGGTACTCATGTTTGCACCTGGGTTCGTAAGCCCCATGCATGGAAGAGACTTGAATGCAATAAAGCATAGAAGAGAAATATTTACAGCCACTCTTGAACTGAAACCCAGCCAGATGTTCAAAGATATTATAGTACTGCGTTTTTCATCAGTTCATTATCGCATACCTGCATATATGCAAACGAAACTTGGCGGTGCCGGAACACTTTGCCGATGGGCAGAATGATAATTGTATTTGGAACACATCGCGTGCCGGAGATTACACCTACAGGGCACTTCACCTACTTGACACTCGGTCCACGGACAGTTTTCCAGTCTAACATTAACTAGTTTGCCTATATATAAGCTGTCAAAATTAGTACATATTTGAGGAGAGGCCAAACCCAATCCATGAGCATACAATATACATTAAATTATGGGCAAGATTTAGAGAACTATGAACGAATAAGGAAATTGCAGCTATAACAAATTAACGATTGTATGAAAAAAGGTAACAATCATAACACCAGAATCGACGCTGTAAATACGTTGGGACATCCCGGCCCGTGCTCCACCAAATCCAGACTGCAAACGAAGTTCACGTCTGTGAACGATACTCAATGTATCAACACCAAATAAGGACGGACCCACACACACAGATACGGTGAATCTGCACTGCCTTGCGGATACGCTGCGGGCGGTAATCAAGACTAAATTGGAGTTTGTATAAGTATAACAGCTTAAAAGCACTCAGTTGTTACTCCCCTTTTAAAGCGGCGTCAGTGCGTGCTCAACGAGTGACAATAGTGGTTCACAGCAGCCCTTAATTCGAACTCGTCTCCTCTCTAGGTATGGTCCTATTCGTCCGTCTAATGTCTGCCATGTATTTAACCTAATATAATCCAGTTGCAACGTAGTGATAGAGTCCACTGCAATACATGAAGGATGGGACCAAGATAATATACGTGTAAGGCGAGGGAGGCGCACAGATAAAAGAAATGGAAATTTTTCTGTTCGAGTTAGCTTCTCTGTGAAGAGAAAACCTTCCGCATAACAAATACCAAGTAAATGACTTAAGCTGTAATTGTTCGAAATCGCGTACATGATACTGTTGGAAATCCATTACAAAATACGTAATAATGATTAAGTCAAAAAGTTAAAGGAATGTTTAAATGTCAGCCCAGTTGCCACACTATGTTTTGGAATAAACTAGAATTTATTGGAACTTAGCACAATACAAAAATTTATATTGCATGTTAGTTTGTGAAGATAAATACATATACACAGAATACAACTAAATAAATTATGACGATAATATTACATCTAATTTTATTACGAATATCTAATAATTAAGATACTCTGATTATCTATTTTAGCTACATCCACCCATGCCCCCTCATTTCCTTTGTTGTTTTATTCATTTTAGGACCATCATAACTAAATTAAAATAATAATTTAGAGAAGTTAATAGCATATGACTGAAATTTTCACATCAAGTGTTTACATCTCGTATCGAACAGTTAGTGTTCTTATCCAACAGACGAGATGTGTGACTTTCGTCATTATTTTCCAGACTAGGTTTCATAAATTGTTTGGTGCTACCCCAATGACGAGTAAGCAGAGTTCGTTCATTAGGGGGTTACCTGTACCAGAAGAGGTGACACTTGGACTGAAGGACGCTTGGACGAAGCGAAGCTTTCTGTAGAAATTCCTTTGGCCATTGAAAACATGAATTTGTCGCTAGTATACCCACTCGTCTCTAGCTGTGAGACTGAAATGAAGAACGAACTACCATTTGAATAGACGATATAATTGACTTTAAATAACTAGCGGAGGAGTATACGGAGCTTATTCAGCAGTGAAGGAAGTTTTAAAATTTATGTTCAAGGAAATAGCTATTGAAATAATTTGACATGCAAAAAGGCTAAACACTCTTCATACGTACCTGGATAAGCGGCAACAGCAGCTCTGTATCATGGCTGTGCAGCGTGCGGGGGAAGCAGGAGTGCTGCAGGTGCTGCTGGTGCTGCACTCGCTGCCTGCGGGACCGCACCAACATGGGACACTGGTGCGTGGTGCAGCACCCAACCGGTGCAAAAATGTTTCTAATGGTAGTTGAGGTATATAAGCTCTGAACTTCAGTGGTGCTAAAACGGTAGGCGGTGGTGCAATAGTTAACTTGGATGTATGGTGCACAGTTCTTGAAAATGGGAGAACGAAGGGTGCGTTCAGCGCTCCAAGTAGTTACAAACGTTAGGTGCTTGGAAGTGACTTTTCGGAGAATTCATTCTCCAGTCAATGTGTTAAAAAACCGTACGTGCTGCAGCGCACAACTGGGTCACGGCTGCCGTCGACAGCAGATTATGTGCATGTCAGGAAGATTCAGGATACACGTGACAACAGTGTGTAATCCAACGTGTAAACAGTGATGACGAGTGATAATAGAAAGCAGCTGTTACTTCAAAAGTACAAAAGAAGAAGAGATGTAAGTGTCAAGAGCAAGTCGTTTAGAATCTTTCACAGAAAATAAATGAGAGTCATACCTGCTTTGTACGTCGATGACAGTGAAGTGGTCGTTATAAACTGAAGCACCCAAAAGCGGTAAAATCGCTAATTCTTGCAGTTGCGATACATCTGATTAGCACTCAGCACAAGAGAGTAGCAACTCAAATAATTAAGCATTGTACTAAAGTAGAATATTTTCCACGGAGGAAGATGTCACTGCTGATGTATGGTACGTTACCCACTTTATGCACTGGTTTCCAGAAGGAAACTTTGCCCTGAATAGAATACACTAAGCGACATGTCTGGTGCAGAAGTTGCTACGAAGAAACACTTTAGGCCCTCTTCTAGCAGGAAATGTAGCTCAACACAAATCTAGGACACTGAATTCAACACATCAGAGCACTCAAAACGCACAGGAAAATCTGTCACGGGACGCAAAATACTCAGTTAAAAATATGCACTACTGATATAAGCCGGGTAGTAATCGTATAATTACTGGGCGTGAAACAGCCAACTGTGAGGCGCAACGCCACAGGAAACCCGGTGAAAATTGAGTGAAGATTAGCGTAGGAAAGTTCTAGGGGCTGAGCACATGTCCAGAGAACTACAGAGATGCACGACACGACTCAGATTTCAGAAAATCAAACCGACAAAGTCATTACGCATTTCTAATTTACCTTCCAGAGATATTGGTAAAATAATAAGGTACGGTATATTTGTGTTCCAGGGATATATTGCTACGGGATGTGAGAAAATCCCCGTGAAACTCGTCACAGAACCAACCGGGATATGCACTGCAGCTACCGAAGAAGTCTTCCAGAAGCAACTGGAAAAGAATAATGGCATCAATCCAGCCAATGAATACTGATGATCCTCAAGCGATTCGCGGAAGAAGTTTTAGAAGTGATCAGAGATACACACTCTTTGGGTATCGAGAAGACCAGAACATACTTCACATGTTGTAGTTGAGACGAATAAACCTGTCGCAGTACACTGGGCAGAGAAGCGGGTCCAAGTGGCGATCAGAAGTGTGACTGAATAGATGACCGATTTGACGTAGTGCAGATTGGAGGTTAGGTAGAAGTTGCCATTGAAAGAAAAAAATAAATTCTTGCAAAAAACGGATGAGATGAGTTTATTTCACGTTAGAAAAAGATATGTGATGATCGCCAGAAGATACTTAATTCACAACCATCGCAGGATATCTTCTGCTTTGTATAAAGAATGCCAGCTGCTTTAGATTATCTTATTATAGAAGACTGCCCATTTACCGTCGGCCTCTTACTAGCAGCATGTCACAGCGCTCAAATAGAGTAAATATTCTTCGTTTTATAAGACAAAGAAGTGCGCAAACCGTGCACTAAGTGGCAGCCTTAGAAGACCGCAACTTTGACTATAGTGTGAGGTACAGTTGCTCTACACACACACCAGTGAGCCAAGGCAAGTCTTCCTCACGACCAAAACGAGGATTATAGTCGTATTCTGTAAACCAGTAACGAGCCCTAGACAATCTTCATAATGCGGTAGAGATTAAGGAAAACTCTCAAAGTTATTGTAATCACCAGCTCATACACACGAGAAAAAGCAGCGGCAACTAATCCCGCAATAGCAATGAAACATTTTTCAACTAGCACAAGCTGTCTCTATTAATAAACAACGGTTCACACTCTTTCTACGAGAAACTGGAGATACTGCTACTTGTATTACAGCTAATTAATAGTAGGACGGATGCTGTTTACGCTCATAAGGAAAATTCAGATTTTTCTGAGGCGTTAATTAATACCTGTACAGCAGATCAGGTAGCTTCACTAATGGCATACGCATATTTTCACCTGTTACATGAGCAAATCCCTGCAATTCAAAATATATTTATGCATTGTATAACCTCATCTGGTTATGAATTACTATTATATGGTTGTATTATCTGCATTTTGATTTGCATTTCTTTCTTTCTGCCTGTATTAACAAAAAAGGTATGAGCAGATCTTTCTATTGCTGCCATCTAAACGGAACAATATTTATCTTACTACATTCTTTTTATGTAAAAGTGTACAGTATTTTATGTTTTTAGCATTCAACACTATTCTTTCACTAGCAATCACTAATCAGCACCGGGCTAATGACTTTTGCACTTTTACTACTGCAGGAAAACTCTTCAGCCAATACCACACGCTTGATCACTTTCAGATAGAAATCAATGACTCAGACACGAACTTCAGGAGAACTTGCACCACAAAACACATTAATTACGTTAACTTACATCGGGCACACAATAAAATTTTCTTCCAGCATTTGCCAAAGCACTGAATAGACTTGTGTATTGTCAATATAGAAGTTCTGAAATAGCAAAACACTCAGACACTCAATGCCCATTCGTCAATCCGGAAGACAGTAGCAACATTAAAAACAGAGATTTTGATCCAGTAAGCGTATTTATATTATTGCACCTCAATTACATAAGATTAAACATTTGTTATACGTTACTTACAAGAAGGTAAGGACAGAAGGGAAATATGAAGTGCATCAAGATGCTTGACTAGCGCCACCTCCATAGTAGAAACAACTCACTAAACTACTAGCAAATTGCTTACTATTACAGGTGGAGGGATCCACTTACTGTAAGTTACTGTCTCTCCGAAAATTTCCAAACACTAGAGTAGCAAAGACCAATATAAGTAAATTACTACTTACAATGATATTACCTAAATCGCTGACTCCGTTTCAACTAACCAAGTTGTAGCAATTGAGGAAAGAATACCATAAGGTTAATATCAATTAGCTGTCAATGTGGCACATCGATATCTTTTATGAACGAAATTGTGAAACACCCACATAAACGAAATCTCTGTGTTTGCTATCCACTGGTGAATTAAAGATTTCAGGCAATCATTTCAGTAATTAGAAAATACGAACAAGTTCCTTGTTAATGAGCCGCACAAAGGACCGCTTTTAATAGCAAACAATATTTTAATACTTGAACGAGTATTTAACAAAGTCTCACACTAACAGAGATCGACAGAATATGTAAGAACTATAATGAGAAAGAGTGAATATTCAAGTATTTTCACGAGAACACAATTCATTAAGATTTCAGTACTATTCACACTCTACACACTGATATGCACACGCACAACTAGTACATTTGTACTAACATGAAGACAAAGAGTCAATATAGATTTGTACACTGGCAGAACAACAGCAATCCCAACATATTATAAGCTATAGAAGTTTCACTCTTTGAATAAACACAATTGTTCTCTGAAAAGAACTCGACAGTCAGGAGAAGTACATCAAAGTTTGCAAAAAATGCAGTACATAGAGGTGATAATAACACAAGGCTTCAATAGCAACTTCCCAGAGCAGTTATTAAACAATAGCAACTCTCGTCAGAAACAATCAGCTTTGTATTTCCAAAGCTTGAAAAACTTCACTCTTCAGAAAAAGTTTCAACTCTTTACACAAATAAATTAAACAAACTGTGTCAAGAGGATAAAGCAAAGCAGTGCTTGCTGTAATACCGAGAAAAATGCGTTTTCAGTGCCGTATTTTAAGATACGTTTTGCGGGGTAGAGATCGACTTCAAAAGGCAGTTGCGGTTGATTTTTTTACTGAAGAATAAATCAAACAGCAACGTCAAGATTGGTGAATCAGCTTCAACACAGGCACAGTGTCTTACTGAGCAAACACACTGTAATATTAGACTCAATAACTTTTTACTGAAATACAAGGGCATTAATACGAGGTTTCAAGTACAGAATAATATTCAAGTGCATAAGAAATTAGAAGTACTCGATAATTAACGGCCAAGAACATTAGCTATCGAAAGGAAAGAAAACCCATTCGAGCACCTATTTTCAAGCACGTAAGAAGAACACATAGGCACAAGTAGTTTTGTTTGCCATTAGAACTTTCCTGATCAGATCCACAGCACAGCACTGGTCATAACCAAAGATGGTAGAACAAGAAGTTGATTCTCTACGCTGTAGGCAGGTTTTCAGGGAGCAAACGATTCTCAGTCACAAATAAGGCACTCCGATAGTCGTAGGAGCACAGCTGCTCCAAAGTAAAGCTGTGGAAAAAGCAGAAACGTTATTTGAAAGTTTTAACAGTCTCAAAAGTTGCGGAGAACTCCAATAAAATCTTTCCAAATGGACGGGGTTAGGAGCAGCCGAGCAATGGCATGCCTCGTAGAAACAACTCATACCGCTGAAGTGGCTGTTAAGAAGGCGTATCTCACACCCACTTCGCCAACTCAAAAAGAAAACGCAAAAAAAACACACAATCAAACTAAAAATTCTAATCTTCCATCGACAGCCACTAGTGAATTACAACGAGTCCAACGAGGAAAACCGTACAGAGGAAGACATATTGAGAACGCATGTTTCAAAAACGGGTATAAATCTATTCCATGTAAATACTACCATAAATAGATAGCATGAATGTTGTGCAGTTAGTTTCTAAACACACTATTTAAAAATTTATCAGCTACAACCGTGCGTTTTTCTCGCAGAATGCTACCTTCATAACCAGAAATGAAAGTCTGACTTGATTGGGTCATTTTTATCGAGACAATCTAACCCAATTAGTTTTAACTTTTCTAGAATTTTAGTTTTAAGTATTCACTCCTAATTTTGGATAGTTTCAGGCGTTAAGTTCAAGCGATTACGCTTGAGACGACCGAAAACTGAAGCCTGAGGATAAGATCGAGTTTAAAGCCATCTTCAAAACAATCGCTTCGAGACTTTACTGTAATACACTGGTATATGCCAGTGATATATAACAGATATATATATAAATATATCAGTATTTAACGGTAAGTTCGCGAAATACCGGAAAGAACGCTTAGAAATGAAGTCACGGCTAAGTTAAAGCCAATCGGGTTAGATTATTGCAATGAAAGTGGGTAAGTCGAATACGCCTTAATTCGCTCCTAGATGCAATTCGACAACTGGAAAGTTCGAGTAACGCAGCAAAGCGCGAGGACAGCTGTGGCAGCGGTCTGACGGTTACAGAACACACGTCAACTATGACTCAAAAGGACGAGAAACGGAAATCTTTGACTAACGAGTCTTTATTTTACATCATCCGATTGTTTTCCGTACGAGTTACGCTTTGAGTAATAAATCATTCTAGTAACGAGGTCACAGCTATACTACTATCACAAGTTGGTTTTTCAAGCTTCGTAAACATGGGTGGCACGAAGTGGGGGGGGCGGAGATGTAATACATATGCACAGTATAAGCAGCAATGTGAAAGGGAAGCTGGCGGACGACGAGATTGCGTTAATAGCCCTTTCTTGAATAACAAATAAGTCTTGGACATTAGGGCATAACGTACGCAGTTTATGAACAAGGAATCGAATGCGCGAATAAGGAACGAATACATAACTTTGGGTTAGTGTAAAAAATCCGGATGTTTACTGGAGACCTGCTCATACAGTGACCTACCAGTTACCTACGACAAGCTGCCAAGCCTTTCAAAAAATGGAGTCCGTAGAGTCTAGCTAAGGTCTGTTATGACGGGTGCGCACTAACGCAAAAGTTCCCTAGGAAACAATTTCACAGCGAATTAATTACGTTACCGCCAACAAGACTTTAGCTTGCACGGGGGCTACCGCTAAGATGAATATCCAAAACATGAGTCAGTGCTTGTACTTTCTAAGCTATGACAAGCGGCAATGGTCAAGCACTGACTCTACCTCCTATTTTTGAGGTACTATAAAGTTGCAAGACGCATAGTTTGAGCGTGACATTAACGCTGTAGGCTATGGTCATGGAAACGTGACCGCCAAAGTGAAGAGTTAAACGACTGAGCAGCTTTTGCGTTAGAGTGCGCGCACCATAACAGCTGCGTGTACAGCCTTCAGCTCTTGGATAACCACATTAAGGAAGACTGAAGTTTTATCCTCTGCACACAACCAATTATTACGCTCAGAAGGCTCTATAGACAGAATTTTTGGTGGCTCGAAGTTAATTTACGGTTTTAACATCTGGGGCGGCCCAGAAACTGTTTAGGCAAAAAAGCATGTAATGCCTCTCGTCGAGGATTTCGGAACTTGTCTTGAGGTGCAGCGCGCCAGATGAAGCTCAACTTAGCCCCGTTTAAAACTTATTCAATTCTTTCGGCTTTCAAAGCGGCGTTAGGAGTGTGTTAACATTACGTGACGTTTTCAACTGGTTTGTTATGTTTTCTAAGTGATTGTATGGAGGAGTAGATATGAACTGAGTTGCATAAATGTCAAGGATTCGTTGTTCGTTAAGAGTTTTTACTGGTTCTTGACCACAGCAGAATAACAGTAATAATGCCGTATAGGCTTCATTCGCGGCAATTCTAGTAAGGCAATCTCTTGGTGGGTCGAATATTTAGTGATATGTGAATACGCAATAAACTATCAACGTAATGAAATCTTCAAGTGTAATGAAACATCGCAATACAAACTAAGTAAAAGATTACGGTACAATCAACAGGAAAGTTATACCACTAAACTCTGCATTTCGTGGTATTGGAATGATGATAGTTATTGACGTGCCAAGTGCCATTTAGCCAACTCCTAACATATAAAAAAAAATCTTTTCAAATATTTTTTGGGAGAAGTAAGCTGCGAATTTACGTATCTGCAAAGCAAGGGGCGTTAGTACGGAAAAGTTTGGTTAGTAGGAGCGGATTACTACTAAGAACCGTAGATCAGCGAAGATGAGTAATGGAATTTTTACCGCGTGTAAACAAATAGCAACTTTTTTAGAAAAAAATAAACCATGTAAACTTTCAAATTCTGACGGCCTTCATAAAGAAAAAACAAGGAAATTACTTTGATAAATGAGTTAGCTTTAATAAGGCAAAAGAACAATATGAGTCAACAAATAAACGTAAATCAGATTCGCGGCTTTTCAGAAAACACCAGAGGCTTAACTCCAGCCGCTAACTCCTCCCCTGTCAAGGAGCACAACTATATAGTAATACAAGCGCGTCAACTAAAAAATTCTACTACAACATAAGAAGCAGATTGGTCGGACTCAAGTCGCAAATCCTTCATTTCGCGATACAGCTACCGAGAGTACTCAGCTCAAATAAAAGTTGGCGAATATAAATAAAGCGGACTGCAGCAGAGCAGCAGCCTGCGCTGCAGATGTGACCGTAGGCTTCCATATCGGACCTTCAAAAGACTGCAATGCAGACCCGCTTGAAGGAGGCGCCACAAAGTTCAGATTGTATGCAAATAAGTTTCTAACATTTATTACACGACAGCTCAAACGATTTCCATTTAGCTGCCTCCATGGAAGCGGCAGTTGGAGTCGCACTTGCTGAGCGCAGCGCGTGGCCGAGGAAGATCGGGGCCGGCGAGACCGGCATGCCAACTGGCATTAGCACCAGCTGGAATTGTAACTTAGAGAAATAGATGTATACGCCAAGTTAATATGATTCCAGAAGTCGCGATTGAAATGCTCGGTAGCAAATAGCAGAAGTGAGAAAATAAACGTATGAAATGCTCGATAGCAAATAGAAGAAGTGAGAAAATAAATGTACAGTTATTCCTGAAATCGAGACGCATATCCAACCTCCAAAAAGAGGCTTAGGGTAAAGCGGGACATAAGGTACTGCTATTTTGGAACGGGACAGCAATCACCATTCACAAAACTAGTGCATATCTACACGTTTCAACTGCTGCTATTGAACTATGATGTGATATGAAACAGGGCCTCTGATTAGTCTACATAGACAGTCAAATCACGTGCTTAATGTGCCACAGAAATAGAGTTTGTGAAGCTCGGTACCTCAATGGTGGCTATTACCCATTACCCCCTGGTGCCTAAAGCCCTGCTTTACCCGAAATACGATCAGTATTATTTCAGAAGTGAAGATTGTAAAGCTTGAAAACTGAAATATAAAATTAATATAACTTCAGAAGTTGATGGTAGGAAGTGCAACCAGATACACAAAAACAAACGTAATCTGAAAACGCAAGACTGAAATGTAAGAAAATGCATAAAATAATGTACATACAATAGCACACTCATCACGCTCACAGCTCAGCTACTTTCAGCAAATAGCCAATAGCTATAAACATTTATAATAAGTATAAGTTTGTTTCCTTAGCAAAGGCAACGGTGTTTGGCGCGAGTAAATGGAAGGGACGTGCACTATGTCAAAAAATAAGAAGAACCATAACACGAAGGACCGTTGAGAATGAGAACAAGCTGCAAAAGAATAGAACAAATCTTGCATATGCGAGAACAACGTTATAACTCAAAAAATGGGACATTTGAGTTATGACAACCATGAAATTGCCTGTTTCCTGCTCTATATTGGGGTAAAAACGACACATTTCCACCTGCAAAACTCACCACTAGAGGGCAGAAAATGTCACTATTGCACCGGCCTAGATGTTACCAACCCTTGGTGTCAACAATGGCATATCTCAGTCCCTGTTCAGCCGTCGTGAGAGAAGGTGCTGTGTGTTGTCAAGAAAAAAAAGTCATATTTGGTTACGGGTCAGTATTGGTGATATTATGGCTGTTTAATATCTAAATCCTCTGTCCTGTAAAACTGCCTTTTTTAAGTTCTGACGTCGCTCTCGCATATGAGCGAATATGTTACAGACGAAGACAAAAAAAAAGGAAACTACGTGGGTTCGAAAAATAAAAATTTCAAAGGCTTTCCTATAACGCTGAGATAGCCATCCTGCGATAGCAGCGCGATTCCCCGTATCATATATATATACGATGAGTCACCATCCTAATCTTATAATCAACACTGAAAAAAAAAGACAAATCGATTTTTTTCAAGCATTCGATTGCCATCAGTTTAAATTTGCCCAAACACAGATGCCACCGAACACTCGGAGCTTTCTACTTCCTCAGTACAGCCGCGCCTCTTCCTTCCACACGCGTGATGGAAGTGCAGTGCATAGCTGCCGTGGCCATGATATATGAAGCTGCCGACCATCTTTCTTAGAAACTCGTGCACAGCAGCACTGCCGAAACATGTTAGTCAGTTTGCATCTTCTGAGGAGGGGCAAAAAAATGATATATGTTGATAGACGATGGCCAGCGCTCCTTGCTCCACCGATGGTAAAAATACATCTGTGGATGAAGAATTTGGAGAGTGGTAAGAAGAAGGGTGAAAATATATGTAGTTAGTGATACACAACGCCTACGGCTCTTCCCTCCATTATGGATGCATATTAGAAAATGTTTTTAGTTACTTGGCAAACAGAGAGTTCAGATTATCTGAGATCAAGCAAGGGAATGATGAAATCCGAATATCCTTCTGCCACGATCAATTATTTTACAATTTGTGTATATTAATCACAGGAAGAATTACTTGTGCAATATTTTCGTTTAACTCCAGGACCAGAAAAATTTATATTTTCGTACTCTTAGTTCACAGTTTTCTCCTGCATAGCGTGCCAGCACTGGAATATTAACAGTAAATATTTCTTTCATAACGTAATAATGGAATAAGCCTGAAATTCCTGGAGAAGTTTGGAAGTGAAAACTATTCGCAGTATAGCGGCGTGACGGTCGTTTTTGGGACATTCGCGCAAACTTCATCCATTTTACGAGGGTCGTAACTTTATCGGAGAAGAAAAAATGGCAAAACGGTCATCGAGGTTTTATGATGCAAAGAAAAGTATGCTCCCAGACAGTACCCGACGACGCATGAGATATTCCACTTGCAGTGAGCAAGTTGATAACTTTTGGTGCAGCTCTGTAAAAGACAAACGCGATGCATGAAAAGCAAAACTTCTTCCTTTATGAAAAGAGAGCGACAGTTGGTTATGTGCCGTACAAAAATGCATTGCTTCATGTGGGAAGCAACACGAATTTTGGCGATGTAGCCCAGGGAAAGCAGATGCTTTACGAAGCAACCAGAGCGACATTTGGTGGCGCGGCTCTTAATTACCACAGAGCAACAAGAGAAGTGCAACTAGCAGTGGAAAACGCAGCAACTTCCGGCGATGTGCAACTAGAAATGTGCGGTACGTCGTATAACTGCAAATGAAAAGCAAAGCTGGTTCTGAAGGTATAGCGCACGACGACAGTAAAACAATGTGTGCTCAGTTTCAACGTCCTTTCTTTTGTTTCATTTAAGAGTCAGAAGATGAGTGCTGCTGCTCAAGGAACACACAGGACCGTCAGGTGACGTAACACAAGTGACTACAGTGGCCACACAAGTGACTACAGAGGCAACACAAGTGACTTCAGAGGCAACACAAGTGACTTCAGAGGCAACACAAGTGACTACAGTGGCAACACAAGTGACTACAGTGGCAACACAAGTGACTACAGTGGCAACGCGCGTGGGAAAAATGCAAAATTTAGTATAAAACTCGTAACTTTTGGCAGCGGTGCGTGACACGGGTATCGAAATGCCGTTATTACTGCCTTGACAGAACGGCGGCTGGTGATGAAATTGCTCACAATCTAGGTGTAACTTTCTCAGAATTTACTGAAACAGATGATCAACTTCAGGGTAGCAGCAAAAGGCGCGCAATTGCAACACAAAAATTGTAATTAAAATTATATTGCAAGTAATTATACTTTATCAGAGAGGGAATGTTTCTTCGGCAGAAAATCCTGATTTCATGAATAAGGATGCCTGAAATCCACGGCGGTTCATACTCGGGCCTTACATGTAAATTTCCGGTCCAATTTCGAGAAGACGACTCGATCTCGTGCATATTCGGGGCTTTAAATAAGGCGGAGAATTATTCCGGAATCTCGGTAACGCAATTTAGGCGCATAATTTTAGGAGAATTTAAGGCTCATCGATCTAGGTGCAAGTCCAAACAAGACATCAAGATATATTTACGACTATACTTTGCATGCATCTCCGAGAAAAAGATTTCCATTTCCCTAAAAAATATCATGACTGCCCTTTTACCTACAATTGTATATAAGCTTCAAGGGCGGCCCAAAATTCTGCTAGGGTTAATGGCAGTCCGCTTCAAGCAGATAAAAAGTTAAGACATAGACAGGTGCGGAATAACGACAGTACGTCGCTGGGACGCACTTAACGAAAAAACGGCGATGCGCATCAAATATTGCATTGGAAGATGTCTAGATCTCAAATATTGGCTGCATGTGGCAATCTTCGTGATGAGAGCTTCCTGTACGGAGTACAATTTATAAACCGACGCATTTACGCAGCTTTTATAAGGATAGAAGAGTTCAAGCATTAGCTCTTAGTCAGTGAATTTTACATACACACCTGGCCAACAAATAACGATTAGCTGTCTGAACCTTGCTAGTTTCTAGAAAAGGTAATATTTGTGCCCTTCCCTAATTTGCTTAAATGCTTGTCGTAACTGGTGAAAGTCCGGCAATAATAAAAAATGCAAGTGAAATATATCAGTACTGTTCAATAAAACTATGCCATTGCCTTCATCAGGTCGAAGAACAACAATGGATTGATCTTCACTGAGGTTTTTAAGTGTTCTAATAAATTCTTGATCAAGTTTATTGCGGAACGGGTTGAAGCTGTAAAAACCGTTGAATGCCAGGTGCTTGAGGTGACTGCGTACTTCCGCAATAAACTTGATCAAGAATTTATTAGAACACTTAAAAACCTCAGTGAAGATCAATCAATTGTTGTTCTCCGACCTGATAAAGGCAATGGCATAGTTTTATTGAACAGAACCGATTACGAATAGAAAGTTAACAGCATATCAGTACTTTTTCATTGGAGAAGCAGTAATACGTAGTCTTTTTTGTAGAATTTTAACAGTTGCTGCAATATTTTTGTTTAAAATACGCGATATGATACTAAAGAAGAGGAAAATATCCATTTAAACACAAGGTAGCTGCGGACATTGCGCGCTGTACACTTGTGTCGAGGTACCCGGGATCGATCCCCACACCAGGCGCGGTCTTTCTCAATTAAGGTACTCGGCGCGCTGAATCAGCGCACTTACTTGTGCGCATAGCTATCATGGGGGTACCTGCCCAAAGGTAGGGGATGGCTGGTCGTTGAACCTTCCGTTTCGGCGCCATAGTTCTTAGCGACCAGTCGTCGGCTGCAGCTGCACTTACTCCTCTGGGGCCATTTGGTCTATATTTGCCGCACAAACTAGTGCAAGTGGATTTCACAGTGGCATGTGCTCTCAAAATTGACTTATCTTCACCTTTAACGGTAATTTTAGAGTTATTGTACTGACAACAATAGCAATATTAGCAAAAAATATTTTACACGCCGATCAAGATCAATACCACATGATGCATTTCATATACAAAACCAAAATAACGAAGAGCTGTATCACAGTAAAACGAGGGGAAGAATGCGTCGTGAGAAAGAGAAATAACCAACTCGGCATTAAAATATCCTATCAATAGTTAGGCAAGAACGAGAGAACTTGAGTTACTTGACAAAGGGAGCATATCTTCAAGGTGCAGGAGAGACTGCATTGCATGAATGTTGATCATATCGTCAAAATTACAAATATGTAAATCCATTCCATAAATAAAACTTGAAATTGCATAACAGACGTAGGCAAACACTGAAACTAGAGCCGATAAACGGCATTTCTTTACAGGAACAAAGCAAAGAGGTTCTTCGCAGCAAAATTTAATTATTTTCTCAGCGCTTGACGCAGCGTGCATTCCTTTTGAGAAAGAAATGCAGAAGGCAACGTCGAAGTAGAAAATTCAACTATGCGTCGGCAACGATAACCACAGTAAAACAAAAGCAACACCGCGGTGAAACCAACTATTTCGGCAACGACCGACGCAACGCGCATCCCCTTACAAGAGAAAAACTGCAAGTTGTATGCTATCATCGCAGTAAAGCTGAAACAAAATCGGCGTCGCTGGAAGCAGGAAAGGAGCCCGATGAGCCCGGCGGACTCCGTACGACCGTAAAATGAAGCGAAATTACAGGCTTTGAAGCGCTCGGCAAACATCGACAGCCGGAATGTGCGGTGCGGGCCGCGGCATGGCATCTTCAGGGTGCCGATGCAGCAGATCGCCTAAACTGCATTGCAAACTAGGGGAAGAATGCGTCGTGTAAATGACAAGACATTAGGGGATGCGCAATGCAACCCGGCGGAAAAAATGGATCGTGCTAATAAAGGAGCTGTACAATATATGTGGTTCAATCAGAATTGCTGGGGAGTAAACGAAACAGCATTCACGAAGAAAATGCGTTAAAAAAAGATGAACGCGTAGCGTAGAGAATGGAGAAGAAATCAACCTTAGCAAGGAGACTAGGGCGGGTACATAATATATTTAGGAAAATGCTCTGCAAGCTAGAGGAAACATAGTAGTGGAAAAGCGAATATAATGTATGGAAATATGTATTGCTCACAATCGGCAGGATGCGCGGTGTTAATGTTAAAATATGATGACTGTTGCATAGCGATAATAAAAATGTGTTGTAAAAATTTACTAAGAAGAGAGTTCAGGGCATGTAGATGAGAATACACTGCAGTGTAAAATTTCTAAGATCTGTTCGTAAAAATACACACAATTTTCTCCCACAACTGAAGTTTGTATAATTTTTTTTTCTTCAACCTTAAGTTTTTGAGATAACTAATGTATGGCAGATCGGTCCAACGCATACCAAAAGGTGCATAAAGTAAATAAACTAAAATAAGACAGTAATTGTGCGTGCTCAGCATTCAAAAATAGAGAGCATACAGCGTAATGCTTCTTACACAAAAAAAAAAAACATCAAATAATTACATGCGCTTTCTTCAAAAAGATTACGAAGTTATATCCTGACAACAAAACCTACTAGCCTAGTGTACGCTATCATGTGTGTTTTCGAACGAAGTCCAGGTGACGTTCTTCACGTTACCTCACGCGTGTGACGTCACGATGCTGGACGTAACCACTGACCGCTGGTTATGAGGTAGCCTTTTTAAATGAGAATACATTTTTTTTTAATTCCACAACTTTCGTATCTGTGGTGTTTCGAATTTACTGAGGCATTTTGCTAAACGTTCTTGCTCCCCGTACAATGAAGCCATTCGAATACTTTGTCGCTACGGGTTTGTCATCATCTCTGCTTGAAATGCATACTGTACGAGTCCTTCCAAGCGATTCTGATAACCTGGCGGCAATTTCATTCTCATTGACAGTGATCGGTCCAGAATCTTCTGAAGCGTTCGAATCTTCGTTGTTTGAATACAACTGGAGTCGTACTCTTGCATGCCTCGAATTATGGCATTGAGCGATCTCTGAATAGCTTCAAGTTGCTCAAGCTTTTTTCTCGTACTTGGTATCCAAATCGAAGAACAGTACTCCATTTTGAGCAGAATTAATTGCTTCCATAGAATGAGCATCTGTTTCACCTTACGTGATGAGAAAGCCAGTTCGTTTGACCGATCCACTCCAATAATTTCCCAGAGCGATAATTCTAGCTACATGTTCTTCGAAGGTAGCATTGTCTCGCATTTTCACACCAAGACCTCAGGAACCTGTCTTTCCTTCGATTTCAAGCCCGTCACTAGTAGTAAATGCTACGGACTCAAAATAGTGTTAAAATTTTTCCGTATGCTCAGCTCGAATATCATTGAGCCATATTATTCTTTACACACCATCGGCAGATACTTTTCAAATCTCGCCGGACATAGAGCACATCTTCCGCCTATTGTACACCGTCTAATATTCGAGTGTCGTCAGCAAATGACGACGGGACTGCCTAGTTGCATCCGTACCCAATGTCACTGATCATAAGAAAAATGCAAGTTCAAGCACGGTGCCTTGTGGTACTCCACAGAGTACCGCTGCCTTGAAGATACTCTACTGTTGACGATTACACCTTAAGTTCTTTTGACAAGAATGCTTCAAGCCACCGAAGACATTCCCTACGTATACCCATACGGAAAAGTTTCAACATTAGGATTCCAGGATAAACCTCAATATGAAAAGCCTTAGCAAAATCCATGTATACTACGTGCACATTCTTTGCTCGAAAAAGTAACTCTGCTATGGAAGCAACAACAATGATATCTTCTTCCCAGAAACAAAAAAATATATACTCGCGCATACACAACTATAAAAGGGGCAAAAGCGATAACTTTCTCCAAAAAATTAAACCAAACAAAAACAAGGTAACAGCACTATTGATAATGTGATAACTGCACTACCCAATTGAAAATCGGGGTCGCGTTAAGGTCGCACTGCGCAGCTTTGAGTCGCCATTTAAGTCGCATCTGCGCTGCAACTGCGCTGCCGCTACTGTGGATGCACCATTTATCCGCGCAACCGTGACTCTAAACTACGCAG
>LQNS02278180.1:17095159-17110902 GCA_001587735.2 Parhyale hawaiensis | reverse complement strand
TACCGAGCGCCGGCTACTTCGGCCTGTGGAGAACCACGGGTGTTTTTGGCTGAGCAGTCATTTCTGCCATAAGTTCGGATCTTCTGCCGTCTGCGACCCAAATCTGCGCAGCTCCTGCCTCGAAGTTCAATTGGGTAGCCCGTATATTTCACCAAATATATCAACGCGATGCTTAGCCGGGGTTTTACACAAGTATAATTAGCCGCCTACTAGACAATTTACTTCAAAAACAAAGCGCAAACTACATGCTGACAATACTAGTCTAACTAGTGAGCCAAGTCAGAGCTGGGACCATCCAACATGGCGGAGTGGCTTTGCCGCGGCTCAACTCAATGGAGCCGCAGTATCTTAACCCAGAGATAATGACTTTTTAGAGTTTTTCCCAAGTCCCAAACAAAATGTGATATCTTTATAAAAGATTCGGACCGGCGCTCAAGACAAGATAAACGAGAACAAAAGCACTTGAGCCAAAAAATTATAGATTTTCTTTACAACTTCCCGAGTATAGCGAAGGATATTTTCTTGATTAAAATTGAAAAAAAAAAGCTTCTCTGAGCATCTTTGAAGTCTTTCGGAAGCTATGTTAGGGGTTTCTGATATGCATATCATCGATAAGAATTCCCCCAGCGGCCGCTAGTGCTGGACTACATGTAATTGCTTTACGACATAAGAAAGTTGAATATTTACGCAGTCAGCAGTAAACAGAAAACTGACGCCAACACACACGAAGCCACCCCACTAAAGGAAATTGAGGTGAACAAGGAATTAATGCCAGGACTTACTTTTCTGAGACATTGGGGAATACATTGGAAATCTTGTTTTATTACAATGCTCAGATGTAACATTTTTCTTACAGTCAGTTTAGTGGGGATGGTGTCCAGGAAAATTTGGTGAATCTAGCCCTCATGCCCCGCGTAGCTCGCCTATGAATGCTTTACAAAGTATTTAACAGTGAGAAACACCTGTTGTTTTCCTGCACACCTCTCCCCCCCCCTCGGGGGGAAAATGAGGAATACACAAGGAGAAGCAGAGGCCCCTCTCCACATTGGTACCTGTTAAGTGCCAAGCTTTTCAATTGAACAGGTGCTTCATCCCCTGATCGGGTTCGGCAACATATTTACTCTATGAATCCGCGTTCGGCCGAGTAGATCTGCAAGCATTCAAATCAGCGTGAAGTGTCATCTGATTGGCACTTTTCCCAACAGAAGCTAGGGTGTCGTGTGGCTGATTAATGTACCATCGACACTTACTCGTCCATGATGCCCAAGCGTGTAGCCACAACTGTAATCATAATAATATGAAAAAAATTACAAAGCTTCGATTGACATCATATGCAATAAAGTCGTACTCCTTGCACATAGTCAACTTTTTGATTACAATAAACAAACAATTGTGGTGACACAGGTTACACTTAACGAACTCAAATTTTAGGTCAAGAGCGCTAAGCAATTATTGAACCACTTTTGTTGATAACTAGCCCGCTTCGGTAATGTAACTTAAGCGATAAATTTAGTTCACATGACCAGCTTGGTTCGTTGAAGCTAAAAGCCAGCAAGTCTGCTGATCTGCCAAATACTCGCAGCAAATTATCCACAGTAAACGAACGTTTGAAAAAAATACCGCAAACTTCCGATGTTCGTAAGCTGCAAACTTGGCTCACTCTATTCTACGTGGTTAGCATATTGGAAGCCGCGCATAAAATGCTTCGTTGCACTAGCCAGTCACTGACTATTACGTAACTGCAATACTAGTTGTCGTAACGGATTAAACTACATTCATTAGCAATGGAAAAAATCTATTCATTCAATTGGAAATTTGATAAAAAGATAGATCAAACAAGTGGTACTATATTTATAGCAACAAAATACGTAGTAGTAGTTACAATAATAAGATTTTTCGGGACATCCAATATCACTGATACTAAAATTTCCATTTTGTTTGGTTGCCATCACTAGGGCCATTATTGAATTACAGCTGACCAAATGCTTTGGTTAAGGCACCAAAACTTTATCTAAACAGTTCCCTGTGGGTCATATCTTCGTATATAGAGGGCTAAGAGAGTCCTACAACCTCCATATTTCTGTAAAAATCACGCACCAAATGTCATTAGATTTTAAGGCACAATATTTCATGTTGCTTTGGGCACGGAAGAGTTGGCTAATGGATATCCACGAGAATTGAAAACGCATTGAAAATTCACAAAATGCATGTGCTACTTTCTAAATATCGTCCTTGTTCAATTCCCGCTGACGAAAGTAAGACCCACGCAGGGAAACTTGAAGGCACTTTTGCAATAGCATAAATCTTCCCCCTTAATTTACTAACTTTACTACTTTAGATCGTGTACGAGTCTTTCAGTGGGCCAGACTACCATACTAACGAACTAAAAATCAAGCATCTAAACAAAAAATATGAGAAAAGAGCCGATCTCTCACTAAATAGGTTTCGCTCGAGCGATTTACGCTAGTTGCATAAATCATGACGGGAGAAAAAAACTACTTTCAATAAATGGGAAATTTGTCTAAGTGCTTGCATTACAAATCTAAGAAAAACTCTGTTGCGCATATGACTCTCACAGCATTGAAAAAATGGAACAGATCTTTCCCAGCATTTTACGCCGCGGTTTCGTGGGAGCCATTTCATACAGTTGAATACTTGCACAATCTTCACGCGACTTAAACTCTGCATATTATGAACAATACTCTACATTGCTCACATTGCATAAGGCATTCGCTATCACTCTCCCAACCGCGTGAAAAGAAAAAATTTTGAGTCATAACACAGCGCAACTTTCGATCACAAATGAAGCGGCCCGAATAGCCTCTTCGATAGGTAACACAAAAAACGGTCGGCGGAGGCAAAGTATAGGAACACTACAGATAAAAAAAATACAGTAATGAAGCAATGCAATGCTTGGCTATTATACACTACTCTCATACTGGCCAATTATACGCGAATTGAATCCTATATCAAGTTATCAGATGCTCTCGTCTGGATTATAATTTTCTGCTTCTGTTCTCGTCCTCTAGTAGGTGGCTACAACAACCAAAATAAGCGTATGATGTCATGGCAAACTGAACTCTTCAAATACTTCTGAAAATTTAATATGGGCAAAATTTTTCCTCCAGGATATAAGAACAGAATCTGCCATGTACAGCTGGTTACTGAGTGAGCAATTGCTATTATAAGCACTTGCTCTCCATTTACCATGAGTCTCTCTTATTATAACGTACATGTGTCACAATAACTTGATAATAAGAGTGAACTGGTGTATTCACCAGTTACGATATACCATTACGTAATATGTTAATTAAAAAATTAACTATTGGCTAGCTGGCTCACCTATTAACTTTCTTACCCCCTGAGCGTGGGGTAGAATTTCCGAACTGCAAGTTCTTGCGTCATCGGACCGGTAAAGCCCAAAAGCACGAAAGTTACGAGTCCAAGCACTGCAGCGGGCAGAACCTTTTAGCAATATACAAAGGAATCCAGTCTAAGTTTTTAACACGGGTGTCAAAACGCCAAGTGAAAGCCATTGTGAGGCATTCAGGCCTGTTAGTAGAGATCGAGGGACTTAGGCTGCAATGTCCTTGTCCTGTACTCTCTTGGTGACACAACTACACTCGTGACAATAACGACAATTAACAAATTTATTACGTAACGATTGTAATTCATTTGCTCCTTCAGAATGACGCCCACTGGCACAAAACTGCAGAGCCTGAACTTCCAAAGTAATCTGACGTAAATGTTGCAACACTGTCATAACGGAAACTCATGTTTTAACTAACTGCAAATGTAATCATGATTCTGTTTGTTCAGTACTGTCACCGCAGCAACACAGACAATAGTGTCAACTTACAAGTTTCAGAGCACTGGCCCGTACCTTGATGGCTAATATGCATTATACTCACCGAGTTTCGGAATAAGTGACGCTTCGTAAATCGACGTTCCGTTGCGGAAGCGTTGTACCGATATCGCTACAGTACGCCATACCTAGCTCGACGGCTAATGTTCTGTCTGTTCACGGTTGCTGCGTTAGTACGTCCCGAACTGAGGTCAGTTGTGACGGTTGTTACAAGTCCCACCCCAAAAATACATTTACGTCTCAGTATTCCCAAAGCGACCAAGTTATGAAAACAAAAGGCGCGAGTAAGCGTCAGTTCAGGGAGCATTACGCAGTAGGGGTTATGAGGTCCATAATTTTACGGTCGACCAAACGAGAGTCGTGATGGCTGCATACGGAGAAGCGTAATAAAGAAGCAGGAACAGAAAGAGAAAGCTACAGTATACAAGTCTCATGTAAGGAAAAAGAATGACCGAACAATACGCTGACGAAATTAATAGCTAAAACCATGGAGAATATGCAATAGAAACAGTAAGCAAATATCAAATTATAGCAGGCAAGTAACATGAGAGCAACTACTATAGTATTATTTGATTAGATTAGATAGGCGGCAGTAGACGAACCAATAGGCCCATTCCCAAAGAGACACCAGAACATACGCCCCGGCACTCTATGAGCTATTGCATTATAAATGCATTATAAATCATTTCATTATGAATGTGGATCGACTCAACTTTTGTCATAGAATGCGCGGTAACAAATTCTTATTAAACATAACAGCTTTCTAAAAAGAAAAAAGCTCTTCTTTGTTGAAGGTCAACATGAACGATTGCATATTTTTAGGATATTCAATAAGTAAGCCTAATCTATTCTAGTAATAATTTCGACAATAATCAACCTACGGAATAGCATACGATATAAAAAAAATCCAAGATCTCACAAAATTTAGAACACTAAAACATTTTTCAGAATGAATCAAAAATCTTGAAGCCTTATATAGAATTAAAATGAAATGTTTTCAGTTTCTTCAGCAATTCTGAAATCCACGATAATTGTGTAAGTGACGTGAAATCGGTTATATGTATGGACATGAAACTAATGCGGCACGGACGATCACATTTCGCTCGTTTCCTACCCAGCTCTTGGTGGCTACTACAAAGGAAATACATCCAGTGACATATCAAAGCTAATACGATCAATGTACCAGCTACGGCGCATGATATTCCATAATGAAGGCGTTACATCGCGAGGGGTCCATAATGAGATACTCCGTCTATAATCAGAGAGCAGGACTAGGGTACTGCAAGGAAGCTGTAATCAAAAGAGATGATTATCGCAAGGGTTGGCATAGTAATTGGAGAATGGGATTACTGAGAAGGGGACTCAAGATAAGTTCCAGTCTTTGATACGGGAGATGCGACGGGAAGCGGGGAAAACTTTACTGCAAAGGAAGATAAAGCGTGGAATATTTTTAGTACGCTTTTCCAGAAAACAAAGTTTAGGATACGGCGCAAGGAATAGTATTGAGTTTAAATATGCACTGAAATACTTTTAAAACGTTTCAAGTGAGGATAAAAACGACCATAAAAAAAAGTATAATTTTGTTGTAAGGGTGAACAATGCGGTATAATGCAGTTTCAATACGAGGGCGAGCCGTTAGAGTGGTAACTACAATTTGTGTCAGTGTAAAGCATATACACAGTTGAGCACTCTGAGAGCACATATCTCCGCCAAGCCACGCAACATCAACGAAAATTTCAACTTGGTTTTGAAACTATCGTTTTCTTTTTATTTCAACCATAATTTGATTATTTGTGCCTTATTACAGTAATAGCAGCTTCTGTAATTGTATTGAAGATCTGTTAATAACTTTCCGAATTATGTAGCTGACAAACATTGCGATAAATATAAGTCAAACAAATAAACCGATCATCACCAAAATTTGACCGTTTATGTCTTCTAACATTACTAGCAATTCCCGTAAATTTCATTAACATCCGTTCATAATTTCTTGAGCTCTTTTGCTGCTAACAAACAATAAATGAAACACAGAGAGAAACGGACATAGACAAAATTTGGTCATTTACTCTTCGTGATGTACCTAAAGAACTCGTGTAAATTTCCTAAAAATCCGTTCTTAACTTTTCGAGTTATAGTACTCTTATCACGCCTAAGAATCCACGTAAATTTCGTAAAGATGAGTCTATAACTTTTCAAGTTATCTTGGTGACAGACAAAGACCCAAACAAAATCAACGAAAATGTAACCTCATTGGCGAACACGTTAAAGCTCTCCAAAAATTATACCATGCTTAGTTTAAACTTTGCTATCAGGTAAATGGCTGATAGAATCGTGAAATTTAAATGCGCTTTCCGTAAAGCAAAGCACTGTTTTCAGCGAAGCTGTCAATACTTCAGTTTACCCTCTTATATCCCTACGCTAATAATTACCGTAACACAGCATATTAAAATAAGGAATACACAAGAGCCATGCGACTTGAGTACACATATCTGCTGAACATCCAACTGTTTTCTTACTTCTGTTGTCAACAGGAGAAACCACAGTTGGTGCACTGTTTTACACAGATACAAGCCCACCACCAGCCGCGGTAGGTACGCGTTATGAATGCGATATTGCTCAGCTGATTGATATTTGAGTATACGCGAGGCGACATTGCATTGAGTGAGTGCATGGGGATCGAAGAGCCCTTTATATTGCACTGTCGCTATCCAAACAAGTTACCGCGCAAACAAAGGAGTGAAGCAAAGCTGCAAATCACAGCTTCCGAGGTGGTGTAGCAAAACAACCGAAGCGTAGAGAAATTGTTCCAATATAGCTATACTGCAATGTCTTGTAGACTGGACATATGTTATTCATGTGATACAATAAGCTATTTTAACATGAACTGTTATCAATATAGTATATATTTATAACACGACTGAACTGTTTTTAGACCGTATGAGATTAATGTTGCAACGAATCAAAGCATCATCAAATTTAGAAATGATGAAATGCAGATATACAGTGCCTGTAAGCTTTTGCATTGAGGAAGACGAGTTTGCATACACCATCTCGTACAGCAAGCAACGCTTCGGTGCATCGTAATAAATAACTACAATCCACAGTGGATCAAGCAGGTATTCGAACCTTTTTTAAAATAAACAAGTTTTATTGATTATCCAAGTAACAAGATTACCTTCTTCAGAATTACATCTTGCTCACCCGTTTAATGGCAGTCTGATGCCCTATACATAAGAAGACATTTCTGAAAAAGACGTTTTTTTAGAGAGTTACGAACTCTATGCGACCCATAAGGGAGCCACTTCTCTGAAACACTTCGTGGAGATTATTTTTTTTTAAATTGCGTGGAAACTTCCGGACAACGTTTCAGCCCAAAACAATGGCCATCATTAGGCCCAAATAATAGTCATTAGCAAGAACAAGTGTTTATTTTATCAAGTATCAATGATGATACAGTTTAAAGTTATTCCTATTTCGCAAAGAGAGTACTGAACAGAAATTTACTCTATCACAGTAGAATACTTGTTCATGAACTGAACCAAGGCATCGGCACAGTGACAACCTCCCCTTAGCATATGTAGTTCCACTGAAATGAAGTCTACCGCTCATGTGACGTTTATATTGGTTAGGTACGGTCTACTGAAATATTCCACTTCAATAAATTTTCACATGCTGAGGCTTGATCATTCCTGACATGTGCATATGCCGCGGGTTTGACAGGTCTGGTATACTAGACCTGTCATTGGCAGGAGTTGGGCACCGTTGTAAGTGGACTGAACAGTTGCGAAATGCCTCGTACAAAGGGTACATAGCGAATGTTTCAATCAGTATCGAATCTCATGGACTATTCCTTCGAGCACGGCAGATATGAATTGCCCTCCAGCAGATACCTTCACCAGTATGTCCTCAATCATTTTTAGCCATCAAAATATCATCAATCTTTGAACAGCCGAAGCAATAAGCATTAAATAAGCGAATCCACTGGCAGACGTCAAATCTAATCAGTACCTCGATTTCTTAAAACGTCACTGAACTGAAACATCCCAACAGAACGCTACCTACGTAGAGTGGCCTCCACTTTGAACAAAACGGTGCTAAGTAGAAAAACTGTCGCTGTCGTAATGCCTCTGTTCATTTTTGAACAAACTCTCATACTGTGATGATGTAATTCAATGTTCATTACTCTCCTATAAAAACACAGTACAAAATAGAGATCAGCGATAATAAAAACGGCAGAAGACCTACAGAATGCCTGCATGCATTCCCTTCACAAGTATGGACGAGGCATGCGAAAAGGAATTTGAACAGAAAAGCACACAAGAAAGGAATGTCACTGGGGTCCCATTCAGCTCGCTATTCGCCCATAAATCATGAACGTGTGGCATCTGGGAATAGGCTTGGGCTTCCGCTTACAGATTTTCAGCTCTTCTCAGACGATTACAGCCATTGTATTGCCTACAGAGTTTGACTGAGCATGAATCTGCAGCTGAAGATCACATTTCTGTCAGTAATAAACTACAACTTTGACTTGCACTTCGATTGGAGATTGCGCTTGTGATATGACTCACACTTCAACTTTGGATTACGTAGCTATGACAAGCACTTCGATTTGGGATATGTGGATTATATTCAAGTACTGTGACGATAGAATTTAATAACATAGCAACTGAGGATGGCGCTTTGCCTCGGGTTTAAGTTACTGCGAAAACGTGGTTTTGGTGTCGAGTTTGCGTCTAAGTACGAGTGCGTTCAGCTTGCACTTGAATTATGGTTTTCTCGCTGATTTTTGCGCCTGCTTTAGCAATGAATGGTAGAAAATTTGACTGTCGAATATCCAATTTAGAAGGTTTCATTTACATTGGCCATCGCAAAGCAAATACAGTACAGGGGGATTAGAAGTTAATTTAAGATCTCTCGGCCACTGACAACTGAGTTTGAGATGCGAACCCCGTCAGTAACATGTAGTATGTCGATAGAGAAGTGCAACCCAGTCATGGGATGTTTCGACTCCAGATAAACGAGCATGGGCATAATAACTTGTGAAAGAAGAGCAAAAACCAAAATAAGATATCATTAGGACTGTCGAATGGATGGAGGCAGAATGCACAGTAGAGATAACCTTAGGGCAGGGCAATCGTCTCTGTAGAAATAACCTGATGCTCTAGTGCTACTTCTACTTGTAGGAAACGTTGAAGCTCCAGATATGACTACAATAATCATAGAGGTTACATTGTCTAGTCCTCCACAAACTCATATAACTGACAACTTTAAAAATCCATTCAGAAGTTGGCACAACTGAGCCCATCGTCAGGGATGAACTTCCCTGTTCTGAGGGCTAGGATATCGACTAAGAATTGGACTCCAGCTTCAGTTTGTGCCTCAGTCGAGCTTAAGCGAAAGTCTTCAAGTAAGCCTTGCTGTCTTCAGAGCGAGCAAAATTTATCTCGCTAATTCGATAAAATTGCTTTCAGCTTGTCGGTATTGCTACTTAATCTAGCACTCTAACAGCTGCAAGATGTATTACTCTTACGTACAGGATACAAATTTATGTACTTCATCGATCCGGTCGGAAATATTTGCTACACAAGGTAGAAACTCCCCGCGTTTTGGTATCTTGTAGAGAACTTTTGTTTTTAGTAGAGTAAACGATCGTTAACAGCGTGTTGAGCAAACATTTTAGCCTTTGAATACATAATAGGGTACAGTTAATGTACTTATGCTTTTTTATTTCAGATAATATCGGCTATATGCCTGAAACTTCCGATTGGGTTGTGGAAACTGCACAGCCAGAGGCCTTTCAGCCACGTTGAGGAAAAAAAAATAAATAAAAAATAAACAAATAAATAAATGAAAACAGCCGCAAACTGTGCCTCTCATGGCAAAAAAATTAAAATAAACAGAAAACAGTGGTGAGAACTCGAAGCCCTTCGGCCCGGCTGAAAAATTAAATTTATAAACATTGTAAATTAACAAATGGAAGGTACACAAGGTCGTTGATCGTAATCCTACAATAAATGGGCCAGTACCGCACCACGGTACAGGCCCGTGGCCCCCCATTAAAAAAAAATAGGCCGGCAGCCCAATCAAATTTTGGGGCCGCCGCGGCGCTGCGTAGAAGCTGAATTACTGTTTTAGCTTGGGCGGCGTCCCTAGTTTTTGATACGGAGTAGTGAAAGTCAGAGGCGTGTTGAAATCAGATCACGTTCTCTGTGTTACCGGTGCTACACCGATGACCTCGCCGCTAGTAAATTGGTACGCAGTCCCAGTCTGAACAGCTGTAACGACGCGACGACTGTTCAGCGCTTAGGCACGCGTAACATTTGCAATTGTGCCACGCGTAAGTCACTAAGAGGGCACAGGCCATAGGGTCGGGGGAGGGGGCGCAGTTGTTTATCGAGTATTCCGTCAATTTCAAGCCATAGCTCGGACAGCCTGTGTTCGCCTGCAGCCGTACGCTCCTCTGGTCCCAAGTGAAAATTTACCTGCGGTTGCGGTGACGCAGCCTGCGGTTGCGGTGACGCAGGTAACGGCCCAGAAACAGCTGTTTCAAATAATGAGTAAACGCCGTCGCCCCCGGCAAGTAAATAAGTTTTCATTGATGAAGTTAGAGTCAACACAGAATGTGATTATCATTAAACTTACACCACTCGTCGACTGATGGCGCTCTTATCGCCCTACTTCGGGTTACGGTTACCATTTTTCAGGTTGCGGTAGCCCAAATGGATTATGATTACAACACGCTTCTGAAATAAGAAGCTGCTGACGCAGGGACGCGTCCTGTTAATTTATTTTTTTTGGGGGGGGGGGAGGAGGGCAGCTAGCACTAGTGACATTAATTTTAATTCGATTTCGCTATAGCTTAAGCTATCGGTATAAAAGCATCTAATTACCTCCGCCAAGGAGGTTATGTTTTCGTCGGGTTTGTCTATCTCTTTGTCTGTTTGTTTGTCTGTCTGTCACCAAGATAACTCAAAAAGTTATGGACGGATTTTGACGAAATTTACAGGAATTGTTATTTATGTTAGGAGGAACAGATGATTAACTTTTGGTGAAGATCCGTCCATCCGTTTCTTTTTTGTTTGTCTGTCTGTCTCTTTTTTTCTTAATGCCATAACTCAAACAGTTATGGACGGAATCTGATGAAATTTACACAAATTGCTAGGTATATTACAAAGAGTAAATGACAAAATTTTTGTGATGATCACTGTTTCTAATTCTATGCTTGTTAGCACAATAACTCAAAAATTATGAATGGATTTTTATGAAATTGGAGTTGTTATTAATGATAAAAGACATGAATGATTAAATTTTGGTGCAGATAGATTGGTTCGTTTGTATGTTTGACCCATGTTTGTCATAATGTTCGTTAGCAGCATAACTCAAAAAGTTATGAACAGATCTTCACGAAAATTGCATAAGCTGTTAATACCATCAGAGGGCACAAATGATTAGATTTTGGAGTTGATACAGAGAAAATTATGGTTTTAAAGCCAAATTGAATTTTTCGTAACAGTTGCCTCGCTTGGCGGAGATATGCGCTCTCAGAGTGCTCTAGTTTCATAAAGCTATGATAACGTATAGATAAGTGAACTTAAAAAGTGAGATCCCATATAATATTATTATATACAGTATATGCATCTCGGTGATCGTGAAACTTCTGAGCTACCGAAGATCCTCACAGAAGCTTCGACAAAACCTGAACGACTTGTTACCTAATAGTAGAAATTGCCGAGCTAGCAGACCTCGGCTATGAAAGGCATTCAGTGTATAAGCAAACTACTAAAATTACTCAATCGGTCAACAAAAATCAGATATTTAGTGTTCAGTTAAAAATACACCTAACCGTTCAACGAGAGCGAAAAAGTAATTCAGCTCACAAACACAGTTCAATAAAATGAACGGGCACAAAACTTAAGGATTTTTTTTCGTTAAAAAACTACTTGACAAGTACGGTAACACGTTTAACTTGGATGCGTTCCTACGACAGTAAAAGTGAAAGGTAGAAAGTCTCGACTTAAAACTGCAGAAAAGGTTACTCTGAAACTACTGATAAAAGTTAAATTTGAATTACGTTCGTGGAATCTGTATAAGGAAAGAGTAAAAAATAATGGGACTGGATGCTAAACTTAAGCCTTCGAAGCTGGACTTCTCCGAAACTAAAAGCAGAAGCTTTGAATTTGTTGATCTGAAACGCGATGCAAGTGTTAGGAGCAACGCAATTAACGACCTTGCTCAAAGCTTCATTTTATGGGACAAAATTGCGTTTTTGGAAGTCTCATGGGTACGCGAATGAGGTTCAGTACCTAAACGGGTCGAAGCTAGAGAACCTGCCTAAAGTTTCAAATAAGTCAAGCCTCACAGGTTTAATTTTGGCGCCCAATCGAATATGTTCCTAGTCCAAATCTAGACCAAATGTGAAATCTGGATACCCCCAATGGTAAAGTGAGTTACTGCAGAGTATTCTACTCTAACACTGCACTCGACCCACCAAAATAGACGAGACCCACTCTGTTACTTTATACATGGCTGAAATTTTAGGCAGACTTGAGTACGTGCAAATCACAGCAAGGCCTCGAAATCCCAAAAATTGCGAGTAGTCCACTAAAGCCCTCTCTTTTTCAATTGTCTAAATATAGGTACTCGCCCGCATGCTGCACTGAGGAAAATCTGTCGTATTCCCATCAAAGTGCGGCCACCAAAGACGAAGATCAAATTTCACGGCTCATGAACAGCACAAACAGAAGCATAAAAGCCGCATAAAAATACTCCGAAATAAGAGGCAGGAAAATAATGCTGGTATTTCGAACCAATAGGAAGCGCAAACTGGTCGCAGTGGATGGCAATGGGGTTGCAAGAATGCATTTTATTGCCTTAATATTACAAAGCGAAAAATATAGACGAAAGAACTGTAAGCTACGGTGGACCATCCAATCAGAGATTATTATTATTAAGCCTTCAGTGCTAGAATGAAGTATTGCTATCGTAATAATATGAGCAATGGTATGGTGCACAGCTGTGTATAGTAGATACTAAAGCGTTAAAATGATGGAGTGTACACGACTTTAGTCAATGAAAGTAAAAAACATCATAAAGACGCTTCCATACTCCGTTCCAAACGCAAAACTAATAAGTATTAAGTCTAAAAAATGCTGCACTAACACTAACGAATTGCTGGACGCTTTACAGGGCTGTCTTGCTGTTTTTTTTTTCGCAGTTTCTTTGAAATAAAATTATTAGATCTTAAGGAAATGAAATGAATGCAAACTTGCGTAAAAGTGCGCATATTGTAATGCCATGGTTACGCAATACAGACGCACTTAAACGAGCATGTGCACTGTTGTGCAGTCTGTACGTTGTTCATGCTACCGTATCTATTCTACTGACTTTAAATACGTATGAGGATGACGTGCAAGCTACACGTCCTCGCATGAAACTGCGCATGCAAGCGAATAGCGCGGTTCCGGCCCAATACTTCCTTTCACGCTGCTATTCCGTCGAAAACAAGACAAGAAAACAAAAGTTCAGCCTTGTGAACAAGTCATCAAGCCAACAAAAATTTTGGCCGCCCTAGAAGCTGATTTACGCTTCCAGCTTCTGGGACGGCCCTGAGTTCTGCCAGAAAAACGATGCCATTGCCTATCCATGGACAAATGAAACTATATTCTTGAAAAGGCTGGTTTGATATTCCAATAGAAAATACGTTTAACTGACATTCTTCCATGAAACCTGTCAAAAGGACTTCCTGTAAATGTGTAAATGAATGGTATATCCTCTCGCAAAAAAAATAAAGCATATGGAAAATGAAACAGTGTACTATGAAACCAGAAGTTAATAAAAACTATGCTACACAGTCGATAGTATGAAATAAAAAATGCGTGATGGGAAATGCAACAGTGTAATATTAACTTGCAGTCCATTAAACTTGCAGTACACTAGATAGCGCAAAAGACACACTTTGTGGTGAAGCATAGAATGAGTCATGTTAACGTGCAGTGCATGACAAAATTTGAGCTCCACCTTGTGTAAAAAGCGAAGATGCTTCATCATTAACTAAAAGCTCATAGAAAACGTTACACTGCATATTGCATCAACAACATTTTGTAATGGCACATTAAATGGTGTAAAATTACTTACTAGTTAAAAAAAATTAGAGCTTATATGCACAGATTTTACACCTACAACGCACCAGAACGCAATGGAAGCTGAAAGTGTTAACGAAATTAAAATGCAGGTCTTCGTATAAATAAGGTACGCACTGAGGTAAGCAATATGGAACAAGACATTTCTATGTACCGGTATGGTAAATACATGGCATATCCGATGAAATATAGTTATATGGCATACGGTAATCTCAACCCTCAGCTGGGAAAAGCTTACTGATTTTATTCACACAGAGGTCGCTGAGTGCAAAAAATTCAAAAATTCTTTCTCATCGTGCAACATCAAAAATAAAACATTCGCTTCCAAGATACAAAGAATTAAAAATCAATTGTCTCCAAGGCAACACCGAGGAATTAAATCTAAGGACATTCTAGGCTCAAAAGCTCGGCGTATAATCGTAAACCAACTTCCTGAAGTAGAGCAGCGTTTATTTAAATAAATTCCGGCAATTAGAAGAAGCATAAATTTCCGGAACGGTTGCAGCATCGACCACATTACCCATAGGAATTAAAGAGCTCGCTTACAGCGGACAGCTCCGCTGCGGATAAAACATTCCCATTGTGGTAATCCTATGGGAATTACTACAGATATCCCGCATAACAATGGTCGGGAAATTGCCCCAATGTAGATAACACACTTGGGAAGAAATATAATGGAAAGAGTAATTTAAAGCGATGAACAGCACCACACAAAGAGAATCTCATCGCAGCCCGCTAGGATCACTGGATGTGAGGGGCACTGTAACAGAGCCACATCCTCACTCAACAACGTCTGGAAACGCACTGAAGAAATTCAAAACGTTTGGCCAAAAAGTGAACGTTTGAGCTCGTTAAGTGTGGCATTATTGGACGGATACAGAAAAAGTCATTTCTTTGCCTTGTGCAAAAAGATTTAGATCAAAATGCAAAGATCAGATAAGAATATCCCATGAATACTATGCTTTATACTGTGCAACTTCATTCTACATTTTAGTGAGCCACACAGCATCGAGATAACACATCATAACTGAAGTTCATTTTACGGGCAAATTAAATTCAAAATTTAGGCCCCTTTAACCACAAAATATTAGTCAAAAAGAAACACGCTGTATCCAAAACAAAAATAAATAAATAAAAAACATGAGAGCCCTAACCAAAAGGGTCCGATTCAGCAACCAGCAAAAACATATGAGGTACGCTATAGTGAAGGAGAAACCAGAACGGCACTCGAAAAATATGTGACAACGAGAAGGACGCTGTGCCCTACGGAATCGTTTGGTGATCTGGCATTCTCGCAGAATAGAGACCACATGTCAAAGTAAATAATAATAATAAATAATATGTCAAAGTAAACGCCCAATGTAGGACTAAGAGAAGAAGAATAGACAAGTGTGCTTGGCAGAAAAAGATCAGAGAAAAGAGGGGAAATAGAAGATATTGCGAAATTAGTAGAAGCCAAAAGATAATCTTTTTACTCCTTTGCTTCAAACATTTTAGTGCAATTGAATACATACAACAATTATATACTATTTTTTGCACCTACCAAATACTTCGTGAACTAATTTGCGACTGTCAGGGTATATGGAATTATGCCGGGGTAAAGAAGGCTTTATTTACAAGTAACTTTGGATCGGCTTCTCTCTGACATGGTGCGCGCTTATGTCCCTTCCCGCTTCATAACGGTTAGGACGGGCGATGAGCCCTGGTTTGATGATGCCTGTAGGAGAGCGCACCAGTTG